>JAUBNY010000523.1:677019-691231 GCA_032275445.1 Crypturellus soui | reverse complement strand
TCCCTCAGCCTCTCCTCACAGGGCAGATGTTCCAGGCCCCTGATCATCCTAGTCGCCCTGCGCTGGACTCTCTCCAGTAGCTCCTTGTCCTCGGGGACAACATATAAGACCTCTGCAGTAGACAGGCAAGTATTTCCACTGCAACCTAATTCTGCAGTCTCAGAAATAAACAAAAATAAATAAATAATAATTAAAAAGTTTTGCAAGATATCAAGAACAGAAATTTGAGTGACTGGAGTGGGCAGTAAGAACACATGAAGAACTCTCAGGGCCTTCCACAAATGCAAAGCAACAATGTTTGAACTGGGTCATTTCAGAAGTTTGGAAAGCAGAAAATCCAGCTGTCATTTTAGAGAAAGACAAAGATGTTCAGTTTTAGAATGGGGTGTAGCGAGGTAAAAAGAGAAGAGCTCTTCAAAACTGCCCAGAAGGGCTCTGTCATACATGACTGACATCTACCTTATAAAGTAAAGGTAGATGTCAGTTAGGGGCCCAGAGAACAAGGGTATGGTTTTTCCAAACTCATATCTCCAGAAAATATTTTCATAGTAAAAATTTAAAAGCAAATACTTATTAGAACACTTGTAGCAGTCACTGTGGCTCAAAGAAGAATCTTTCTTAAAATGCATTAATAAACTGCTCCAAATGTTGCAATTAGCAGTGGCCCTTCAGATTTCCCTGTTCATGTCTATGATGTGGTTTAGCTGTCTTTAGTGCCAGCAGTAACTCACATTTCAGGTTTTTATTCATCTTAAGTGTAAGCAAAATTAGATTTCAAAATTGCCTTTTTCAAGTCTTCCCTCATTTAAATTCTTTTCAGAGAAAAACACCACACAGCATCAGCAGCAACATAAACCTGCTCAGTCACTACACAAAAACCTCATTTGTTGACACACATTGTTGTCTTCACATGCATTTAGTCTTTTGTTCATCACTAGAATACAAGTGGCAACAAATACAGTGTTTTAACATTGCAAAACCATCAGATAAAATCAATGATTTTCTCCTACTTATATGTACAACGTCTTTTTTACTGTAGGACTCCTCATGAAGAGGAAGAAAGAATAACTATTCCTAATTCACAGGTAAGGGATCTGGAGCAAATGCCTCTGTGAGTAACTCCAACTTGTAGTGTAATCGAACTCTACTTTTCTTAATTTTAGTGTTTCAGCCTGAATAAAGCAGCTAGGCCAAGATAGCTGATTTCAAGGACTGATTAAACTTATGATCAAAAGTCTTAGAAATTAAATGACTGAGAAGTGCTCCTGTAGAAAGAACAATATTTACATCCTGCTACTCGAAAAAAAAAAATCAGCTTCTAACCTAGATGCTGGTTTATAAAATAGTTGCCTATCACCAGCCCTGGTGGCAATAAGGGCCAACCCAATAATATTGCCATGATTTTATTAAGATTTGTTCTACCATTTACAAGAATAGCATTTAATAGCAATACTTACTTTTGTTTTACAGAAATGGGACACATCCTATTATGAAGGCAAACATCTCTTTCTACCACAGCCTTTCTTGATTTGAGTCATCCGATATCCTCTCATGAAGGCAAATCACCACCACTCCTTTGCCTTCATGTTCGGTTGTCCCTTCAGCCTCTTTTCTCACATGCTCTACTCCTTCCTGCGCCGCACACTCACCTTTTCTCACTTTACAGCTAGTGCTTACAGCTCGGGCCGGCACACCACACTGCTGCACTGCTCCAGCCAGCTCCTGCTGCTGGGAAATCCCCACGCGGATGAGTCGGGCACCGCTTGGCACCCCACGGCCACAGCCCCATGGCTCTGCTGCTGCCTGTGCTTCGCTCCCGCGTGCTCCTTCTCTCGGCTTCCCAGGGCCGCACACAGCGCCCAGCTGAACAGCGCTGCTGTCTAGGAAAATGTGTCGTGCCACGCTCAGCTTTATGTACATGCTATGCTGGCCAGAATCTATTCCACAGGGGAATGGATTTGGGGATTAGCTACCAAGCCTAACAGCATCTTCAGGGCAGCTCCACATAACTGCCAGTGAAAGCTTTTCGCAAAGCCACACACAAACTCAGAGCCAGCGTTCTCCACACAGGGCAATTTGTAGTGATGAGAAAAGACAGAAGAATGCAACAGAAGCAACAGGGAGATACTTGCACACTGGCTGGCATGTAAAGGGGCACAGCCACAGAGAACCTCATTGCTCATTACATGACACAAAAAAGCACCAGGAGTCGGTTACTTGTTTGGCTAAGAGCTAGCTTATGAAATAAGAGCTGTAAACCACAAACCGTGCAGAACCTGAGAACCGCTTCTCAAGACACGTGGCCCTGTTCTCTTTAAGAGCAGCAAGGCAGCTACCCATTAGCAGCATAGAGCAGAGTCAATTAGAGGCACATTTTACATACTACATGACTATGGGTCCCACTCGGATAGCTGCTGACTGATGAAATCTATTCGGAAAACCACAGACGGGCAGGTTTTTCTGAGACAAGAAAATTCATAGAAGAAATTTCAAAGGAGGACAGGAGTCCCTGGACCGATAAATACTTGGTTTATACCAAAGAGCTGAGCAGTAAAGCATGCCTCATGCTGTTTTTGGATGGAAGAATGCTCACACGTAGTGCACTAGAGGCAAATAGTGTGCAATGTGTGCAAACCCACCTGACTTGTATTTGCTTCCAATTTGTAAAACATACACATGACATTTATCTGTGCTTATCTTCAGCTCCCCTACCACTGAATTGTGCAACACTCAGGGCACTGCAAAGTATTTACTACTCCCCAGAATCTTTCATGAGCCTCAAGAGTGGTTTCTCAATGAACTCTACCCATTTTAATTTGGGCAAGTGACATTTCCCCTGCTTTACAACCAAAGCCAAAAATAGCCTCTTTCATTTCGTAACTTCCAGAACTTTAGTAAAATGTGTTTTACACAGCAGCACAAGCAACGGAAACAAACTGGCATTAAGAATTGCTGTGAAGACCGAATAGAAGACTAAAACAGATGAGTCACCCAAAATACCATCTTTCCCTCTTCAGAAGGTGACTATGCTTTTAGCAGATTAACAGAATATTACTAACGGGAAACCACAGCACCCTCTTTAAAGATAGGTTTGTGAGAAGGCAATTCAAATATTATTTGTGCCTTTTTACTGCTTTATTGTGCAAGACAAACGAAGCATAGACAAACAGACAGTAAATAAGACCAGCATTCCTCAGTTCTCTTCCATGAGACAATCCTTCACACTGAATGGCAAGGAGCTCCTCCAAGTACAAAGGCCACGAGAGACCACAGTGCCACAATACTGCAGACTCTACAGGGTAAAAATGATAAGATACGGTTAGGATTTTTAAATTTACGGATTCATTTTGTACTTATTAAGCACTGGGATCCCTTTCCAAATTGTGTCATGCGAGAAACTCACCCTTCACCAACATCACTGCTTTGTGAGACTCAGTGTGAACTTTGAATCTGCAGCTCTCTCCTGCTGCCAAGTTGAAAGTTTGTTTTTTGAAAAAAAAAAAAAAAAAACCACTCATGCACCCCCCACTTGCAGACTTGCCTCCCTCTCCTCGGGCTTATTAGAGCTAGCACTGCAGCTCACTGAGATAACCTTCTGTCTACGCTGATAGCACCTAGCTTTGTGATATTCACGAAGCAACGTCTCCCCAGGAATCAAGATCACAGCTCCATTTCTAGAGTGAAAACTCAGAAGCTCCCACCTGAGGGCAGCAGGGGAGTCTGCTCCCCAGCCCCTTGCTGTGCAGAGGGCACCTCAGCAGAGCAGCAGCTGCTCTGCACTAGGCCAACACTCCAGCGCTTGTTCCTCACCCTTCCTGTCATACTGTCACCTACCGCAGGAGGCAGCTGATGTGTGGTGAGTGTCTCCAGTGGCGATAGACAGAAACTTGCAGGTGTGGGTGGTCCTTGTAGTGGTGCAGAGCAAGCCTGGCACTGCAACATGAGCAGATGTGGTGGGCGTGAGGCTGCTGACAGCCACTCACTGCTCCGCAGATGGACTGCGCATCTAAGGGTTGTCGGAGCAAAGAGAAGGTGAGAGGGAGCAAAGATTTGTCACTTACTGCTTATATTTACTGGACTGCAAAATGAACTGGTTCTCTGAAAGCCGTTGGACGTGAAAGCGACATAGAGTTTTTAACTCGTGGTAAATATGCCTTTCATTGAGCCCTCGCCAGCCTTGGACGCGGACGACCAAGAGAGGAGGACGTCGGCAGGGTATATCTACCCCAGAAAAATTCTGGAAAAGGCAAAATAGAGACATATCAGAGTTTTGAAATATAGAAGCACAGCTAGCGTAACCAGGATTCATGCAAAAAAAGTGGCATGCATGCGTAAGCCAGGCAGTAAGAGATAGACGGGGTGGAAGGGTATTTTTATTTTGTCTCAGAATTTTCAGAATTTTTCTAAGATGAATCACAAAAGCAAACAGTCATGACTACCGTGGTGAAAAACAAACAAACAACATAAAAGAAAACAGAACAACATCAAACCATTTTGCATAGCAGAGAAAATTAGGGTAACATAAGCTGGCTGATGCCATCTTTCAGGGTGACAATATCAAGAGTTCATAAGGCAAAATTCAATTAATTTGCTATTTCAAAAGGTCATTTGTGTCACCTGCATGGAGAAAACTTCTGCCAAGACAGGCCCAGGCACTAGAGGATTTTTGCTCCTTTAGCAAAGTCATCATTGAGGCCACCAACCGGACACCCCCCGCAGCGCTTTGGAGACACAGTTATACGCACAATGCTTGAAACACCACCTCGGGTGAAATGCACCTGGTTCAGGCACTGGACTAATGCGCCGAGATACTCAGAGAAGGAAGGATCAGCCTCTGGTGTGACACTAAGCAAGAAAACAGAGCGATGTTTTGTTTCTCCAGAGCCACTGTCACACACTACCTCTGTGCCGCCTGCAGAGATCCCGACTTAGCAGCCCTGCTGGTTACAGGGCAGGTGTTTCAAGCCCTGGTATCCTCTACAGTAATGAGGTTACCAGCAAAGGAATATGAACAATTGTCTGCTAGGAACTTTGCTGAAATCACTGCATCATACAGAGCTCAAAATGGAAATGAATGGAAAATGATTTGAACCTTATCCAAGTGAACTGAACTTCTGAGAGCTTGTTCAAGGATAAATAGGATTCACAATGTCATTTCCCAACCTCTAAGCCATCTCATGGCTCTTGATTTCATTTTGAAAATGTCAGCTTTGACATAAAGCTGCTACGTTAAGATGTATAAAATCACAATCTAATTAGAACTGTGACATTTTCAATAACATTTTCCCCTATTCTAAAGCAAAGCCAGACTGCAAAACGCAAAGTGATCCAAAGCAAACTGACAGCTGATTTTCATAAGATCCAAGTAACGTTTTTGAAAAATAACCATTTAAACAGCACTCACCCTGTCGATCCGTACAGCAGCAAGTGAGCTGCTTTCAGAAGAACTACAAGGAAGAACAATGAAGGGACATCAGAACAGAGTCATAAAGACAAAACTAAACAGATGAAGCAAAAAAAGAAAAAAAAGGCAAAAACTCACTGAAGTGCAGATAAGTTGCTAAGAACAGACCATATATAAACAAATATCACTTACCATCAAATGAATAAAGTTACTAAGCAGGAAAGGAATTGCTGTGTTCCAACACAAGTATTTGAGAAGTGTTTAGAAGTATTTTACCTGAGCCACAGAGAAATGCATCATAGCCTGCTTCATGAGGAGATGACTTCTCAGCTGTAAGTATCCAACAAAATCAGAGGGGTAAATGCCTCCACACACCGTACACTGTCACAGAACCCTTGCAGCCATAAGACCTACTATTTGTTTTCCCCCCAACCACACACACACACATACTCCCTTTTAAATTTTCATTCCCCATAGGAGGCTTACGCTTACACCACATATTTTAAAGTGATGTCAATAAAGAGGCAACAGTTACACCAACAGCTGTAAAGCTTAGTAAGACACAAATAAAGAATATAATTATCTTTTACAAAAATCTAGAACAGAGTTGTATGCTACTCATGGAGGGGAACCATTTCAAAGCATACTCAGGAGGCAGCCTGGAGAAGAGAACATCTGTCTGGGCAGCAAGTACCACAGAGCACTGAGCACAAACCTCACGAACTTTTAGCAGAAGCCATTGCACTCCTGCTACTTTCTGGGACCTTCCTCCTACCTGCTCCCATTATTTTCCCTTCTGGAACCACCAATTCCTTGCTTTGCCCCTTCCAAGGGCTTTTGACAGCACAAAGTCAGACTAAATTCAGCCCAACTGCGCACAAATGTAATTTGTGCTGGAAGCACAAGGCAGAGCTCTGCATCTGCCTTGCAGCACGCTTGCTGGCTGCTAGGGGAAGTGCAGGATTTGGGAAAGCTGCACATCAGAAACTCTGTGCAAATTCACCACCAGCCTGGCACTCACATGCAAAGCCTGTGAGTATCCCATAAGTGGGTATCCACAGAGTAAAATAAATCAATTTTAAATACCTGTTTTTGAAAATGTGCCTAGAGGAACATACCATATCTTGAGCAGCCACTTGCAAGAACAATCACTGGGCACGCTGGATCTGTGGGATTTATGTCGCTGCTGAAAACAAACAGATGTGTGAAATTTATCTCTTTCCTTAGCATGTCAGGGAGAAGACAAGTTATGCACTATTTTTTCCTGCTGTCTGGGGATTTCATTTTACCAAAAGCTATTTAAAACTTTTAAAAAGATTCTTGGTAGTATCCTACAAAAAAAAAAAAACAAAAAAACACTTAATTGAATATTAGGTACCAGTTTACTTCCTGAAAACTAACTCCTACGCACTACCTTAGTTTCTTCCCCTAGTAAAATCTATTAAGCAACAAATCTGTTCTAATTTCTTAAAACAAAAACAAGCAAAAGCAACCACTAAAATCAATAGAGTGGGCAACTCTGGGCTTTGGAGGATAGAACAATAAGTAGATGTGACTGAAATAAAAGAAAGAACAAAGCAGAAGAATAATCACAAGAACCAACTAACAAGAACACCACCACAGAGCCCAGGCTCTGTTTATTATAAGCACCCACAGAACAAATCTAAAAAAGAAAAATCTTCAACCACAGCATATGTAAGCTCTGGATACAACATGTTTACAGATGCACTCAATTTAACACATATTTAGCTACTACACAGGGATCAGTACTACGTGCAGTTCTTTCCAAGGAGCTAACACACAAAGTTAGAATGTGTTTTCAGTGAAACCTTGAGTGAGAATGCCTACTTATTTCATAACAGGTCATCAACACACCCTGAAGTAGAGCTACCTACAAGCCAAACTTGAGACCAATGAAATATGGATGGAAACTCATGAATGAAGCTCTCAAGCCCTGTTTGGTCTTCTGAAGTCCAGATCCCTCTACAATGACATTCAATATACCTGACACATGTCGTAGAGCACAGACCAGAATATATTTTATAGACTCTAGCCCCCTAATGTTATGAGAAGTTGTCTTCAGAAAAAAAGGAAGTTACTTTATAACTAATTTATAAGAAAGATTTGTGCTGTTAGATTTAGAAAGATGGGTAAATAAAAAGAAGAATATTTGAAAGGAAATAGAATTATATGTTGTAATTGAGTTGGAAGTATGTTTCCCCAAAAAACAAAGGGATTATCCAACTACTTGTAGCTCCCACTTACCTGCACAAAACCTCATACACCTCCAAAAGATTAGATACTCGAGGAAATGGGTAATCCTGTAGAAGAAGAATGTGCAGAAAATCAAGTGAGACAACTCTTGTGGTGAGTGAGCTCATTTTCTGTTCTGCGAATTCACTAAATGAGATCTGAAATCAGGATGTCTAACAGCAACACTGAGAACCAGTCACAGCTGTGCAACCAATTCCAACCAACAACAAAAAAAACCCCTTTGCATCTCACCTTCCAGACAGATTTTGTTACAGTCTTGGTGTCTATGAGGACAGGAAATAAGCTGTGAATGTTCCTTTTAAACTCCTCATAGCTTTCTGACCAAGAAATAAGAAAGCAAAACACATGTGAGAAAGACATCAAGAAACCGAGGAAAAGCCAATGGTATTCCACAAAATAAGAGGGGTACAGTCAGGGGTCCAAGGTCCTGTTCCAGCAGTAAGAGCTCAGGAAAGACAGATGATCAGCACCACCTGATCAGCCCAGTGAATGACCCCTGTGCTGACTCTTCTGTCCCTGCTGCAAAGGTGCCTGGTGAGCCCCACTGGGGAGAGCAGCTGGGCACAGCGTTACCTGGAAGGGGCTTGTAGAACTTGTCATGAAGGTGCAAAAGGTCCATGAGCATGTTGTGTCCCACCAGCGGCTGCAGGAGGAACACAAACAGAAGGGCCCGCTGGAGCACCCTCTCACAAAACAGCTCTCAGAGGGCACTTTCACCAGCTCAGCAGCTGTAATACTCTCACTGCCTGGGCAGCACCCACACGCGCTCACCCAGCAGTTACTCGGGTGGCAAGGGTCCCAGCAGGGCTAGGGCCTTCAAGAAGAGAGACTTGTGGGCTCTCAAAGAGGTTATTTTAAGTCATATTCTGGTCTGAATGGACCTAAGGAGCTCCGGAGTGTGGTCTGCCTGTCCATGCTGAACCCAGGTCAAGTCTTTCAGTGATCAGATTTATGAGTTCACTCACCAGAGCAGGGAGTGCCTTTGCCTGCCCAGCAACCATAAACATTTCAAAACTGAAATTCTTTCAATAATCTGCATACAGACACAAGAATTGCCATGTACAATCAGAGTAACAATTTGGGTGGTATAATAAACTTGTCTGCAGATAACTGCAAAGCAGTAACTTGCTCAGCTGAGATGGTAGTTCATGCAGCATAATACCAGGATTTTCAACACTGTAAAACCCTACATTTTTTTAAGTAATTTAAGAAACATTTTTTTTTTCCCAAAATGAGTCTGGCTCCCTTTCCTTTGGTCTTGCTTGATCTGCAGAAGTAACAAAACGGAAATTTACTGTTGGATAAATAATTCTGAGCCTGCTTTGGGAGTGGGATCAGCAAGATGATGTTATGCCTAACAGCTGGTTTTTTTTTCTGACTACAATCACAACCTAAAAATTCATCATGGTTTCATTATCAACTGAAAAGGAGATGTTAAAGCCAGCACACAGCCATTCACACACCAAATGATTCAATGTATTCAGTACAGAGCTGTTACCTTTAATAAACCCCCTTTTGCCACTTTTGTTAAAAAAAAAGCAAAAAAATAAAAAAAAAAAAAAAAAAAAAAAAAAAGAAAGAGAAATGTGAAAACAGAAATGAGGCTGAGGTGTTTTACCTTCTTGGCATTAACAAGGGCCTGGAAGAGGTTGGTGAAGCCCCGGGCAGACATGAGAATGCGCTCCTTCTGGCAGGAGTCATGAGGAGAGTTCTCCAGAAGCCGGCGATGCTGTGGGCTCACTTTTTTCACCATCACCTGAAAAGAACAGTTACTGTGTCTCTCACCCTCCCATACTAGTATCATGTATCTTGCTTACTAGGATTCAGTAAAGATGAGGACACAAGTTCCATTTCTAGCCTGTCACAGATGGAAAAACAGTGCATTCCTTAGGATTGCCTCACTTTTCTTCCTTGAACAGCAATCAGTGTTCCAAAATCTGCTCTGATAGCAATATACCCTTAGAGGATGGTTGCTACCACAGATGCCTCAGAACACAAATGGACTTAATACAGTTTAACTCAGTGCTATTATAACAACAAATTTATGGCACTGAAATAAGAGAAACAAAGAGAAATCACACAAACCGAATCCTCAAATGCTGTGCTTAATCTGAGATGACTGGGGAAATCCTTCCACTCTGTTGCCATTGATTATTAGACCAAAACAGTATTGATGCAAAAAAAAAAAAAAAAAAAAAAAAAAAAAAAAAAAAAAAAAAAAGGTAATTACTTCTAAGCAGACTGGTATCTCCTTCATGTCCTGTTTAGAGAAGTCCATAACCATGGACTGGGGTGGAGGGGGTGTGTATGTGGGAAGCACTACATTTAGCATCTACAAAATAGAAATCTAAAGCATATCCCACCATAAACAAGTCATACAACAGAGAGCTGAAGTCTTAAGCACAAAACTCAGAAGTCAATGAAAAACGCTAAAAAAAGGCGAAAAACTATAGTCTTTTATAGGTAGGCTCTGAAGGAGAGATCCAGCAAAGCTTGAAGACTTAAAAAGTACTTCTAGAAATGCCCCCCCCACCCCCCCAAAAAAGTGTTTCCACTTGAAGACATTTTGTGGCTATAAGAGAAATAGAAAACAGTTACTCAACTTTGTGAGATACCAAGAAAAGGGATCCAGAACCAACACTCCATAGAACATTCCTTTATCTTCTTTTCCTCCTCCTGAACCCTTATCCTTAAAATTACAAGTAACATATTTCAGACTGCAAAAATGCTACCTATATCTATCTAGATAGAAAATTTCTTCCCAAAGATTCTAGTTTTCAGCTCACCTCATTGTCCCCAAGAGGCTGTGTCCAAACATTTTGAAGAGCCCGCCTCAAAACCAGTTGAACTTCGAACATCTGAAAGCCTGAGACGAGAAAGGAGGAACAAAAACTTCAGAGGTGCAGAGAAGGCTGTTAGGAAAATATTTTTTCTAGATAAAGACTGAACCGATGTTTCTCTGCCAATGCACAGGTGGTTTCTACACACTAAATAGACTGGTTTACCGGAACAGGCCATGGACAGCGGCCTGTGGCTCTAGGCATTCAGGGAAAGTGATGAAGTCCTCAGAGTCCACATGCCCTAATTGTTGTTTCATACCACGCAGATCCCGCAGAGTCAGAGTCTCCTCTTCCTCTGCTCCTGCTATCCAGGACGTCACCTCATCAATGGTCTTCTTCATGCTGTCCCTGTCCAGGACACTGAAACATGATAAGGAAGATAGAGAAGGGAGAAAAAGCTCTTTACGGGAGTCATCTCATGCCTTGATGCCAATGAGGGAATGCAGAAGCACCATTTCCCAAACATTCATTAAGTTCTTCATACCGTATCCTGTGATCTCAGCCCTCCTCTGGAGAGATCACGACATGCAAGGCAATTGAATCAACAAATTTTAGGATGACAAAACACGACCTGAATGACGGCGAGCTGCCAAGGTAGTCAGTATAAGATGCAAGTCTCCGGGCAACACTCACCTGCAGATTTCCCAGTTTCCTGCCAAGAGATACTGCCTCAGGCTCTTCTCCTGCAACTCATTCATGTATGGGATTCCATCTTTCAGGAACTTAAGAGGAAAAAAAAAAGGTCATTCTGCACTGGACTTTCTTTAATCAAGCTACAGAAAAGCTGGTTAGGCATGTCTAAAATGGGCATGTACATGGGAGATGCTGATGTGTCCAATCCCCAACACATTCCCTTCAGAAGCACACACACCCTCCCGCCCAAGGTGTTCAAAGCCTGCAAGCAACCCAATATGTCTTTTTACATAAGAGAAGGTGTATTTGGAGGAAAGAATTCTGTCAACTTTAATCAGTCTTTTTTTTTTTCTCCTCACTGCTTTTATATTTCCTTTAATGACATACTTCAAGATTATCACAATATCATGGTGTCTCCTGTCCAAACTTCTAAACAGTGTTGTTAATGTGATAGCATGGCCTTATTTTCTAATGTAGGTAAGCTGAGACTTCCCCATGTTAGTGGCTACTAGAGCTAGCACAATCGGCTAGCACGACAGTCTAGGTGTACCAGGAGGGTCTGTTAAACATCTGCTCTCCTCAGCGCAGAGGAGATGGGCTTTCTTCCTTAAGGACAGGGAAATCTGGTTTAGGCAGACAGACATGGGCATTGCCTCTGTGGCAGCTCTGAAGCCAATGCTGGCTCTCCCTATTGACAGTGAGCCACATTGTTATCACATACATATTTTAGCAAGAACATATTTAAAACAGAAATATAGCATTTGGGGATGTTAACTCTAACTTCTCCTGTAGTTACACAGACTTCCTCTGTTCCACATTTCTGGTGCAGTGACTGCATACCTTATTGTAGTCAAAGCCATAGTGAGACAGAAACTGAATGCTAGATGCAGAGAGGGTGAATTCAGGATCCATAGCTCCAAATGTTGAGGGAAAGAGAAAAAAGTTGTATGAATGCACCATGTACCTACAGCAAAATGAAAGAAAATGTCTCCAGAAGACAATTACAAGTAATGGCATTAACCCTTGCCCAGAAACTTCTCCATAAAATCCCAACTGCATTATCTTTGTTCTAACAGAAAACTGCAAGCTAATGTGGAAAGGATGTGTTTAACTTACTTGTTTGGCTTCTCATGTGAGAATATCGCCAGTCCTACACGAAAGAGAAACCTGAGCTGAAATGGCAATGTTGAGCTGGATGCCTACTCATACTGCAAAAAATAGGTAAGGGGTGTGGAAATGCCCTAACGGGCTGCAAGGTTTTCATCTACTAAGGATGCACTGAAATCTTAGCAGCAACTGCCAGGTCACTCCCAAGCTCCCTGCAGCTGGGCAGTAACAGCATTCTAGGGCTGATTTTTTTTTTTTTAATCTACAGTAGCAAACAAATGGCTCTAACAGAGATTTGCAAAACTAAGCCCAGCTGGCAAAATGCAGGTTACAACTGGGATCTAGGGAGCTGATTTTCTCTTCTTGGTTGGGAGCAGCACTTACCAAACTGACTAATCGTGAAGCGCTGAACGCTCTGCCTGGCCTTCAGATACCACTCGGCCGGGGAATCAAACAAACTATTAAAACAAAATAATAATAGAAAGTGTGGGGCAGGAGAAAAAGAAATTAAAATAAGTACTTTTGCAACACACTGGTTTGTTTCTGAAAAGCTACAGCACTGCTCTTCCTCATCTTTGAAGTGCAACACCTTTACCTTGGCTTATTTGCTGGGAAGGCTGAATGCAGGCCTGTGAACTCCATATCAAGCCCTGGTGGGACAGAACACACACAAAAAAAACCAACAGCATATGAAATACTCATTTTGCCTGCTCTGGACATGCATCCCCTAACTACTTGTGCACACTATTGCACACACTGTTCACAGGGTGCGAACATTATATATGCACATATATATGTATATATAGTGTTCACACTTGAAACCGACACCCCTGCGGCTGCTTTCCTCGCCCAGAGTCCAGCAGAGCCCCAGCTCAGGGAGGGGACGGTACCAGGGGACGAGGATGCGCCCTCTCCCCCGATCCCCGGCGCTGCCTCACCCACGGGCTCCCCCACAGGCTCCCAGAGGCGAAAGGCAGCCCCGGGCCTCGCCGGGCCCCGCTCGCCCTCACCGAGGAAGGCGGCGCGGCGCAGACGGCGCCTCAGGCGCGGCAGCCGCCGCTCGAAGCCCGCCGCGCCCACCTCCATGGCCGCCCGCCGCCCGCGCCGCCGCGCGCCATTGGCCGCGCGGGAGCCAATCAGGGCGCGGCTTCGCCCCCCCCCCCCCCGCCGCGCCCTCCACCCCCTCCTCTCGCGCTTGCGCCCGAGGCGCTTCCCGCCCCGGGAGCCGTTAGTCGCCTCCCGGCCGCTAGGCGGTGCCGGGAACCGCCGAGACGGACAAACTGCCCAAGCACGGGTGCAGCGTTCCCGCCGCTTTCGAGGGCCCTCTGGTTGTAATTCGAATCCAGCCCTTCAGTCTGCACCCAACTGGAGCCTAAACTTGGCTCCTTGCCTTTGCCGGGGCTGAACAATTACAGAGTTAACTACCCCCTGTAAGTATGGGGGACTAAAATGTATGAAAAAAGCTTGTAGTGATGCAGGGGTATATCCTCCAGAATAACTGTCCGTGGGACAAGAGGAAATGGCCTCAGCTTGCACCAGGGGAGGTTCAGGTTAGATATTAAGCAAAAAAAATCTTCGTGGAAAGAGTGGTGAAGCACTGGAACAGCCTGCCTGGGGAAGGGGCAGGTCACTGTCCCCAGCAGTGTTCAAGAAATGTGTAGGTGAGACACTGAGGTACGTGGTTTAGCAGGCACGGGCTATTGGCATGGTCTTTTCCAACCATAATGATTTTATGATTTGAGAACAGCCAGTTCTCACCAAGCACCAGGGCTTCTAATTAGCTGGCAAAAAAAAGGAGGCTGAACTCAGCCTAGGAGAGTCAAACTCCAAATGTGAGACTCAAGATTTCAAACTCCACATGTGGCTCTGTGAGGAAAGCTCAGGTGTGTGAATTTACAAATAAGGAGCTTCCCCCACAGCCTGGCTGAAGAGCAGGACAAAGGAGTGGGAGACT
>JAUBNY010000523.1:652117-663388 GCA_032275445.1 Crypturellus soui | reverse complement strand
TTCTGCTGCCACTAAAAGCACTCAAGCAGTTACTAATGCATTCAAATTTACTGTAGCAATGTTGTAGCCTGTCTTGTTAGGAAACAATCTGCCTTCGAGCAAAGCAAAACTGCAGCCGAGTACTACCCTTGGCTGCCTGCTGCAATTCCAATCCTTTTTGCTTATGGCAAAGTGAGTGCCAGAGGAGTCCTCTCACCTCTTAGCTTTGAATACTTTCCAGGAGGCCCAGAAGGGAATTACTTCAATTTACAGAAGACAAACTACCTAAGACACCTACTACACCTTTTACCTTTTCTGGATTTATTTGCAGTTCTTTTGTTATTGCAGCAGATACTGCTGCAAAAGCTTCATTAATTTCAAACAAGTCAACTTGGTCCAGAGTCCAGCCAGCTTTGGCAACCTGCAAACAAAATAAGCAGAGGCTTTATTTTCTCGTTAGCTGAGGGAACTTTTCCTGAGATTTAAGTTACTCTTAAGTTACTCTGCCTCACTCTTAGAAAGGCAAAGCAAATAGAAATCAAGTTTTTTCATAGACTCTTGAAGACAACAGGCAAAATTTCAGAGTGTAGGTACAACTTGGTGACTGCTCTTAAAAAAATTAATTTTACATAATGCCCACTGGTACTGTTGCAGTTGCAACCATCAAGCCATATACAGTGCCAGTAATAGAATAATTTGAGAATTGTGTTTAAAAGTACTTTTCAACCTACTGAAAGCAGCATTTCTCTCAATTACCTAACTGCGTCATTCTCAGAGAGATTTTCAGTGTTTACCACGAACTTCTATATAGGAAACAGTGAAATAACCATTAGTTGTAGGTGTCACATGTAATTGGTCTAGTGTCTCCTGCCATTCGGCTGAAATTTGTCCCTTTAAACTTTTCACAGTTCTTCAAGATGGTCAAACTTAATGGTTTCACAGGAGAAGCTGTTCCATGGTGCAAGAGCCTACTTAGGTGAAACGTGCCTAAACCTGCACCTACTTAGGAGTTTAACCTCTGCTTGCTTTGTTTCCAATGACAGTGTTTTGTCAGCAGAACCTTTTGCAGCAACTGTTTCACAACCGGCCCGCCCTGCTGGTGCGTCTCCTCCAAGGAAAGTTAGGGATGGGAGCCCTGCTCTGTGCCTGGGTCAGTAACCAGCGTGGCACGGGAGAAGCGGCTCATACTGTTGGTGTTTGGCAGTTTAACTGGGAACTCCTGGGGACTGAAGAGAGAGCATCAACAGATGCACCAGCGCTCTCAGCATGGGAGATGCAGTCCTGGAAGGCATCTTCTTTAGTTTCACCTGAAAGGAGTCCTGCTCACATGCTCCAACAGATTTTTAGTGCAAACCCCAGCAGAGGATACCATCAAATTTGCTGATATGGATGCACTCGCTGATCCCTCTCAGTGCTGCACTACTACAAATGCCATCGGACAGTGATATGAAAAGTCATCTCATGGCAAGACCAAATCATCTCTCAACTTGTTTTACACAGACATTCCTAAAGTTTGATCTTTAGCCTCTCAGGGTGTATCTATAAGGCTTTCTACAAACTTGGCTAGTTTATTTTCTGAACTCTATTCATGGACGTTCATTTTCAGTGAACAGGCACTGGATCTGAGTAGCAGTGGCAGTCTAAGTCTTACACACTCTGCTTTTTAAAAACTTGCTTTCACTTATTTTTTCTACAAAGTTTTCCTTAGGACAAAGAAAAAAAAAAAAGTAATGGCCAGTCAATGAATAGAGATTACACACTTTTTTTCCTTTATAGTAATTAGATAATTACTTACAGCTTGCTTCATTGCTGTAATGGGTCCTACTCCCATTACGGATGGGTCTAAACCTGTCTGAGCCCAAGATACAATCTGGGCCAAAGGGGTAAGACCTCTCCTAGCAGCTTCTGATTTCTTCATAAGAACTACAGCTGCAGCTCCATCATTTATGCCTGGAGAAAAAAAAAATAATAAAAAAAATTAAAAGGAGTACTTTGGGGGTTTATGGCTTTTATTATAATATATTTTTCTGCTTGTATAAATTCATAATTTTGGAAAACAAACAAAACAAAAACAAAAATCAAAAACTTACTGGTGTCAGATGGAGCTGTTCAAATCAGAAGAATCTGACCAATCATATACACATACTCCCCAAGTACACTCCCAAAGTTACTCATTTTGAGTAATGATGTGACATATTTGTGATTTTCATTAAGAAAGCAATAGGTGCAAGAACTGAGACATAATCTGAAGGACTGGGATATGAACTCTATCAAGCAGTCTTTGGAAGAAGCAGTATAAGGACCGACATGAAAGTTTCAAAGCTGCCTGTAGCAGGAGTTAGTCCACAGAGATAACATTTTCAAAAAGGAATCATTAGGTTTTTCTTTGTCTTGACTTTTAGGTATGTCTTGACAGACAGACACCACTACAGGCTTGTTTTTTTGTTTTTTTTTTAATGTCATTTCTATTTGCTCTAACCTCAGATTTTATTGTTATCGCCAAACACTTGCACTGCTTCAGAGAAAGCAAGTGAAGACATCTCATCCTGAGCTGCCACGCTTGAGTTTGACCTATAATGTCAAACACACGGCCATTCCCTGAAAATATATTCAGCAGTAGCCACACTGAAGCCAAATCCCTCACACAGATCTCCAAGCTGCATGCAGTTACTATTCTGTTTTTGTTTTGAAACAGATTGACCAACCTGAAGCATTAGCTGCTGTTACTGTTCCAGTTCCATCCTTCAGAAAACATGGCTTTAACTTTGCCACTGTTTCCAAGTTGCTCCCATGTCGAGGGTGTTCATCCACTTTAACTTCTACAGTACCTGCAAAATAGAGTATTGCTCTTGGACCAGGGTCTAATCACATGCATACTTGTCTCAAACAGAAAGCTGACACAATTAGCAAGCTGATCAGCAATATGTGCTGTATTCCTTTTTACCAATAACCTCTTCTGCCTAAGTGATAGCTTCCAGATCAGAGCAGTTTACTCCCTCTAGCAGGACAAACAGCTGGGTTTTCTGAAACAAACAGCGACTACCAAAATATAGCCTAGTTTTATGAAAGCAGATCTTGTTCTTGCTGTTCCTAAGCTATTAGCTTCTCTTCCAAATAAAAGGTTATTTTTCGAAAGACAGTTCATTGCAAAGAACGGTCAAGAGTCATTAACCATTATCTAAACTGATATCAGGAAGGCTCTACGTCAGTTTGTAACAGGATCAATGCCAGAACTATTTTTCCCCCAAGGTCTCTTAAATGTAAACACTGAACCACTGGCTCATGATGTCTCTGAAAAAATCTGTTCTTGCATTACCACCTTACAAGAAGTTGGGAAGTTTCCCTGCGCTAGAAACAAAACTGCTCTGGAAACAGTTTTGACTCAAATGCCAAAAAGACCTACTTATATCCATAAGAGACCTAAAGAGGATCATATAATCCATTAAATTGCTTATTGCATATCTAAAAGAGTCTACATGCACCTGACCCACTTAATTAACATCAGTTAATGTAATTGTGTCTTTTACTAGAGAGTCATGCTTTACCAGATCAATGTGCAGCAGGAATGTAACATACAGTTACCGCAGGAGTAGTTGTATAGAGCTACGTTTAGAACCTGTGCCTTTATATCGCCTCTCATTTCAAAAATAACTACTGATGATTAAAAGAGAGAGCAACTCTCCAGACTGTAGAACAGACTGTCCAACTGGGAAACCATCCACAACACACAGATAGTAGCAAACAGGGTTTTATTTAAATTTAGCTGTTATTATCCATTCATACATACCTTTTCTAGAAGGTACAAGAACAGGAACAATTTCTTTTGCAAAATAGCCAGCTTTCTGTGCTGCCTCTGCCCTGTTTTGTGACTGTACAGCAAGTTGGTCTTGTTCGGCTCTGCTAACTTGCCACTGATTAGCCACATTTTCAGCTGGAATAAGAACAAAATGTAAAGTTAAATAATCATTTCAGGCCACAAGGAACTGCCATCACTTTAAGTTTAAATTCTACCACAAAGGTAGCATTTAACATTAGCAGCAGCAGTTAGCAGCTGAACTTGTAAATGGTTGTCATTCTGAATCTTTCATATTATTTGCTTAAGATTCTCTGCCATATTTTCTTTTTGGGAAACTCTGCAAATGATCTCCTTCTATAGGGTATATCAGGTTAAACACAGATGAAAAGCTTTTCTAGGTGACTGCTTTTTTGGATAACTATGTTCAGGTGTCACTACAGCTACTTCAGGTGAGAGGACTGTTTGGGAGTTACATCGTTTTATAGTCAAAGACTGAGAAAGTACAAGGCACCTTGTATTGGAATATTCCATCCTGGATGGAGTAAACAGACAGGAGCCACAAGCCCAAAAATGTACATTTCCACAATCAGCAATTTATTAACCCAGACAGAAAAAAAAAAATCTAATTTTATATACAGTGGAGAAAATGCCTACAAATTTCCAGTATTAGGGTTTGCTTTCTTCTGTCCTACTATGGTTTAAGCACAACTTGAAACACTTGGGTGTCTGAAACTTCAGATTTCTGAGATTTACTAATAGTGAATTCATCTCCCTGGTTTATCACTTCATTTTCAGGATTGCTGCTATTTACCTGTTACACCCATATGAAACTGATAAAACGCATCAGTAAGGCCGTCACAGATTATCGTGTCCTGCAAGGAAGCCTCTCCCATTTTCACTCCATCTCGCATGTGAATTACGTGGGGGGCCTGCAAGTGGGTGTTTGAAAAAGAGTTAGATTTTTAAACCAGGAGCTCAGGATATAGACAGCTGGATAGGCAATCTGTCAGAGACAAACACCTGCCTTAGGGCTGGGGATAGTAACCCTGAACCCCAACTCGCTTTTCCTCCCTGCAGCCCTCCTCACACACGCCTCTCCTGCCCCTGTTCCCACATAGCAAGATTCTTTTCCTCAAACACTGCAGGCTGGAACAAAATTTGTGGCAAGTTTTTCTTTTTTTAAAAGATTCTCAAGCTGTCACCCTCTGAAGTCTAAATACTCACATGCTGTATTTGATCTGTGTACTTCCCAGACAACAAACCACACAGAATGAATTAAATAGCCCTGTGAGCCAATATGGGCTGTCCTGGCCTGCTCTAAATCATTCCTTGTTGGGCATCAGCTCATCTGCTTCGAACCAATCATGTGATGTGGTCTGAGGCTGAAAACGGTGAAATCAGTGTTTTATTTTCTTTTCAAGCTCAAATTACTTAGTGAACATCCAGTCTGCATGCGAGTAATGGAGTAATGCTCTCATTTATACTGTGCCTGGATCCCTTGCAGCATTAAAAAAAAAAAAAAGAAAAGAAGAAGATGCTTTTGCTAGTTGTTGCGAGCAAATTGTTCATCACTATAGGGACAGAAGAAAATTAAAATTGTGTTTTAAACGTGATATATCCTTGAGTGATACCATTTCAGCAGCTAGTTTTCTCTCTCCCTCTTTTTTTTTTTTTTTTGTCCCCTTGGTCTACGAAAACCAACTGTTGCCTGTAAAAGTTCAGAAACTGAAGCTACTCTTAGAATCTGCCCTCAAGGTATTAACCTAGAAATACAACTTTAACAGGTCTTAATGCTGTTTGTTCCCATTAAGTGGGGAAATGAGAGTATTTACCTTGCTCATGCTTTCCATGCCTCCTGCAACCACAATGCTGGAATCTCCCATCAGTATGGACTGAGCAGCCAGACATACTGCCTTCAAGCCAGAGCCACATATCATCTGACAGCTCCAAGCAGGCACAGAGTAGGGGATCCCTGCCCCAATGCTCGCCTGCCGAACAGGGTTCTGACCAGCACCTGCAAAAACATGCTGTGTTTTTCCTTTGTTGGTTCCTAAAGACCAAACTCACCACTCTGCACAAAACATGGACCTTATTCTACCAAAATGTGGACCTTATTCCTGTCTTTAATTGGTAGATAAAACAATTCCTAAAAGTGTGTTATCAATAAGAGCTCAACCCCCTATTTCATCTATATTGCAGACTAATGCAATATTTGCAGTATATTGCAGACTAATGCAATATTTGCAGAGACAGGGACTTTGGCCACTTGTTACAGGTACTTTACGTCTGTAACGCTATTTTGACTCCAGGGGTGGATGAAACAGACTGTCCAATTTTAAATCAGCACTATCCAGATGCGCTTGTATAAGACAATGTTCTCCTTGAGCAGCAAATAGCTGAAGGGTTTGACATGTTCTTGGAGCCACGTACAGCCAGCTTTCCACAAACGTACAGACAAAAGCTTCCACTCTTTGTCTGCAATCTCAATGGAGTGAATAGAAGCACTGTATTCAAAGGAAACCTTCGTCTTCATCTCCCCAGGCCAAAGTCGGGCCAACTCTTTTGTACACAGCGTCCCAGATCAGGGGAGTACAGCACGCCAAAGATACTCGGGGGTGGGAATCACCTTTAGGCGAGGTACTGGGGTAACCGTTCTCCGCGCACCCCCGCGCACCCCTTCGCCGCAGCATCCCCTCCCCGGCACCCTGCGCGCAGCGTTTCCGCGGCCCTGCACGACGCGGTGGCGACGGCGTGGGACCACGCGGGGCGCCTCCTCACGCACCTGCGGCCAGCACCTGGCCCACGATGACCTCCGACACCTCCTCGGCGCCCACGCTCGCCCTCCTCAGCGCCTCGCGGATGGCCACGGCGCCCAGCTCGTGCGCGTGCAGCGCGGACAGGGCGCCGTTGAAGGAACCTGCCGAGCACAAGCGGGCCGAGCGCGGTCAGCGCGGGCGGGCGGGCGGCCACCCCCGCGGCGCAACGCCCATCCCGGGGGGCGCGGGCCCTCACCCACGGCGGTCCTGGCGGCGCCCACGATCACCACGGGGTCGGCGCTCATGGCGGCTCCGGCGGCGGCAACGCGGCGCTGGGCCGGGGCTGAGGCTGGCCGCGGTACCCAGAGCGCGGGGCCGTCCCTCGCCGGGGCCGCCCCTCGCCAGACTCGGCCCGCTCCGCCCCGCCCCGCCCCGGCCCGGCCCGGCTTGTCGGAGGCGCCGCGGCTGCGTGGGTTCCGCACCGGCCCGCGCTGGCCAGGCTGAGGCGGGTGATTCTCACTGAGGCCAGGGGTTATGGGGGAGGCAGGGGAGGAGTACGCCCCTCCGAGCAGGGTGCCCCTCCGAGCAGGGCGCCGCCGACACCGCTACCAGCATGAGGGTCGGTACCGCTGTCAGGATCGGTACCGGGGTCAGCGCGAGGTGGCGGCCTCTCCGCTGGCGGCGCCCGCCACAAAATGGCGCCCGGCAAGCTGGGCGGTTCGGAGCGCGGGCCGGAGCTGGGGAGGTGACGGCGCCTGCTGTTGTGTCTGCTCCGTCTCTCCTGCGGCGACGGTGAGCGGGATCGGCCTGGAACCTGCGCGCTGGAGCCCCGGAGGCCGGGGCTGCCGTGCGTCTTCTGTTTGTTTGTTTGTTTGTTTTCAGCGGGATCCTCACTGCTTCTAGCTCCATGATTCCGGTCAAGGCACTAACCTGGAGTTCCCTCGGCTTCCTCTCGTCAGTCCTTGCCAATGACTTTTTTTTCTTTTTTTTTTTTTCAAAAGAAAATGCACAGTTAAGCAATCTGTTAACAACGAATACCTTGTGGCTTTAAAGACAGGGTTATTTTTAAACTTCATAGTAATGTTTCACAGGATCCATCTGACGATTAAAAAAAAATAATAAAAATGATCTCAATGTTAAGCCTGCATAACAACCATTAACCCTAGTCCAGCGATTAATCACCAAACCCCAAAGCACATCTGTCTTAAAAAAAAAAAAAAAGAAAAGAAAAAAAAATAGACCGAACAGACTGAAACCCCTTGGCTCTCCCCCAGGCTGGTTCCAAGTCCATATTCTTTGCTGTGTTTGACCAGTGCAGACTGAACCACTAAGCAGACACTCAGCATAGGGGATGTGACAGCTGAGACACTGTGCTTGAGTTGATGTTTGTCAACTCAGGGCTGATAAGATAGTTATAAACTGTGCTACCTCTTGCCTTATTTAGATTGTCAGCCAGTTTGGGGACATAGATTTTTATCAGTTTGTTACAATTTGGTAGCGTTTTGGAGGGAAGAGGGAGAAATGAAGTCCTAGAAAGCTGATGACAGACACTGGCAATGGTGTCTTCAACAATAATACGCAACCCATGGTTGCATCTGCCTGCTGGGTAAAATGAACTTGATGGTGTTCAAGTCTGTATATGTAAAAGGTTTTGAACCCTCTATGGAAGCAGGGAGCAATAGGAGTGCTAAAACACCTCTGCCGGTCTCCCATTCTTGCTTTGTACTGTGAAATTCTCCAGCATTACAGAATCACAGAGCGGTTGAGGTTGGAAGGGACCTCTAGAGATCACCTAGTCCAACCCCCTGCTCCAACAGGGACACCCAGAGCACCTGGCACAGGGTGGCATCCAGGCGGGTGTGGAAGATCTCCAGAAAAGGAGACTCCACAGCCTCTCTGGGCAGCCTGTTCCAGTGCTCTGTCACTCACAGGAAAGAAGTTCTTCCTCACATGGAGGTGGAACTTGCTGTGTTTCAACTTGCACCCATTACCCCTTGTCCTGTCATCAGCCACCACGGAGAAGAGCCTGGCCCCATCCTCCCTACATTCACCCCTCAGGTACTTGAACATGTTGATCAAATCTCCTCTCAGCCTTCTCTTCTCCAGACTAAACAGGCCCAGCTCGCTTAGTCTTTCCTCATATGATAGATGCTCCAGTCCCTTAATCATCTTTGTTGCTTTCCGCTGGACCCTCTCTAGAAGCTCCACGTCCCTCTTGTCCTGGGAGCCCAGAGCTGCCCCCAATACTCCAGGTGCAGCCTCACCAGAGCTGGGCAGAGGGGCAGGATCCCCTCCCTCGATCTGCTGGCAATGCTCCTCCTGATGCAGGCCAGGATTACTACACAACAAAATAAAACACAAAGTAAGATTGTGAAAATAGTTTTTAGGAGTACCTGCATTCAATTAAAATGGTTGGAAACTCAAAAGCTCAAGAGAGAGCTCTCCTTTAGAGACTTGTGTTTTATTAAAGGATCACCCATAAGGCTTCTTCAGTATCTTTGTCATTTCCATCTTTTGAAAAGAGAAGAACTCCCTGAGGTTTACTAGCACCAGACAGAAAAATAAATAAATAAATCTCTGGTATATCCCATGGGCAGCTAAATCCTTAGGTGGATTAATTTACCAGTCTCTTCAGGGTACATTAAATTGGCAACAGTCTAAAAAGTTAAGGCACTGCAGCTGTCTTTAATGATGCTTCTGCTGGGGTTGTGTAGCCAGAGCAGCTGATGCGCTAACACAGACCCCGGATTATGTTTGGATGGGGAAAAAAGATGTTTTGAAGAGTCATCAGTAAGTCATGAGCAGGTCTACCAGCAAGCAGCAAAACTCAGGAGTACATAACTGTAGGCAGTGCAGAATGATTATTTTAGAATAATATGCAGTTCCTGAGCAACTGAAAATAAACTGCATTTTTTAAGAATTCAGTGAAGAACGATTAAGAGAGATCTGTAAGAGCAATTGAAAGTAATCTAGTCTTTCAACAGTACTGTATGCCAATATATCATTCTTAATGTAGTAACTGACTGATTAAAATTTGAGATCATCACTGCAAATACAAAATCAATAATGTAAAGTGGGCTCAGATTAACATAAAATGTTAGCAAACATGCAAAATCTAAAAATGGCAAAACATCTAAAATCTTGCAGGGCACAGCATTCCTTTCTATTTAAAGTTTTGTAAATATATCCTCATAAATACTTAGATGAAGATAAGGTGAGGATTCAGCCCCTGTCTCCCCACCTTCAACTTTTAATGCACTAATAGATGAAAAAAGCTTGAATTTGAAGAAGGCTTCCAATTCCGTGACAGCTCATGCCAATGAGCTGACCAGCTGCAATGTGTGTTTGTGTGTGTGTGTGTTTTTTTTTTCCCTACAACCACAAGTAACGGAATTATTTGGTAACTCACAAGAATGATGAATGAAGCTATAATGCTGGGTGAGCTTGAGACAATGGAAATGGATGAGTTTTATACTGGTATTCTTGTCAGATTTGCAGTATCCTGTTGAATCCTGCTTGGACAGTGTTCAGAATGGAGGTCTGTATGTATAAAGAGAACATGTAAAGGAACAAAATAACTATTGCAAGAAGACAGTTATGAAACATGTATAGTACAGATCAAAGTTATATAAAAGACTATAACATTTTATATAACTAAAATGACTTTAACTTATTTATATAAAATATGATTAAACATTGCTAGCAGGCAATTGTGCTTTGAATTCAGAGTAGTTAATGAACACCATCATTTTCAATAGCAAACTACTGTCCAAAGTTGGTACATTTCCACTTTTCTTGGAAATCTAAGCTCTGAGAAATTTGGTCAGTAAAAATTAGGACACCAATTAGAACAGAGAGCTTACTTGCTATCAGTAAAAAAAAAAAAAAGTAAGGTTATGTTGTGCAAAGCTTATTTATTACCTTCTTTCTTCCTGAGAATACAATGAAATGGATTTCTGTATTAAGTGAAATACTCAAAGTGCAAAGGTTTTGACATCTTTGTTCACAAATGGCTCAGATTTATTAAGAATAGGTTAACATTTAGGGCATTTCATTGTTCACTGGTTTACTTGTTGCATTTATTTATTTTATTTTTTTCGAATTTTACAGTGTTAATACCCAAAATGGGAAATGCTTGTTTTTTTACCATAAAAGTGACACTCGGCTGCTGAACGTTTATAAAAATACCTCTATTGGGAGTATAAGTTTGATAAAAATTAAGCTGCAGCTTTTATAGGCAAAAGAAATAGCAAAGAACAATCACTTAAATTCCCAAATCTTTATATAAAATCATTTCATAATTAAAACTTCTGAATTTTGCCAGTTTCCTGCAATAGCAAGGTTTCTAATCTTTGAAGTCTTGTATATAGATTTTACTAATATTTGTATTGTTGAGTTTACTTAAATGTGATTCCTCGTGTAAGGAGATGCAGCTTTTCTTCCTTCCCACTGATAGATCGTCTGACATCATTCCATATTGTGAGAAGTGAGAAGAAATTGTTGTGCTGCATTTGTCACTAAGTGAACGTATAATGTTACCTCCTCATCAATGTTGCCAATAGGCTTTCATGTGAATGGGAACACTCATGGTACTAAAATATGCAAATACTGAAGTATTTCCAGAATTAAGATACAAATGACCCTTCTTCATATTTTAAAGAATTGGCCCTTTACTGTAGTACATGGTATTTGTGATACTTGCCAACATCTAGGGCAGTCTGTTACTAACCGTTAAAGAGT
>JAUBNY010000523.1:630877-641527 GCA_032275445.1 Crypturellus soui | reverse complement strand
CTACCCCCCCCCCCCCTTTTTTTTTTTTTTTTTTTTTTAAGAATTGGGCATGTTTAATAGATTTTTAGCGAAGTTTGGTCCTATCTATGATGTCATATAAAACTAGCCTTATGACATTAATTGCTAACATTTTGTAAGTTTGTAAGTATGATTGTAAAGATGGAATGCTAAGTTGTATGCCTTGTATTTTATTTGAAGGCATGTCTGCTGTTTCAGACTTTAAAAAAAAAGGCATTTGACCCTTACTGGGCAATCTCAAAATAAGGCCTAGATTTTTTTTTTTTTTTTTTGGTCATTGCTTTGATGGGGCTAATGCTTTCAAGATATTAGTTTGTAACCTGTGGGTTTTGATATTTTAGGTAGAATATAATCTCTGTACAAATTGCGGCAATAAAAATATATATGTAGAAAGATTGCTTCTCAGATCCTCTACTGTGAATCCCAACTTCACTGTTCTTTTCTATGAAGTGCATAATTTAAGTTTGCTTGCTTTTTAACTTCTGTTGACTGAAAATGAGCTGGATCTGCACATTGAGAAGCTGCTTTGCCTGGCCTTCCAGTGATTCCTGCTTGTCTCATTAATTGCAGCTGTGGACTCATTTCCTTCATTACCACCATCACTTTCCTTTTTAAACACAGTAGCCACTTAGTCTGAACATGTAGGAGCTGCTGTGATGGAAGAAGAGACAGAAGCACAATGAGCAAGCACTCTGGTTCACAACTTAGCTTTTGACTAGTAATTACATGATTAAATGTAGTGGTTGGTCAGTTTAAAAAAAAAAAAAAATCTTGAAGCACCTCTATCTGTGTAAGCAGCTCTGGTGAAATAAACAGTATTTTAAGTGCTTGTTGAAGAGCCATACTCTTAGTAAAGACTTTTAATCAATGTGAACATACAGCAAGTCATGTCTGGAATGGTTTAAGAGCAATTCGCCCTCCAACATCCAGAGTGCTTGTTACCTTTTTGCTGTTGGAGGAAAAGAGGACTGCAAAGCTGGGCATTAAAAAATGGATACTTGAGGAACACTAGCTGCTTTAGAAAGTGGAATTTAGGTATTTGGAAGCCATTGCATCTTCAAATCTGTTTCTGGGTGACAGTAATATATTGGGTGAATGGAGGGAGCTATTTGATAATACTTAAGTTACCTTCTACTCTTGGTGAGCTTGCAGTTGCTCCCCTGAATGTTAAATTAGTTTCATTGCAGGCTCACTTTTTTTTTTTGTACAGATCTGTGTCTCTGCTTTGCAGCAGCTTACGAGTAGCATTTTAATGAAACTGTTCAGCTTGTCGGTGATCTGCTAATTGCACAGTGACATGAACACCCTGGCAGATCAACACCAAGGCTGATGCTGGTTAATACAGATTTGATAGAAGAGTGACTGGCATTAACTTTCTATAGTTACCTCTTCACTGCTGAGCTGTGCCAAGCCCCATGCAGGTGTGCCAGATGGGGTTAATATGGGACAAGGAGGGCAGGACAACTCTTGAACTTGTTTAAAGCAATGCCTTGTTAGGCTGTATATACAGTTACAGTCTGTGATAGGTGAAGAGAGTCTTGTATCTTAGAAAGAAAGGCTTCAAATATGTCTGCCCAGTAAGTCCTGGTAAATTACTAACTTTAGTTAAGTATATGGAAATTCTTAAATAGATTAACTGTTTTTGTCAGTGTAAGAGTCTACTAAATGTTTGCTTTTAAAAACATTTCAAACTAACAAGTATGATGTATCCATAATCTAGGTGGCAGGATATTGCTTTCAAGAAGAAAGGAAGAAGTTCTTACCTGGGAAGAAGTTTCCCAGTTGGGAGTGTTGTCCACTTTCAGCTGAAGATGGGCTGGTAGCAGGCTTTTAATTAAAAATTTTAATTATGGCAGTAGTTTTTGAAAGTCTTTCTATATGTAATGTCACTTTTTGACATGTTTACAGAGATTAGGTGTGATTGGGGCTGAAATCTCTTTTCTGAAGAGCCCACAGTATTAGCTAGTTAATGTTTAAAATTGCAGACAGTATTCCTAAAGATTAGTATGGAGACTTTTTCATAACTTAAATGTTCTTAGTGTGTTTTGGTGTCTTATGGGAAGCTTTGTATTATATACAGAGAATTACATTGTTTATGAATACAGTTGGAATTAAAATTTGTAATTGAAGTGAAATAAAAATGTATTCCACATGGGGCATATGGTGATATAAGTGAGTTGACATTTTTCTGTATGTAGTAGGGTGTAATGGGACACCCAGATCTTGTGTGTGTGTGTGTGCACATGCTCATAATCTATCTTATGCCTAAAAATCCTTGGAAAACACTGGAGTTTATGCTTGATACCTGGGATGTCTAGGTGATGCTACACATGTTATTCAGTTAGCCTCAGCCCTGGCTGTTCTGTTTTCAACAGACCATGGCTGAGCAAATGCATCATATTACAATTGCACAAACTTGCTGTTCTTGCCACCTTTCTGGAGCTCACTGTGAACACTTAACAATGTGGGAAATTCATGTAATGGGAATATGAATATCTCATCCTTGCATCTCAGAAGCTGGGTGTCCATGCTACTAGGAGAAGTAAAAGAGCAAAACTATTATGCATGGAGATTGTTATCTAGATTAAGATTAATGTTCCACTCAGAAATCCTGACTGTTAGGTTAAAAACAGATTCTAACTTTACTCTCATGAGCTGTTCAGTTAGAGAATTGTTACAAGCAGTTACTTGAGATCTAGAAGTATGCAGTTGTACATTTGTCCTGAACTCCTCTACTATTCTAAACATAATGAAGAAATAAAGATGGGTTTTAACATTGTGCAAAACTAGAGCATTTAAAAATACTTTCAGTCACTTCAGGTTGTTAAAATGCTTGCTTCTGTCATAATTCTGTAAAACTTCAGCTTTTTCACACCGTCATTGTGAAGATTAGGGTTTCACTTTAGTTTCCTCTGTTAATGATATTTCTTCTTACTGTCAGCAAGAAGAAACAATTACACTATGAAATAAGCTGAGGAAAAAAGTGTTTAGCAAAATGGTTCATTAAAGACACTAAACAGAGCAAGTTACTACAAGAACCTATTAAAGATTGCAGCACATGTGGAAAAAGTGTATGAAGTATTAAGTTGAGACTAGGCCATTTAGGCTGACCCTAGACTTGTTTTAATTTTTCCCAGTGTAGGGGAGCTCTCTTCTGTAATTATTGTTCATATATTCAGGACAAATATTTTGATATGACTCATCTTCAGGATTACCATGAGCTTAAAAATATTCACAGCAGATAAAACAACACAACTATGTGTTTGATTGAAAAGGCAGGAGGTGCCCTTAATAAGGACCTATTTACATGTGTGTTTATTTTTCTCAGATAGTTAATGGGGGAAAAATGGTCTACTCCATCACATGTATGTTTTTAAGCTTAAACATTCATTGCTTCATTTCTTCTTTTGATACTTGAGGTATCTTTCAGGGTTCCTATAATCAATTAAAAACTTGTAGCATGGAAGTTTGGGTGTGTTTTTTGTGTATGTGTGTCTGTGTCTTTGCACTTCCTGTTTTTCTGGTTTCCTTGAAATGAGAGGAAAAGGAGGTGAATTCCTAGAAGAGAAAGCAGGTTTTGGCTTCTTGTGTAGTTTTACCAAAATTATTGAGGTGGAGATGCAATAAAATGAAATAGCTATGATAGAGGCACTTCAAATCTTTCAAACTGATTGATAGAAGAGTTTGTAATCTGTGGTGATCACAAGTTCATAGAATTTAGTAAACTTGTTTTTAGATTAATTGCTATAGTCTTGACCAAACTTTATCCATCTTGTTGAAACATAATGACATAAATAATTTTGAGGTCTGCAGAGCCACCCTTCTGGAAGAGCTGGTAGGCAAATGTAGGTTCCATAATTTAATGTACTTAACCCCACACCTTTCCCTTGAGTTAGTTCCTGCTGATCTGTTAGCATTTTTTGAGCGATTGTGTAGAGATACTGCCTTTTCTTTCCTTTTTCTTTTTTTTTTTTTTGCTAAGTTTGTTCAACCATTCACTTGATTAGTGGTTTAACTATAACACAGGCCTTTGTTTTATTTGTGTTATGGTTTCTGATATGTAATTTAGTTTTGATTATTTTGCTTTTAGATGCATCTTAGGCATTTCACATGTACAAAATAAGAAATGTTTAATCACAATATTTCATCCCAAATAACAGAAGTTAATTTTAAATGACAGCATGCAGCTGTGTCTTTTTTAATCCTACCTCCTTTTGAGGTGCAACATGAAATTAAATATTTTTATGGATTTAAGTAACTTTTTAAAATCATAATTGTCATTTATCCAATTATGTAATTTCTTTGTGATACTGTTTACAGTATAAATATTGTGCTATGAATGAAGTATATGCTTTAATAAACTAAGATTCAGGAAACCTTTTTCTCTTCCTTTCTGCAATAGGTGGAAACAGTATGAAGCTTACGTGCAAGCTCTGGAGGGCAAGTACACAGACCTGAATTGTAAGTTAGTCAAATTTCAAAATGATACAAGTCCTTTAAATGTTCATATAAGTAGAACACTGAAATGTCTTATTTTGTGAAATTATTGGAAATAACATAGTTTAAGATTACTATCTGCTATGCAAAAGATCCATGTTTTCCTAGTGCAAGTTTTCAGCCTTTTCTGTTTTCTTCTGCCATTTGTTTTCTTTTGCAGATCTTACATGGCTTCTAAAAAGTCAATTTTTTGCATTTGTAAGGGTCAGTTGTACCCAGATTGCCAGAGGAGGAAAGTCCCAAACACAACCCCACAAATTAATTTTTGACTTTTGCAAATACAGGAAAAAAAAACTCTCTTCCAGAATACCCAACCAGTGTTTGTTCCATCAGTATTTTTTCAGGATTGGAAACCAGATGTGTGTGGGGGGATAGTTTATAGAGGCTGACTGTGAGCCTCAATGCTATATCTGATTAGATAATTTAATTTCAAATATCTGTTTGTGTACTTCAGTCTTTCAAATGAGGTGATTTAGAAAACCTAATCTGATTCTTCAGTAACAGCAGTGGAATACATTCTGGAAGTAACTTGGATGCCAATCCTGACTCACTTTTAATAATTGCTTTTATAGCTAGAGAAGGGCCTTTTTCTGCTTCCCATTCATGTCTTCAGTCTAAGTATCAGAAGTCTTGATACCACTGATTTTGTCCTTCTGTCAGTTTGAGTGGTTATCCTCTTCTCTTTCTTGCATCCCCTATTCCCTACCACACTGTAACGTGTATAATGAGTTTTGGAGAGAAGAAAATACAGCAAGTGTAAACTGAGATAATTATAATATAGGTAATTTGTTGTCGTGTTTCCAATTTTTCAAGTTCAGCATCTTGATTGCAGCCTTCAGTAGTCAGTATTGCTGAATTATCTGCAAAGAATAACTCATATTTATAGCAAAGCATTTTTTTCTTCAGTGTTCTTCTTAGCTTATAGTTTCATTCATCATTTGATATGTGATAAGTAGCAGGATAAATATTTACTGTTCATATCACACTGCTTGCGTGTGTTTCCACTGGTGTAATTAGGAAACTTTGTGTGTTGCTTCCTCATAATTTATATATAAATTATAATTTATAATTATATATATATAATCTATAATTCATATATAAACCTTTATAAATGTTCAACTAAGCTTCTCTGGTTGTGACTGAACTGCTATTTCTGAAATTCTCTAATGTCTTGCTCTTTGCTCATGGGATATTGAGATGACTTGCAGAGTTGGTCACAAATGACACTGTTTGAGATTGAGGAAGATCATTTGCCAGTCCTGGAAAAAATTCTCTAAAATACCAGGCAATTCATTCCTCAGCAGTCTTAGAATGCAAGTGGTAATAGTGAAGGATAGAGTAGCTGATGAATTTAGCACTTTAATAGTTAATTCATATTAAAACACTTTAAAAATAATATTAAAAAGTTTTAAGGAGGGGACAAAGATGTATTAAAAACAATTTATTTTGAAGCTCTTCTAAAACATTCTGGTGTTTTGATCTTTTGGTTTTGGTTATTTCTACTTATTAAATTTATGCTTATTTTGCTTATTTGCTATTTATAAATTGATTTCCAGATTTTCTATTGTTGTTAAGCAGTTGATTATGAGAGAGTGCTATAATACATGCTTTCTATGTTTTGTTATTTGTATTAGCTAATGATGTAACGGGGTTGCGAGAGTCTGAAGAGAAGCTGAAACAGCAACAGCAAGAGTCTGCCCGAAGAGAAAATATTCTGGTGATGAGGCTGGCAACTAAAGAACAGGAGATGCAGGAGTGTACTGTAAGTATTTATAAGTGTTTTCAGACTGGTGTAGAAAAACACCTGCTTTTACGTGAGCATGTACCCATATGCTGTATATTTATTTCATAAACTGTTGATAGCATCCATCAACCCATTTTGTGTCTAAGAAATGGCAGGGCACTAAAGTTTAAATATTTCACTGAGTTACCAAAGATTGCTTTTCTAATTTTACTTTTTAATATTACTGTTTGTTAGTTTTCATCTGCAACTGTGCTTGGAAGGACTTTTGCCCCAGAACTGTTGCACAGGTTCACAGTAGTAGCAAGCTCTTGCATGATATTTATCAGCTACACATATATACCAAAAATGTTACAGGAGTAGTGGAGGCAGGAGTAAATTGAATTGAAGCCTGAGGATAAGATTGAACTTTCATTTTATTTATGGACTTTTAGGCAGATGTTTATGCTGAATTTGAGTAGTCAAGTCTCACAAGTCTTTATCTTCATTTAGCCTGCCTTTACCAGTGGGCTTTTGAATGTTTTTTTTGGGATCACACTCTTAATATTGTTTGACCTACTGCTTTAATAGTCAGTTTTTGAAAGAAGACTGTAAAGTGCTGCTTGATGCTAATTTGTGTAAAATACTCCTAAGAGCTGCTCTTAAGAAAATTAGAGCTTCTGTACAAAACCAATCACAAGCATTGTAGCATTCCTTCTATTATTTTGCTCTTTTAGCCTCCCCACTTTTTGTTTTCCTGTAGGTTTACAGAGCTGTTAGATGTAGCAATATAGGACTTAACTCATGATTTTAATGGTAAGGAAAATCAGATTATACCAGCCTGTAGCAAATACTGTGATGAAAAAAAAAAAAAAGAGGGGGCAGGGGTGGAAGGTAAAACTTATTTTGCGTTGGTAGAGAATGAATCACAGAATTGCTGAGGTTATAAGGCATTTGGTAGAGATCATCTGGTTCAAAGCAGGACCAGCTGGAGCAGGTTGCTCAGGGCCATGTCCAGTCCCCTCCCTGCACCTGCTGCTACACTTCCTAATGCACCAGGAAGTGACCTGGAGCTCTGACTATGCTAGGGCACTCCTCCACAGTAGTGCTCTGTGGTTCACTGACTGGTGAAATAAAGCAGACTTTGGTTCGTCTACTTCTGACTTAAAAAAAAAAAAAAAAAAAAAAAAAAAAAAAAATCAAATGTAGGACTTTCTCATCAAGTACAAGTTTGTTTATATTTTCAACCTTTCTTCTTCTGTGTTTTTAAAAGGCCTTCTTCACACGTTAAAGATTGTGAATTCTGACAGGATCTTAAAGACTATATTGGGTTTTTGTCTGCACTTTTTCTTACAGCTGTGGTGTCTAGACTTTCCAGAAAAACTTTTTTTTTAATCTAGCTTGGTTTTCCAAATTGTTGACACACAAATTACATCCAAGATGTTATCTCTTTCACAGAAGTAGAGAGACACTTCTTGGAAGAAAAGAAAAAAAACTACTGTGAAGACACTATTGTCATCTTATTGTTTTCATAGTGAACATGTGGACAGCTCAAAAGTTGGCACAGTTTGCATTATACTATTAAGTGGTATTTTTTTCAGTGAGGCAATAGTAATAAAATATGCAAATTCTGGAAGAGGTAAAAAGTTAAACAGTAGGTTGCTCAGTCGTTTAATAGATGAGCAAAGACTATTCACTGTTTTGTGATGTATTTGAGATGTCTAATTTTGAGTCTACAGAATAACTTTCCTTATTTTTTATACTGAAGTTAACCATATTTTATAAATCATATTTAAATGCTGTAAAATATACCAGCGACACTGTCATTTATACATAAGCATTTAGTGTTGTCTATCACAACTTAGTTGGAAAGACAAAACATCTTAGATATCAAGTTTCTTAAAACTAGAGATAATCATTGTTCTTTGAATATGATTGTTCTTATTAGCCATGTATTGGCAGGACACACTATTTATAAACTTACTTCAGTCAATCCTTAATTTAACTGAGTTTAAAAAAAAATCACCAACTTGAAATGTACAAACACAGGTGAGTTTTCGAACTATCAATGTATAAAACATTTGGCTAGTTAAAAAAATACCGTTTTAAAATAGGGTGTGTAGGCCTTGTCTTAGTTGCCATTTTCATTGGTTCGGCTTTTTGAAAAGAACAAAAGAGCTCTCGACTTATCAAAGTTATCTGTCCAGTTATTCTTCAAACTTTGTAGTTAGGTGTGTCAGATAACAATTGTCTTGACACTCTGTTGTTAAGACAGTGGTTTGGTGTGTGTTTTTTTTTTTTTTTTTTGCAAAGCTCCATGCTTGGGCTCTGAGCCGATCCTAGCAGCAGAATGGATTGGTAGGGGGGAATGACGGAAGCTTTTCAAATCATCTAGCTGGTATTGAAAACTCCTGAGCATAGCATAGGGTGGCTAGCTAAAGAGCAAGGTGGGTGTTTAGGGGTTTAATACCTCATCCAGTCCTCATCCCATCTGGTCGGCAAAAGCCTTATGATACCCGTCCCCTAGCAAGAACATTCCTGTCCCTCAAAAAAGGAACCTATTGTTAGTAAAATTTGGTAAGGTGAGGTAGTTAAGGTTCTGATTTCTGTGTGTGTTGATTTTCATGTCAGAGGGTCTGTTCTGTGGGAACATTTTTAGATATCTTTAGCCTATTAAACTGTTCGCAAGAAAATGTGAAAAGTGGAGGAGTTAAAATGTTTTTGCTTAACAAAGCAGCATTCAAACAAAATCCTCACAGCCCACTATCTTCTTGTTTAGCATTCTTGAGCATCCTTTTGTCTTGGGCTAAAGCAGATAGAGATTATACCAGGGCCATCTGTGGTGATTGTGACCTTCATCCCTATTTGTTCAACTTTTGAAAAATACTAGTTAGCGTGTGTTCTCATGTTTGAGAACGTGAACACTAGTAGCTGTTTTACATGCTCACTGTAGTCGTGTCAAAATCTGGTAGTGGACATGATTTTTTCCTGGATTTTCAATTCTAGTTTGAGGTCCAGATGTTGCACCTGGAGGCAAGCGAATTCTTTTGCTCCCTGACACCTTCCTCCCTGTAATACAGAGAGGAGGAAGGAGACAGCGAGAGTGGTTGAAAGTAGCAGGACAGTGTGTGGCTGGGACTGGCCAAGCAGGGAGATGAAGGGAGAAAGGAACTGAGCAGAGGAATTAAGTTGCCTTGGGCCAGGCTCAGATTGGGAAATGGTTGTTAGGCCTGGGTGGCTCCAAAGCCTGATAAGTGAGAACTCTTGAGTTAAGAATGGAGACGAATCTTACCTCTAAAGAGATGGAGTGAAAATTAGTGTTGGAAAAACTGGAGGAATGAATGGTAGTTAAATTTGGATAGGGATGTTTCTAAATAAAATTGGCATCAGTAGGTTTTTAGTTTGTCAGTGCTTTATTTCTTGAAAGTTTTTTACACTGTGCTCATTTATTCCTTTTACATTTCCTTCAGGATATGTATAGATATATTTGTAAGCAACTTTAAATAGACCAAGTATGAAGATTGTTTCAAAAATTAAGTAGTGAAAGTAGATAAATATTTTTGCATCAAATTAATGTGAAGCTAATTTGAAATATTTCAACTTTTTCAGTAACTTTTAAATGAATTGAATAAAACCAAGAATTCATGCTGAGTTTGGAGTCACTCCTGCTCATCTTTAAGATGAATAACATGTTCATAGTTGTATTTTCTCTTCATCGTTGTGGTGTGAAAGTCTCCACAGAATAAACGACCATATAGGAAATAGGTTAAATCTTTTATTGTAAAGGTCAGTTTGTCCTGAACGAGCCAAGTGTATGTGGTGGGGACAGTTGTGTTGTCCCTCTGCTACACTGGTGTTGTCTTGCATTGTTCATCAGTGAGGCTGTGTGTTCAAAGGTGTGTTGCTGTCTCTGTAGTTGCAAGATGGATAGATCAGCAGGCACCTTTCCTGTTTTTTAATGTTTCTTTTTAATGTGCTCTTACAGTTACCTCTTTGTAACTGAGAAGCATGATGTATATATGTGGAGTGTAATAAACCGAACTTTAGAATTAAAACTTTCTATATAGATGAATGTGATTTGAGTGATTAACTGGATTTTAGTGCTGTTTAGTAGCCTCTTTTATGATTGCCTTTTGTGATGGAATTAAAATTGAAGCACCTGGGAGAGAAAGTGGGGGGTAGGGAGGAGATCCTCTTAAATCATAGTTTTGACTAACGAATGTTACACTTAAAAGAAACAAACTTGGTTATTCCTCCTAAAATATTAGTGGCTAAATCTTTTGGGTTGTGCTTATTGCGAGAGAATCTAAATCAAAACAAAATCTAACTGATGCTGATATTTCTAAATTTGCTAAATGATTTTGGTTTTAAAAGGAGTAGAAGCAAAATCATGTTATAAGTCATCGTAGCCTACC
>JAUBNY010000523.1:616497-630867 GCA_032275445.1 Crypturellus soui | reverse complement strand
AAGAAAAAGGCAAAACTGTCTTGGTGTGTGTGTTTTTACCAAATGCTTGGGTCACTCATGTTAACTTTCACTGAAGTTATGTAGGGATTAGCTATCTCTTTTCATGTAGTGTATTGAAGAAAAGCAGCCTTGAAAGATGCAGCTGGAGTAGGGAGATATTTGGGGATCAGGCATATTAATAGGGGACTGGTTCTTTATCCTCCCTTCTTCAGGTTAAAGTACAGTATGGGGAAAGCAAGATTCCTGAATATTCTCTTTGGAATACATGTTTTTAATTGTATCTAAATTATTACAGAATTTTGTTTAGTGATGTATAAATGACATTCTGCTTCTGTTCTATACAGAATCAGATTCAGTACCTCAAGCAAGTCCAGCAGCCTAGCGTTGCCCAACTGAGATCAACAATGGTGGACCCAGCGATCAACTTGTTTTTCCTAAAAATGAAAGGTGAACTGGAACAGACTAAAGACAAACTGGAACAAGCCCAAAATGAACTGAGTGCCTGGAAATTTACGCCTGATAGGTAAACAAAACAAATACTCCCCAGTCAAGACTTCCCTGACAGTCCCACTACGAGAATGCTATGGTGGGACAGCCAAGTACTCGTTTCCACACCAAGACTCAGACGTTTTGAGCCAAAAGCCACATTCTTATACTGTCCAGCTTGTAATGCTTAATGTAAAACTTATCAGATGAACCTTGTGTTTCAGCTTTTTTCTCCCCCTTTGCTTCAGAGGCCTGACGGCGTCGGACTATTCTGAAGAAATGGCCATCACCGAAAAAAAATACTTTCTAGAACATGTAGACATTTGCAAAATTGTTCTATTTGAAGAAAATAGAGGGAAAAACAGAAGTCTTAAAGTCTGTGGCACACTGTGTCTACAGACAGTTTGGAGGAAAGACCTAGAGATTCTAAATCATGAATTGAACATGTAAAATTCCCGTAAAATGTAGAAGTGGAATATGCTTCGCTCTTAACCTTGAGCCTAGTGACTTAGAGACACTGTAAGTCAGTTTTGCCAATAAGACTGTGGACTTCCTGCTTGTTCACTGAACTGCTGGGTCAAAACTCAATGAGGGGAATTTTGCATTAAAGGGTTTATTTGCTAACCAGTTCTGAATAGCCATGAGTGCTATTTCCTATCACCTCAGTGGTAGTGTACACATTTGACTGTTTAGCATCTGGGCTCTGTAGCACTTCATGGAGCCTTAAGTCAATGTTGCTAAATAATGAACTGTTCTCTGGATGGTTGGAAGTACTGTGGACGCCTCAATTAGGACTGTACAAAAATGTACGTTCTACCTAATAGCAGGTGTAAAACTGTTGGAAGTGATATATCTTTGATCACAACTAGCATGTATAAGTGAAACTAGTTGTGATAAGTATTTTACTGCATGTTACCATGCAGCAATGAGAATTTTTCAATCTTCTATTCTGAGAACTGATCTCATGCTCACTACAGAAGGCACATGCAATGGCAAGTGTCTTCAGTGTTGGTGGGATATTTTTACTCCTTTGTACACCTGTTTTTTTGTATTACACTTCTATATAAAATGTGCCTTGAAATAGTTGTAATATATAGATCAAGGAACACTACTGGTTATACTGTTGTATTGTTAAACTCCTGGGATGAACGAGAATTGGACAGATTGTTATTTCTGAATTGTCTCGTTCTCTGAAGAAAGGGAAGATATTTTAACAAAGCAAAAAAACTTAAATGCATGCATTTTTCTGGGTGCGATCAGTGAAAGGAGCCTTTGCTACTCTGTTGATGCCTCTGTTTTGTTGTCCCAAGTTACTTGTAAGAATAGCAACATAGGACAGCTGGGGAGTGCATGTCTGAGGTGTGTAAAGTGAAATGCAGACTTGATACAGCATATGTGTATTTTTTTAGCAATTTGAGTTCTTTCTAGCAAACTAAGGTTTTGATTTGCAATTCAGTTGGACAATATTTGATGACTCTAGAAAACTCAGTTTTAAGAGGTCCAGCTTTCATAGAAGGTGAAGAATTCTAACTGTTTGATAAAATGATGATCTTTATTAAGATGGCATTACATATTTTTCAACTCAGGAGTATTTTAACTGTTTGTGCTTTAGATTATTAATATGGAAAGGAAGAGTAGTGTTCTTATGCAGGCTTATTTTTTGCATGAATAATGGCTTACAGCAAAAGAAAAACCTTCAGAAATATTTACCTTTAAAAAAGTGATACATCTGGAATGATTTTGCTGTAGCAGTATCTAAGGTTTTAATGATCTAGCATCAAAACGGAGGTAAGACTTGCATTAATAAATTGTTAACATATTACCAACCTGTTTGTAAAATTTACTATGATGTGCGGACAGTGGCAGCTGTTGGGATTGTTCATCTGGCGTGCCATGTAGATTGCTTGTTTAACTTGAAATTTTAAAAAATGGCTTAATACATTTAAACACAGAGATTTTATTTTTAAGAAGTCCTCAGGCTCTAAAGTTATTTGTACAACTGAGGGGAGAAATGGCTGTTGCTACTTTCAGAGAAAGTGATTTAAGAGAAGTATCAGAAAATTTTGTCACTTTCATAGTTGCAGCTTCCCTTCATACTTGTATATTTGAATCTGTGAATTTACATTATATATACGTGCATTTGCTGAAATACAGAAAATTAGATTTATTTCCTGCTAAATAGAGGTTGTTTTCAAATTGGGTTATGATTTGATTCATTTTTATTTCTGAAAAAGTAAAGAAATGCTGATTCATGTAAAGGGCTTGCAGGACTTTTCAGCTCTGCTGCCCTCATCACACCAACCCCAGTATTTGTCCTTCCTCATATTCGGCTATTTATGTTTCATGGCACCTGTCCTAGAATTCGAAAGAGGTGGTGCTCCTGTTCAAATCTCTAATCAGTGTTCTGAGGTAACCCATTGACTGCAGCCCTAAGCAGTATCAGTTCTGGACCTCAGGTGAGGGTGTACAGCATAATCATTGCTGATGTCTGGAGCAGAAAATAAAGTGTGTGTAAGCAAAGGAATGGCTCTGCCAAGCTGTTCTAACCATCATTGAACATACAGTACGCACTTCAGTTAAAGAAGAAACTTGTTTTGCAGAAACCTTATTACAAAAAGTAGTCTTCTGAAATTTAACCACTCATATTCTTACAGGTTTTCTTGCATGTATGTTCAAGCGATTTGTGTGCAAGCATTGCCAACTTCAGTTTTACAGCTAGTAGGAGTTATTTTAATAGTTGCTGGATTTATTATTTGTGCATGTATTGTCTTTTACATAAGTTACAAGGGGAGATTGCTTGGTGCTGTGCTGCACTAGTTCAGAACATCTGGAGATCTTGTTGGGAAGAAATAGCATTATAGGTAACTATGCAAATTTCTATACAGGTAATAAATATTTTACACTTTGGCAGGAGTTAACATGAAGAAATTAATGGGATTCTAAAATTGTCCCAATTTTAAGGTAACTGGTACTTGCTAATACTACAATTTTACGTTGTTTGTGAAGAGAAAAATGTTAAATGACTTGAGCACTGTGAACTTCCTTAACTTGTAGTGTTGATGAATACAGTAACAGGAATCTGCAAGTGACTAAAAATCATTGCATGTCTGCCTAAATGCTTTTGGAATAATATGCCACATTACTGATTTCCAAAGTGGTCCTGCTTTATACAGAGTGAACATCTTAAGGAAACTTTTATCTTAACTGTATTACTTGGATTGTATTAGGTCAGCACAATTTAAACGTCAAGGACCTGGCATTGGACATCACATCAAGAAAGAACAGGTTGCTGCCTTTAGCAGAGTTGCAGGCTTCCAGGACTTTACACAGCCATATTTCTTCTGGAGCAGCCCATCTGAGAGATGTGGGAGAGCCAGTCGGAAAATGTTAAATGGGCAGAGCTGGCAGAACTTAAATGACTGTCAAGGGCTTAAATGCTTAAAAGGCGGCTGACTAGGAAATGATCTATCTTAAGTTCTTTCTACTGGGTGTTTTGGTTGCAGGAAAGAACAGTGGCTGTGAATCATAGTAGCAGAAATTCCTGTTTTACTCCTCTAGTCTTTAAAATCTCTTTCCATCTTTGTAAATTGCTTAAAACCAACTTTATGGTGACCTTCTTGGCCCTAGCTTAAGTCTCTTCTTTTGTTTTGTTTGCTTTTAGCAGAGCTTACACTTCTATAAGAAAGAGGACAGCTTTATCATGTTGCTGAGCCTCATAAGAGAAATGTTTGTGGCTTTTGTCCTGACTTCAGCAGACCAAGAGTCTTAGAGGACTTTAGCTCTTACTTTTATGGAATGAGCTGTATTGCCTATATATTAATTTGCATACTACATCCTATAATGCTTTACAGTGCAGTTTTCATCGTGAAGATTAAAGATGTGTGATGTTACCTATTAGGAAAGACAACGTTTTGTCCGTTCAAAGTAACTTTTCTGTCTGATATTTACCACTTATTTGAGAAATTGGGTATCCTAAAGTGTTGTTCTTCATCTGAAATGTGGCTATTCTAAATAAATAATATACTTTTCACATTTCCTGCCAAATTTTAGTGGCACTTTACTTTCTCCTCGCTATGCAAGATGTGCACAGAGCGTGCTGACTGTAGGAATCATGAAATGGATGGTGAACAGTACTGTACATTACAAATTGAATTGAAAATTGGACACCTAAATTTTTAAACAGAAGGACCCAGATTACATTCAAATGAATGTCTAAGCTTTTCAAAGAAAAATGTCACGATAAAAATGAACATGGGATTTTAAAGTTTCCCTCAAACCAACTTTCTTCACTCATATGTAATCACTAAATTACATGAGTACAATAAAAGAACCTGCTTTTTGTTTGTATATGATTCAGTTTATACATTTTATGCTGTCCTTGATTTTTTTGAATTATAAGGCACATCTTTAATCAAATAATAATCCCTGGGAATCAACACATGCAAGACTGCATACTGATAGTCCAGATGTTAATATTAAAAAAAGAACAATATGCTCATTCATATTTGCAGTAATAAACTTGCCTTCCACTTTACGGGACAGCGCCAGAAGATCAACTGACATTGGAACAGCATGTGGTAACTATAGGGAGACTTTCTGCTATGACAATTATGTTGAGGCATAATGTTCCTTGAATGACATGCAGAAATTGTATCTCCTTTTTGTCTCTAATGGTGATTGAGGAAAAGTACTGAAGTTCTTATATTCTTTTTGTGATAGATGGCTCTTTCCTTTGCAGCCAAACAGGCAAAAAGTTAATGGCGAAGTGTCGAATGCTTATCCAGGAGAATCAAGAGCTTGGAAGGCAGCTGTCCCAAGGACGTATTGCACAGCTTGAGGCAGAGTTGGCTTTACAGAAGAAATATAGTGAGGAACTTAAAAGCAGTCAGGATGGTAAGGGATTTTTTTAAGAAAATGGAAGTTGCCTTGCACTTCTAGCTTAATTTACTGATGATGCAGTTACTGTAAATTCTCCTTTGCTAGAGTGAAAGGGTAGTATGAAAAAATGACCATTTTGTGCATTCACTGTTTGCCTTAATTATGGAATCAAAAAAACAATCCTAACCTTGGGGGAATTTGCTGCTGCAGTAATGTGGGGATTTGAGTTTGAAGCTGAGAGACTTTTTTATTTTAGGCCTTTCAATTTAATAGGAAATGTTTAAACTGAACACATTATTGGTGATTTGACAAGATCAAAGCTGTTGACATTGCATGGACCTACACATGCTCTGAGAATAGAATGTTTCTTTTTCAATTGTGACTCATTTTACATTTATTTTTGGGGAAAACCAAGGTTTTAGCTATGCCTAATGCAACAAAAAGGCATTTTTTGCTTAAATAGCTCAGCTGTAACAGTGTGCCTTTATTGTATTCACAGTCCACATTGTGCAACATTATGAGTCTGAATTGAAATTACCTGTAAACTCTGACTTCTTGCATAATTGAAAGGGGGTAGGGGTAGCTAATTCTTTTATTTTTCAGATTTTTAGTTAAGAGTTCAAGATAGAGTTCTTAGTCTCTGGCTAAAATTGGGCTTTTTCATAGTGTTAAACAATAGGTTGTCCAATTATTACAATAATTCTTGGGATGTGAATTCTGTAACATTATTGCTTAAGCCTTAATATATTTTTTAGAGCTGAAACCTGTAAGACAGCATAGCTGTGTTTCAGCACTGCCCAAGTCTATAGGATATCCTGTATTTTAAAAATTCTTTCCTCTAGAATCATCCTTTTTGAGGAAGTACAGTAGAAAGTGATATATAATAAAACTCTCAATGAAAAATATTTTCTGTAATTGCCATTAACTATGGATATTTTATTGGAATAGCTATGGACTATTCCATAAATGTGGATGTTCTGAGATATTTGTTATAGTAGGGAAGAAATAGTTTTGAGCAGACTAAGACTAGAAGAAGAGTAGCACTCTTTTTAGTAAATATTTTTTCTATACCTGCAAGAAGGCTTTTTAAGTTACTATTATAAATTCTTAAAGAATAATCAGTTTGCATTTTATCTGTTCTGTTAGGTTAAAGTAGGAGACTTTGGGTTCAGGATTGTTTCACTGATTACATTTGTGCTGTTCCAAAACATAGTCTTCATTGAAAAATCTCTTCTTTGTATCTAAACCCCCCCTTTGCTGATAGGAAAGTCAACAAAAAAAATCTTTTCTTTTAGTGTCATGTTACACAGGATTAAAAGCATTATGAATCAAAGCTTTCTTCTAATGTGACTGATGCTTTTTTTTCCTCACTGAATACATTGTTGTATTCAAACCTGTTACATATATAGCCATGTAGTTCATGGTGTTTTTTTTTTTCCCTTGAAAGTACAAAGTATTTGCAAAGTGGTAATTGTTTGAATTCAGCTGTCTTCCAAATACCCTTTTTTTTTGCCCCCGCCCCCCACGAATTAATGTCTTCTCGTAATAGTCTTTTCCTACGTTCTTCTCTTGTATTCTGAATAGCATCCAGTTTAGAATTTCCTCCTTCAGAGGCAGAATATCAAAAAATATAACTAGAAAAATAAGTTTTCTGCAAAATTCCAGCATGAAATGTTGCTGTGAGATTTTAATTGTCTTGTCTTCAACTCCAGCTATATATGGGCTATTAAGTCTTTGCAACAAATGTGCTTTCTTTATATAGAATTGAATGACTTCATCATCCAGCTTGATGAGGAGGTAGAGGGTATGCAGAGCACCATTCTAGTTCTCCAGCAGCAGCTGAAGGAGACTCGCCAGCAATTGGCTCAGTACCAGCAGCAGCAGCAGTCACAGGCCTCGGCTCCGGGTACCAGCAGGACTCCCTCATCAGAGCCTGGCGAGCAGGGGGAGGCTGCAGGTAAAGACTGCAGCCGCCTGGCTAACGGACCAAGTAATGGGAGCTCCTCCCACCAGCGGACGTCTGGGCCTGGATTTTATAGGGAGGGTAGCAGCACGGAAGATGACTTCCCGGCTTCTCCAGGGAACGGTAATAAGCTGGCCAACCACTCGGAAGATAGAACTGGTAGAGGAGGTGGTAGCTACATAAACCAACTCAGTACTGGGTATGAAAGTGTAGACTCTCCCACTGGCAGTGAAAACTCTCTCACTCACCACTCAAATGACACAGACTCCAATCATGATCCTCAAGAGGAGAAAACAGTGAGTGTGAAAGGTAACAGAACTGTGGGTTCTCGTCATGTCCAGAATGGTTTGGACTCCAGTGTAAATGTGCAGGGTTCAGTTTTGTAACATTTTTCTGCAGCATTTTTATACAGTGTCATTTAAATTGGGAGAGGATACTGTCCAGAAGCCGTTTAAATTAGTGCATACTTGTCACACTTTTGCCTTTTTGTGGGTTTCTTTTTGCTTCAATACCTCTGCCACTTTGGAAATTTTAACAGTTAATTACGTTGAATGTTGCTAAAAGGACGTTTGTGTAGCTCAAGTTATTTTTATATGAGTTAATGTGAAGTTGAAATGGAAATTATTTCCACAAAGTATAACATAAATGATGTCTGTACAAATCTGTGTATACCTAGAACCTGTGCTGTGTAAGGGCATTCTTACTCATACTGTTATACTTACACCACCTTCAAGAATTGTCATAATAGCTGTGGGTTTATGACTGCCAAGTTTGCCCAGTACAGTAGTTTTATCACTAAAAGATGGACTTGCTGAAGGAGTCCTGTAGTAGTTTCAGTGTTAATTACAATTTTTCCCACCATACATCTGTGCATTTTCTCCTTAGGTGACCGAATGTTAATGATTTGTGTGCATAGTTACTCAGTTTTTAAGAACTGTTGTATCCTGTTTATGCATATTGCTCTGTGACTCCAATATTATCTTACCTGTACTGACCAAACCTAAATAAAAACTTTTAATAATGTAATTTCCTCATTGTTCTGCATTGGTGTACATGGTTTATTTGTATGTAGTGTATTTATAGTGCGTATTTTCTATTGAATTTGCCCCGTGTTTAATTTTGAGTCATATAACTTATACCTGAAGTGTGTTATCTTACTAATTGTGCTATCAGTGTCTGCTGTTTTACTAATTTCAGGCCAGACTGATGGTGCTTATTCTACAGATTGTTTCCTTATCTGCAGATAAGAGATGAAAAGTGGGGAAAGCTTCCTAAAAGTTTCCTAAAAACCCAGAGTTAAACTTGTCTGTTAAGGAGATACTGTGATAGAAGTATCCTGTAGGTAAATACATGAATTAAATGGAAACTTTAAGGAGTTAACTCAGATTCTTAAAACATATAGAAGTCCTGGGTGTGTGGGGGTGTGTTTTTGAATACCTAGCTGAAGAACACTTTGAGTTAGCTTCATTTTTTTTTTTCCACATTCTGCATCTTAGGAACTATATTTTTTTATTTTTCAGTAGCAATATGAGTTATTACAGATATCTCACCCTTGTTACCTGGTGGTATTTTCTGTCTACAATTTTAGTAATGGTGATATGTAAATGAGAAGACAAAAAAGTCTCTGGCTTTATGTACTGGTTAAAGGGAAGACAAGTACTTTTAAATTGCTGTACTTACTAGTAAACCTAAGTCCATATTCAGCACTTGTACTTGAAAGTCTTTACTACCTGCTGATAAACAAAATTATTCTAGTAGTTTTATAGTAATAGGATAGACAAATTTAACTGCAAAGTTATAAGCAGGTTTTTTTTATAGCTTTGCAGTTTACTCTAGAGACCTTGAGACTCCTGTTTGAAAGCTGTTTAATTCTAGGCTATTTGGGTGTTTGTTAATTTTAAAGCACAGGGTTGTAATAAACTTCTAGATCATAGTGGTACCAGAGAAAACCTGTAGGTGACATACTCTATGAAAATCACCAAGTGTAGTAGTATTGTCCACAACCAGGGGATATTCTCTTAATTGCTGTCGTGTATGTTAGAAATACTCTAGTCTTTGTGATGTGCAACTACTGCTTTAATCTCATAGGGCTTAGAAGGATGTTAAAAGTGGCTTGTATTTCTCATCAGAAGCATAAATTCCCCTGGCAATATCTGGTGGTTTTTGAATGTTACTTTTGCCTTCACTGCCTGAAAAATAGTTTCTAGATCAATGCATGAAAGGGAAGGTATTATAAGGCTTATCTGATAATACAAACAATGACAAACCTGGTGAAATTTATGGTGGGGGTTTTCAGTTTAACAGTGATGCCAAGAAAGGGATAGACATCTCTTCACCTGCTCTATAAATACAGGGAAGCAATCTTAAAATCTAACTTGAGATAGAGTAATTGCCATTAATTTGTTCTGTGGTTTAAAGGTGCATAGCTTTCAAGCAGAGATAACTTGCCACGTATCTGTCAGCTACTACACTGAGACAGTCCTGTTTAAAACCTGTGAAGATAATTTGAGTAGTTTGTTTTCTCAGTAGTAGCTGGAGCAAAATTTTTACATAGTAAGTCATTTTAAAAACTTTTTTATTTTACTTACGCTGTAAGAGTAAAAGCTAGCTTAAGTTAGTATAGGAAAACAAGTGTAATACAAGGTAAGCCATTCCATTTTTTGTTCTCTACTTGCATGGTGTCCTTTAAGCTGGGTGTGGCATTTTGTTTGATTTATCAAAAATAAAAGCAAGTGATGGAGAAGGTTCCATCCCTTAATAAAAAAAAAAAAAAGGGGGGGGGGGGCGTGGACCCAAAATGAAACACAGAATTGTCTTTCTGGAACGTTTGCTGCGTAGCATTAGGTAGGGAAGTGCGTGCAGTCTAAAAGTGCTATAGAAATGCTGATGATAATACTGATGTTCTTGGCTATCCATCAGTGAATACCTGCAGCTTATTATGACATTCAATAATGCTATAGATAATTAGTTTGTTTTAACAGAAGGACAAATTGTATTGATTAGTAATAGGTATAACATACTTCTATTTAGATGCTGCATAATCTTACAGTATAGATTTTAAGCATTTGGGGGAAATCCTGTTTCCAAAACTTCTGTTGACTTAAGAGAATTAATCTTTTATCATATGTATTGATAGAGCATTTCTTGCTTTTACTGCACAGATTTCCAGAGTACAGCTGATAAATACAGAACTGTGAATTTACATGTCTTTTTTTCTAGGATCATTAAAGAAAGGGAAAGGAGGGTTTTCTACCAACCTGTGCATGACAGTTGACTTCTATCCCATGGATTTCCCAGAGAATTCCAAGATGAGGTTTATTTTCATCAAGGTAGTTTGAACCTAATTACTTTCAATTTTTGTAATTTGTATTTTTATAATCTGATTTAAAAAATTATATGGAAACTTTATATATACACAGTTGTTTAAAACAAGAACCAAAAAAAAAAAAAAGGATTTTGTTGGTAGCCAAGAAGATCATTCAGTATTCAGTACAGCATGAGTTTTATTTAGTGTTTGTCTTGTCTGCAAAATGCCTCACAGTTTTGAGAGGAGAATTCCCTTCAGTTCATCATTCTGGAGAGCTAATTTTTAGTAGATGTTTTAACTCATTTTCCCTAGCTGTTTGATATGGATATTTCTACCTGCTCAGGTAAAGGTATGAGAATGAAGGTTTGAGTGTTAAAGGTAGTAGATGAATTGTTACCTACAGGAAGAGAGAGATGCTGGGAAACAAGACACAGATAGTGAGGAAAGGAACAGAAATGAACTGAAAAATCAGACTGCTACAAAGGTGTTAGCAAGTGCTGCTGATCTTATCAGTAAAGTGACAAACATTTGCTTTGCTTAGCTTAATAGGTCATTTTGTGCTCTTGTGGTATCCTATTTGGTGCAAAATAGCTGTAAAGAGCAGAAGCACCTAACAGAATTCCTTTTGGCAGAACCTTGCTTTGCCTTATGTTAGTCCTGATTCCCCACAGTTGGCTTGGAAGGCCTTATGACATGTGGTTTTCAATGGCTGTAAAGGATTGCTTGCACGCCGAAGTACAGGCTGTCGTCTTATATTTGCTTGTAATAGTGGGGACTAAATTTTAGGAAACTGCTAATGGTCAATTCCTCTACTGTGTGTCTGAACATAATTTAGATGATATGACAAATGAGGTCAAATAACCCTCACTTTTGATTTAGAACAGTTCCGCTAACAAGCTGACTGACTTTACACAAAGATAAACTGAAAATATTATAATGCTCAGTATATTAATGTATCTGCTTCACTAACTGTTGCCTTCGAGCTCAAGAAATAGTTGCATAGTATACCCTTATTATAATAAAATATTGAGAGAAGGTAGAATTGCAAAAAATGCGTGTTTGGCCCAGTTCAGCCCCGTTTGTTTGTTTATGCTATGGGAAGGTCAAACAATACATCCATTTAATAGCTCTAGTATTGCAATAAAAAAATGGTATTTTTCCCAATTTAAAGAAGTAACTGCAGCATTACTTATTAAAAATTGAAACACTTTAAACTGTAAACTGAAAGAGAAATTACATGAGTTCCTTCCTCTCAGCTTTAAAAGATGCTTTTAAAGCCTAAAAGCAAGACTAATTCATGTTTATTTAGCCCCCCTCTCATTGAATTTGCAGCCCTATAATTACATGACTATGCATCTGTCAGATTCTTAGAGATTTATGCAGCTGCAAGTTGAATGATATCTGATTATAAATGGAAAAATGCACAGATAACTGAGGTCAAAAGGAACTGCTGTGTGTAGTCTGGCCTTCTGTCTTGTTTCCTGTGTCCACTCTGCCTGCTGATAAGCTGTACTCCAGTTGCTTCAAGGCTGAATTTGTCTTGCTCCTGATGCTCATCATTACTGAGTGCATCAGAGGCTCTTCTCTATCAATAAGATTTGCACACGATACTTTGCTCAGCCTCCTTTTAAAAGAGCAAGGTTAAACTCTTTAAACCTATCTTATGAAACCTCCCCTCCCCTTTCTAGAACTTCCATTTCCTACTGGAACATCACTGGTCTCACCAGTGCTGGCATGAAAATGCGAACTTGCTTTCCTGTTCCTGCCAAATATTAACCTTTGAAATATCTAGTGACTGATCTACTGGTTTCACTGCGGGCGTTGCACTCTGAGTACGTATTGACGTATTACATGATTTTTCTTCTCAGAATCAGTTGTAAGTACATCTATTTTGTACGCAACTTTCACTGTTCATATAATACCTTTTATTTCAGTGTTAGTGGGCGATGATTGATAATTGATGCAGTTCAGAAGTACCCTCTTTTTTGCTTTCTCATTAGTCTGTGTCATATCAAAGGATGTTGCTAGTGATGTGGATGCTGGGCCAATACTTGACCCTAAAGGGACAGAATGCTGTTAGTCCTGACCCTATTAGGAAACATTGGTTAACCACTGGCATGGGATCTCAGTCAGTTAATCTTCAATCATATCCATTGTGTGCCCTGTTAATGCCATCGGCAGCCAGTCTCTTAAAATCCCAGTAAAAAGTAGTAAGTCACTGCCTCAGAAATGCAGAATTCTAAATATGTTGTAGTAGTAGAGTTGCTTTTGTTAACCAGGCTTGCAATTTTTATTTTTTTTAGGAAAAAAAAACAAAAGCAGATCTCTGAAAAGACTTGCTTTCTGTGAAGATATTCTGCCTGATAATAAGTTGTATTTTGCTTCTAATTCTTGGGTGATGGGGTTCTTTACCTTAATGCCTTATTTTGTCCACAGTTCATATGAGGCTGGCTGATCTAAGAGCATTATGTAAGATTCCAATGCTTTTAAAAAATACTGGCATCATATTGATAGTCCTCTAGTTCTTTGGGTTTCTTTGATTTCCAAGAGCAGACTCTTACTAGTGGTTCAGGTCATTCACTTTCTTAATATTCCAGGAATAAGTGTTAAAGACCTTTGGTGGAACAACTTTAATTTCACTACACAAGCCTTATATTCTCCTTTGTTACATCTGCAAGACTTTGGTTTAGTATCAATATCTCATAAGAAAATAGTTCTCCCACTTCCTTCCAAAACCAGAACAGTAACGTGCTAAATGCCTCGAGTTTCCCCTAACCCTGCTGATGATTCTGCCATCTCTGTGTATTTCATTATCATACCTATTTAATGACCTCCTATCGTTTTAAACTGTACGAGCAGGGAAGTGAGTCAGCCTCGGAGTTAAGGAAGTAACGGCAATCCTCTCCTATGCTGAGCAGCACGGGAGAAGACTCGCTCTAGAAGAGGAGCAGCCATTTTCTCCCTGGTGCAGAGCTCCTCACGCTTCCCCACGGCCTGCAGCACCACCTACTGACTCGGGCTCGCACTCCAGGGGCTCAAGACAAGACACTGCTGTGGGGGGAAAGCTGTGCTCTTCTCCCTTGCTCCTTACGGCTTCTCAAGAGCAAGGCTTATGCAGCTCCTCCTGCAGAAAGAACTGCTGCAAAGGAGCATCCTTTGGAGGAACCTTCAGCGGGAGAGAGATCCTGGCCAGTCTTGACATGCTCAGAAACAGGGGCCTGGTTGCTGTCTGATCACGCAGGCTGCTCGCCCTACACCTCTGTACACCTGGCACTCTCCTTTCCTGCTGCTAGGTCTGTCTAGCTGCTGCCTGCCTGCACGCAAACACCCTGCCCCCTTCTCTTGCTGTTTTGCTGCACCTGGATTCCAACCTCGTGCTGTCTGTCCTGTACCCAGGGAGTCTGCCTTAGCCAGTACAACGGATAGGGAAGCTGTGGTGGCTGTGGCAAGCTGTGCTTTCCCAGAGGCCCCTGTGCTCCTGCCTGCTCCCCTTATCAGTGGGCTTGGCCCTTTCTCATGGGCCTCCCTGTGAGCCATCTTTGGGTTCTGGGTGCTCTCTGCATCCTCTCCTGTTTCTCACGCTGTCCAGCCTGTTACCCCTGCTCTTCCCCTTGTCCCGTCCCGGTGCCCTCTGCGTCCTCCCCGCTGAGCTCGGAAGCACCCCAGCGCCCCCGGGCCGCGGCGCCGCCCCGGGCGCGGGGGGCGGGCGCGGCGGGGCGGGCGCAGGCGCGCGGGG
>JAUBNY010000523.1:598001-609237 GCA_032275445.1 Crypturellus soui | reverse complement strand
TGACTTACATGATACCTTGTACATAAGTTTCCTTGGGTTTGCTCCGTATGCGGTTCTAAGCACGGGATGGGTTCTGCAAGGAAAGGAAACAAGCATGCTTCAGAATTACAGTCCAGTAATGCAAAGTTAAGGGGAGAGCTGTTTTGTAATAAGGGAAATAAATGCATTTCATCAGGTGATGCAGGAGAACTACCAGGTAATGTCTTGGTCTCTATCCAGAATTTGAACTAGTCGGATGTCTCTCTTGCAAATAAAAATGAGTTGTGTAAGATGACTTACTATGTGAAAATAATACTTTAGACTCAGACTTTAGCAAGGTCCGTATTTACGCTGTCTGCAGAATCCTCTGCAAGTCTGGGTGTTGGTGTTGGTAGCTCTGTATCATAAAATATACCTGGCTTTCCTCTTAGGAGCTCCTATCCCGGTGAGTAAAATACTAGGGTTGCGCACACTGTTTCCCCCATAGATGCGCCTGGCAGCAGGAGTTCCGTACGTCCTGGGTGGTACCTGCTAGGTAAAGCTCCATCTCGGCTATTGTAGGTCTTCTAGTGTGATCAGGTAATATGCCTTGAAATCCATCTTCCCATCCTAATGCTCCCAACTTTGGTTTTCATGCATTTCCTCCTAATGCTTAAATTCATGCAGGCCATAATATTCCTGCTATGAGACTATTAAGGCAAATCCTTTATACCCACTAATACTAATGAACTGCAGAAATGAATAATGTTGTTGTTAATTGCAAGGTGGAGAGAGGGACAATGTTTACCATTGGAAATTGTATATTTCTAGGAAGCACCCAGTAGCCAGGGATGTGAAGCTTCGCCATGGCCAGGTAGTTGTTAAATGCATTGGGCTTTTTGATGTGCAGGATTTTTCCTTCTTTTTCTTTCTTTCTGCCTGTCTGTCTGTCTTACTGGTATCTGGATGGCTAAGGCAGATACTTGATCTCAGTTGTCAGCCTGCAGGTATCGAACAGAGTGGGTTGAACGGGATGAGAGAAGCGGTGGCGTTTTGTTTCTAGAGAAGGGATGCAGTCTTGAGATAAGGAGAGGATCCTCTGTTTCTCACTTCCCAGAAGTATCTTCAAAGCACAGGGGAAGCAGGTTGTGTTTACCACGGAACCTCCCTGGAGCTGACGGAAACGGCAGCATCTTCTTTTTAACTTACACAAGACTACACGATACGGAGAAAGAGCGTGCAGCAAAGGGGAGACCAAACGGAGCCGAGATGGAAGCACGCTGAGGCGCTGGTGCTCAGCACAGGGACCGCGTGAGCAGCCGCGTCGGGATGCGGGCAGCGAACCCTGGGGAGCCCCTCGGGCAGAGCTGGCACCCGCGCAGGCTTGGGAGCGTCCGGGGTGAGACGGGAGCGTGTGGGGGGCTCGACCTCCGCTGTGAACCGGGTCGAGGAGAAGCGTCTCTCCCCTTGGAGTCCGCTGCTGCGTTTGTCCTGGTGGCGGGATCCTGCCCTTAGGAGCGAACGAGGAGAATCCAAGGCTGGAGAGAGACACTCGGGTTTGTGGTCTGGGAGAAGAACTTATTAAATACTGCAGGCAAATACAGGAATACTGAAGCAATGAAAATGATTTAATGCATATTCTAATGCACCATTACAGAGGACTGAAGATTGTGTGTGCGGCTATTCTGCGGAAAGGGTTTGGTTAAGCTATCCTAACTTCAAATTTCTGTGAGTTTTGGAAGAAGTCCCAGGGGTTCTTGTGAAATGAATCGGAAGATGTGCCTGTAATTTAGCAAGTCTTTTAGCAAAACTATCGACTGTCTGTGCAGTGAAAAGTGCGTAAACATATTACTAATCTGTGTTAGAAAGTAATTTCGAACCTTCTGTTGCTATTCAGAACCAACACTTTGCAATCACAAAAGTAGCGTTGGAGAGGGGCAGGTGTGTGCCTGTGTGAGATGAGGTAAGGTAATCACAGCCAGTGTCAGATGACCTGTCTGAAGGGACGAGTCTAAGGCATGTTCAAAAACTGAACTACTAAGGCACTTTCTCTGTCTAGAACTTCCTGATTGTAACAGTGAAAATAGTAGCTGTGTGTGGAAAACAGAAGAGAAGGTTCTCTCCAACCTGAGCTGTGCAAGGAATGTCACATCACTGAGCCTGAAGGTATTTGAACTACTGGCCAGGGACAGTGGGTTTGGTTCAGCAAACACTGAAATTAGCAGCTGATGCAGAAGAATTGTGTCCCAAGCGTCCCTGGAGCCCCCTTCTGTCAATCGTCGTGCAAATGTGCTCTGTGTGTGAGTGTGTATGTGTATGTGCAGCCACGTTGGGTGCAGGTGCGGTGTCAATTTATCTTAAAATAAGAACTTGATATCATTTTTTAAATGGAAGAACAACTGCAATATCTAACCCAAATCCTCCTGGAAATGCTTTTGTATTACGAATCAGAAGAAGGGGCATCTGGGTGATCCCATAAAAATGCTCTACGGGAGGCAAAGCTGCTGTGTCTAATTAGAAGCCTTGGTCTGCAGGCTACAGAACAGTCCTAGTGGCTGAGCTGCATGGGAGCATATCCGCTCGGGTCTCTGGAGGCAACGTCCTGCTGTAAAATGTGCACAAACATTTTTATTTTTTCTGATCTCCAAAATTACACATAAAGGCTGATGCTGAATGCAAAGCATATGTCTTCCATTCAGAATTAGAATAAAGTAACTTAAGGTCACGCAAACCAAGCTATTACAGTGTTTTCGCTGTCACTGTACTGGCTGTTAATGTGCCAGTTAATGGTATGGGGCAGGCCCAGAAAGCCCGGACGGTGGCGCCTTCATCCTGCTGTTGGAATGGGAAAACTCTATAGATGCCTTTCCAGAGAGTCAGAGAGATGAAAAATGCTTCTTTTTTGTTATTTCACAGGTTTTGTTTTCCACACCACAACTATTTATTTCATTTTTATCTAGAGAATGTAAAAAAAAAAAAAAAAAAAAAAAAGCTCCCAGCAAAATTTTTTTGCAGAAAACTCCGGTAGTGACTCAAGTATAAGTGAACTTGCTGTAACTTAAGCTGCTTGGAAAAGGGAGGTACTCATTTGATCAGTGCAGACCTCCTGCAGCTAAGCTGGTAGGCTCATACAGACATAATAACTTTTTATTTACAGAATATTTACTTGGCTTTTTATTTTTCGTTTAGGAATTTAGTCCTCTCTAGAAGAGCAGAAGCAATATAAGATGGTGCTGTTCTGTTTCTCTTAATATTTTGCGCTCTTATTACACAGACTTTGCCGAAGTATATCATTATACTAGTGTAAGGCAAACGACTGCTCAGTGTTTCTCTAACACGGATCAGATAACATTCTTAAATTTTAACAGTCTTAACCTGTCTTTCTTTAAACTGCCATCCACGCCATGGTTAGACATAGCGCGTTCCGGCTTCCCCGTAGCCATCGCGTTCCCGCTCCGGTTCAGCGCGTGGCTGCTGCTGTGGGGAAGGCGCGTGGGTCTGGCCGCAGATGTGGAGCGAGCGGCTCCCGTGCGGGAACCGGCTGGTGCTTCCCGCTAGGTGGGGGTGCGCGCCCGCTCTGCGCTGCTCCGGAGGGATTCCAGGATTGCCTTTTGGAGGGGCAAATTACGACATTCAGGTGCTCTCACTGCACGGAACGGGGACTGCGTTGGGGCAGCTGCTTTCACACCCCAAATGTCAGCTAAGGGGCTGTCCCGAGTCCCATCGTGGTCTTGCCAAAGTGACTGGTGTTCCCCGGGGCTTCTGTGGTACCACTGAAGCAGTGCTCTGACCTGCTCCCCTGCATCTCTCTTAAGCATCCCTCTGGCCTAATGAACATGCCTCTGGAGCACAGCTTCCACGTGGGAAGTCTTGGCATTAAAGTTTTGTGAAATGGCTGGCAGTCCCGTAGTTACAGGTTCTTGTAACACACATAGTTGCAGGAAAAAAAAAAAAAATCTGATATAAAAGTATCCGTAAAACTCTGGAGAAACATGTGTTTGCAGACAGATTGGGGGAAACACAGAATCTCACTCCCCTGGGGCATTTAGCCATACTAGAGCATGCTAGAGGAGGTCGGTAACTTTGAAAATCTGAGACATAACTTCAGCTACACTCCAGTCCCTTTTTTTTTTTTTTTTGATTTTCCTACCATTTTCTGCTGAACAGCCGAGCCTGCCCCCTTAGCTTCTCTCCACATCCACAGAGTGCGTCATTTAGTTCGCTTATGGATGAATAGCTCCTTCATAGTTATCTTGGAAGTACCTTTATTTCTTGTAGCTGTGTTCATTCCCATCTGTTGCTTCCATAGTGCATGTAAACATTAGCTATGGTTTCAAACAAACAAACAAAATCCTAAAGATTTGTCACTTACACAGTTGGCAATAGAGCTGTAGTTCTAAATAGTCCCATCTAGAAGAACATAACTTTGGAGTTGTGCTGGTTTTATCAGTGAGTTTTGCAACACTGGCAGAATTGGAAGACTGTTTTGTGCAGGAATTTCAGTTTTACTTTTTTTTTTTTTAAATATAAATACATTAAAAAAATGTTACAAGTTTTCACTCTGCTATTGCGAAGACTGTCAGCAGAGCTGCGGGACATGAGAGGGCAAGGCAAAGGGCATCTGTTAAATTAAGTGCATGGCTTGGAGATAATCCTACAGTTCTGAGATGGGCTTATTTGTGCCATATCACAGATGTTTGGTCCCGTCAGGAGCAGGCAGTACTGCAGCCTCTGTTGTGTCCCTATAAATTGTGACCAGAGGTAGATAAAGGAAGCGCTTCTGGTTTGCGGGAACTGGATCTCGGCTTACGTGAAAACTGTCCTGAATCAAAAACTTGACAAAATTTCCAGGAAACCAGGGGCTCCGCGGGCCCTGCAGCTGCTGGGGAAGTCTGACCTTCCTGTGAGTTGCAGCAGCTGTAGTGCACTTAAAGCCTTGGGCTTCTCCAAAAGTCATTCAAACAACAGGGCTGCTTCCAACAAGGCCTTCTGGGCTGGCCAAAACAGCATTTAAGAAAGCTATCTATGTATCTATCTGTCTATTTATGTATCTGTCTGTGGACTGCATGTTTCAATGGGAGGTTTCCAGCCACTCCTATCCCTTGGGAAAAATTCAATGAGTAAGAGGCTGCAATGAGGAGAGCAAATACAGGCTTTCCGGGGATGCATCAATGGGCTAACTGTTTTTGATTTCTTCCTTCCATAAAAGATGCTCAGAGACATGGCCAGCCCTCCCTCTGGCTCAGAATAGCTGAACGTTTGAGTCCTTTGAGTCTTTGCAAGTGCATTTCGAAGCTGCCAAGAAATTTGAGACCTTAAGTATGTTAGAAATGATGTACCCTTTTTTGCCATCTGGGTTACCCACCTCTGCTTAAGGTTTCAGGCTCTTTCAAAATCTCCTGGGTTTAATTGCAGCAGTCTCACTGATGTTCACAGGGGAAAAATATTCTTGAATTTCTGCTTATTTACATGCCTTGCGAAAGAATAAGGATCACAAATCTAAAGCTCTCACTGAGATTTTAGGGGGATGTAGAGTTATCTCTGGCAGCTAAGTGTAGTGTTTGATGCTTGTTTTCAGAACTGAATAAAATGGGAACAATGAACTGGAACTTGCCTGTCCAAGGATCAAAAGCTCCTATGGCAATTTTTTCCCCTGCTTTTCTGGGATCTGGTCAGCTGAAAGTGGTTCAGAGCCGGAACTGCTGTTTTGCTATATTATCTAACTGGGAATTGGAGTTATTCCCAGGTTTTGTTTTATCTTAAACATAAATTATAGCAGTCAAGTGATTGTTACTATCCATCTGCCAATTTTCTTTGCTGTTCTAATTGCATTCCCTCCAGCTGTGGTAGGACTGTGCAATGCGCATCGTGTGTGACATCTGAAGATGTGTTTGTATGTGAGAAAGTACGTGATATTAAATGGAACTAAATGTTTTCGTTAGTTCCAGATGTGGCTGGCTGCTGTACAGGCTGCGGGCTGTACCCAGGTATGGACAGGTGCTGAGTGCTCAGCTCTGAAAAGCAACATCTGCATCTCCTGGTTCTGGGCGGACCTGCTCTGATTGCTCTCCAGTGAGCTCCGATGTCACCCTCATCTGATGAAGTGTGACTGTATCCCCAGTGGAGCATTCCGGGCATCTAGGGCCATCCCATGCACACACTTTTCCTTTGACCAAGTCTCTTGCACAAAGAGATGTTCTGTCACAGCACTGCAGTGATCTTCCTGCTGCTTTTGCTACTGTAAATCAAAACCAGCTTGCTGTAAGGCAGCTTTGCGTGGGTAGAAAGGAGCAAAGCTGTTCTTGGCCACCTGGGGATCTGACCCCCTGTGTTGCAACCTGGAGCCCGCTTGTTTACTACTGGAGCCAGCTGCGGAGAGAGCACGTGGGCTGCACCCCTGGGTCAGGTCCAGCACCGAGACGATGACACGAGGGAGTCCTGATCTGGCTGGTGCTCACTTGGAACTTCTTGCAGAATCTGATCTGGACCTTATATCCAAAAATCCTAGCCATGTGGTGCAATTACAGATCCTTAGGGATGACAAATTTGAAGGGATAGTGTGTGTATGCGCCTGAGTACGCAATAGTGATCGTGAGCTTCGCTTTTAGGAGAAAAAATACAGCAGAAAAATCAGCTGGCTGTGCTCATTCTGGCAATCCAGCATCTGGCTGCCAGAGGCTGTACAATCTCTGCTCATGTGGTTTCCACGCTTCGTTTCCCTGCTCTGACCCACTGCTGGAGAGGAACTGGCCTCTTGCGAGAGCGTGCAAGCTGACAGCACGCTGGGCCCTTTCCGAGGGGAAGGGCAGAAGGTGTCCACCCCGAGCACTTGTTTACATGTAAGTGTAGCCAAACAAATCAAAATGACAGTAAATACGTGTGGTTCTTGTACTGCTTCATCCCTAAAGCCTGATCCTCTAGGAACTATTGCTTGGGCTGGAGCTGCTCTTGCAACTACCCAGCTGTACTGCAGAGGCGAAGCACTAGCCAGGCACCAAGAGCATCATCAAACTGAAGGCCGGGGACTGTATTACAGAACGGGACAAAGGGAAGCTGCCTACCCTCCACTTCAATGGATGGAGGGTAGGTGGATGGATTATGACTGATTTCCTTTTATTTTTTTAGCCACTGAAGTACAATTCAGGAATAAAAAAGTTTTGATTTCCTTCATCCTTACTGAAATTAGACCTTCTCCCTTCGGGTTATTTTCTGGATGACTGCAAAAGGAAGCAATAAAAGCACCACTCATACAAGAAGGGAGGAGCTGGTGCTGCAGTTTTGTCTCTGTTCTCTGGGTAAGTAGTTAGGATGCCCCTCCAAAATGAAAGAGAGCAGCATTGCTTACATGGACCTGAAAATGGACCTGACAGCACTGGGTGGAATTTAGGCCGAGTAGGTAGAATCTCGGAGAATGTCCACAAACTAAGAGGAGTAGAAATGTCACAAAGAAGAGAACTGAACTTTCTGATGCTATCAATGAGTTCCTTCTTCAGTATTCACAACACTGTGAGTATTGATGCATAGTGATGTGATGAATTGATATAAATAGTGATGAAAGACCAGCGTTTGGAATATCAGATAAAATTCCATTCTTCACAAGGCCTTCAGGCAATTTCAAATTTAATTTCCTTAGAGACAGAATATTGATATACTTCAGAAGGGACTTAAGCAGTGGAGGCCAGAAAAACTCTGCTGTTCCTAGTGCCTTTTGAAAATACCATATATATTTGGAGAAGGTTTGAATATCTTGAGAGATGTTTTGTCCTTTTTTCACTTTCAGATCAGCCAAAACTAGTGAATGAAAGAGGTAACAGTGCAGCGCTCCCTGCTCAAGGAGTAGAGAGCTTTATGTGTGCAGTAAATGGGTGAATCAGATGGGCCTGGGTGATAGACCTGACTGAAGCACTCCCTCTGGTTTCACTGAGAGCTGAGACACCTTTGGGGTCTCCTTCAAAACGAGAGCGATCTGTGAATGTCTTATCAACAGCACTGGGTTAGAACAGCTATGAACAAATAGGCTGTGCTCTGCTCTTTAACAGGTTAATATTAACTTGACATAAATTTTTGTCCAAGCAATTACTGCTGAGACTGTGTTGGTGTCTACAAGGTCATTGTCTGAACCCCTGGTATGAGATGAAATGGAAATTTGTATTAAAAAATAAGCATTCTTTATACGTAGGGCCTGGAGATCATTTGATTTCCATGGGACAGACTACCCTCTCTGCTTGCTCTCCCTAAGGCACAGCCATAAATATCACTGTAGTACTGAGACCTCATTGAAAAACCTGAGGCAGTTCTTGCTGAGGGCTGTTGATTTAAAGGAAGTTTGAATAGCAACGTGTGTTTGCTCATTAAGAGGTCTGGTGCATCCCATATTCTTTGGAGATTCCTTAAGTAATATATTGGCCAATTATATTGGTATTTTGTGTACATTGTGCACACAAAATGTACACAGAGCAATCCTCCGCAGAGCATTGGAGCTGTTACCTCCACCAACCTGCTGTGCGAGAAGCTCTTCTCATGCTTTTTTGGCCAGGCCTTTTCCATGGGCGCTTAGGCCAACAGCTGCTGCTGGTCCAGCTGGCATTTGTATAGGAGTCCATCAACAGGAAGAGTGCTGGTTATTATAAAAACATATGGATCTAGTCTGGGTGTATTTTCCTGCAAAACTAAGAAAATTTTATTAGAAACAGGTACCTTTCTCTTGCTGTTTCCTGGGTGCAATCCTGCACTGTTAAGTGTGGCCATATGCGTTGCTTTGCAGCCTTTAAGTTGCTTTCTCCCCCAGTTCTGTCACGGTGGTAATTGGTTGTTACTAATACCATGTAAGAGAATCAAATTCCAGCCCTGCTTGTACCAAGTGACTGCTGGATACATAGGCTGTTGTACATGTGTACAGGGTGTATGTGTGCTCTTAGATAAGCAGCAGTGTGTTCCTGCTTCCAGCAAAGCCACGGTGTAGATACTGTGCTGGAGAGGGGTATGCTCAGATGTAAGTGCTAAATCAGAGCCCAGAGCCCCAGTCCAGCCCAACATATCGGCAATGTTTGGCTATAAACAAAGGAACACTTATGACCTTCAAGATGAAAAAGAGTGGATTACCTAGCTGGAAGAAAACACTAAATAAGGGCTATGGATGGCTATGGCTAAATAGGGCTATGGCCTATAAGAACTATATAGTGCTCTCAGTGTACAATTGTCTTTCTGGACAATTTTTTGTCTGGTCTGTACCGATTCTTTTTGGCAGCAGAAGCTGTTTGAAAAGAAAGCTCAAAAAGCAGAATGATATTAAGGGGAAAACTAGCATGTATAAGCCTATGTAAACCTCCTGACTCTGCAATCACATGGTTTTCAATAATAAGATTTATATGAAAAACTGAAATTTAGTTTTGGGTTCAGTAGACTTTTTCACTACTTAAAAAAAAAAAAAAAAAAAGAAGAAAATGACACTCCCTTATGAATTGCCAAGTGAGCACACAAAAGCTGCATTTATTTTATTAGCCTGCTGACCTTTCCCTTCTCTGGTGAGCTTTCTTTTTCCTATTTGCTCTATTAGATCGTCTACTGAGATGGCAACAAAACAGTCGCTGTTATTGTTGGCTGATTCCCCCTTGCTGCTTTGGTGGGGAGCGCAGACGCGCAGGCCGGCAGCGCGCGTTTCCCTCGCCCTCGGTGCCCGTGGCACGTGTGCGACACGCTGCACCCGGGACACTGCGTATCGCGACGCCGTGCGCCTCGCCGTGCGCATCGTGGTGCTGAGGGCGGCACGTCTGGTTTTGCAAGGCACTTCAGGACGTGCTGACCATTGGAACAGGGAGTAAATTTTTGGCCCTCAGTGGAGGAGCATTGTTTTGTTTAGTACTCCTTCTGTATTTTTGTGCTGAAATGGCTTTTTTTATTACTATTTATTTTTTTTTTTCCCCTTCGTACTTTCCCCACACACCCCCTTTCTTTGGAGATGATTTATACTAGAGCACGTGGGCATGGCTTGATACTTCCTGTTCCCGTTGTTTCTGGGGAAGATTGGCTTACAGCAAAATATTGTGGTAGTTGGAGAGATGCGCGTAGTTCTTGTGGCAGCACTTGCCCAAAGTCCTGCGCACATTTTATGTTCTTAATTTACAGATGGGGGAAATTGGCATCTCGGCGTTAGTGGAGCTGGTGTTCCCAAACTGTACACCAAGCGGGAAGGGTCAGCTGTCATGCTGCCACCGAGCAGGACTGCAGTTTTGGGCTTATATGGAAGTCAGAGAAAACTTCAGAAATAATCCTGGAATTTGCCCAGTAGACTGCATTGTAACAGAGGAGCTGGCTGAGGAATTTATAGCTGTGGGGAGAAAAATAATCATCTTTGTCTAAAGAAATTTTGGTCCAAGGAGAGGAAAAAGCAACTCAGAAGATTAGTGGAGAATTTGTCGAGTAATTTTTCTTTGGTGAGTAACTTATCTGAGGCCTATATGCATAAAGCATAGTAATAAAATGAACACAGATTAAATTACCAGCAATGTTTAGGTATCATCAATTTTCCAGAATAACAAGATCATAGTGCTGCATTATTCTAATATTAGTCACTTTTAGCAGATAAAATTGTATATAAACCTCAATATGCCCATATAGGAACAACTAAATTGCTAGTTCTTGAACGCAGGGCAGGATGATAAATGTGATCTGTTTGCTGTTAGCTCCTGGAAAGTCCAATGATTTTCTTCTTTGGTTTACCCTAAGGGAAAAAGCATGTTATATCTTTATATGCTGGCATTTGGAGTCTCCTCTTTTTAGAACAATGACACACCATCTTAGAATTTAAGGGGGAAGGTTGAATCATTATTTCTTATATATTTACTCCATTTGCTATAGTTTTATTAATTAATTAATTTACATTATTTTACTTAGTATCTTAACACATTGTACTAGACACCATTAAAACAAGTACCAAAAAAAATCCTTTCCTTTTTTCCTATGATTGTTTGCATACTAGAAAAACAAAACAAAAAAAAGATTACAGAAGCTGTATTATTTACTATTTCACATAAAAGTTTTTGAAGTACTGAGAGCACCTGTAAGGATGCAGCTAGAAATCATCTATGACACTACCCAAAAATACAATGTAGTCACTTTTAGAAATTCATGGAGAAGTTGTTGACGTGTTCAGGGGAGTGATTAAAAGTGGCCTGAAGTGAACAAATGATTAACAAGTCTGCTACTAGAGGGGACATGACAAAACAGGGGCACTTCAGACAGTGAGGAGAACAGAGGGGAATGAAGGCAGAACCCACCC
>JAUBNY010000523.1:555513-568881 GCA_032275445.1 Crypturellus soui | reverse complement strand
CCCTTCCCTTCCCTTCCCTTCCCTTCCCCTCTCAACCTTCCCCTTTACCCTTTTCCTCTCCACCTTCCCCTCTCTCATTCTCCTTCCCAAAAGACTTCTGAGCTCCAGAATGCTTTTCTGGCAAGACACACTCACATTTTGAAAAGCAAATCTAGAACACTGAAAATTGCATGATGGAATTGACCAAGAGGATCTTTGTGGATTATTAGAATTCAAAACAAAGTAAGAAAAGTTTCAGCTAAGTGAAAAGAGCATATGAATTGTTATGAGTTAACTTCCCCTCAAAAAGCATGTAAATAGGAGCTCAAGGGGGAACATGAAGAATTTTTTTTTTAAACTAATAAATATTACCTGAAATGCTCTTGAGCTGCAGGACAGCTAGCTTCAGAAATTATAAGAAATGGTACAGCTAAAATGTAAAAGTTTTCTGTCTGTGAACAGCCCTCTCTTTACTTCTCTTTAACCCTATTTGTGCACCTCAGCATCTTCCCAGCCTTCTTATTCTTCTTCAGTACACATCTCCTCTCTCATATAGAGATATGAGATATGCCTCCTTTCTTCATGGTCATACAGTTCTTCTTGAATGATGCTGCAATCCTTTTTTTCTTTTGGCAGCTCATTTCTATGCTGTGTTGGCAGTAAATTTCATTAACACATGGACAAATATAGTCAGTCATTAAGGTGTTCCTCCAAATATTACCAAAATGTCCCATCCTTTCCAATAAAAGAACTCCACCAATAAAGGTCTTCAATATGATCATGACCTTTCTATTTTATGATTGTGTCTGTTCTCCTCTTCCCTTGCATAATCTGCTCTCACTTGTACTAATCTCCCTAAGAAGCATATATGAAAACATTTTCCTCAAGTCCAGAAAGAATAAATTGACCACATTTTCCTTCTTCAAAAAATCAGTTATCCTGTACCCCAAATATCACATAAATGGGACACTTCAACCCTACTAGAGGGTTTTGACAATTTCTAGATTATCCTTCACTACAATTTTGTCCATATTGCCCAACAACCTCTTTTCACTCTTTATTTTCTTTCTGTGTATGGTAGAAGAACTTTCTTCATTTCTTTCCAGCTCCTTTAATTTTTAATTTCTATACTTCCTGAACTATAAATCGGAGACTTCTTTATTGATTAATATTTCTCTTTCATTCCCTACAGACACTGCTTTCTCCTAACGTGCTGTTTATGCTAATACTACTTTCTGTGCTGGCATTTAATTCAGCTAGATATGCAGGCCTTCTGTGCAAGATTTTCTCATTTTTTGGAATACAGGCTCCAGATGATTTTTCTACCTGGGACAAAATCTCTTCAAAGACAGGCCTAGAGCAATTTTCGTTTGCATTCATTTTATAAAAGCAAAGTTCCAATGCCTGATTTTGATACTTTTGAGCTGTCAGTTCCTATTCACACTAATTTTGAATAGTTTCTTAAGGTAACACTGATGTACAAATGCAATAGACATCTGCCAAAGATTTCTTAATTAAACTGATCAGCAGGCCATTTATAACTAAAGTAACAAGACAAATCTGTTTTTAATAGAGGTTAATGAGTGGGCTGTATAGCATGCAGGCTTCTGCTTGCAGTCTTTAGAAGGAGAGAGACACAACTGCAAACATTTGGCAACACTGTTATCATTACTTATTAAAATGATCTAATTCCACTAAGTTTTAAACTACAAGAACTAAACAGACACATGCAACACTTCACAGAGATAGTCTAACTTTGTAATTAGATTATTTTAATAAGTAATTCTGGACTTCAAGGACTTACCAGGTCTGATGACCATTTTTGGTGGCCAGTTTTTGGTGGCAGAGACCTCCTCAGCACAGCCCTGAGATATTACCAGATTGGGAAAACTGAGGTTGTCGGAGCTTCCAGGCCTGTGGCTACCCATGAAGGCAAGAGGTGCCCATGCTGCCACACAGCTGTGCAATACATCCCTCCTCTTGGGCCTCCAGCTGGATGCAGCCTCCCGAGCGCTTGGACGGCTCTGGCATTGCTGTGCCCACAGGACTTTTGGAGAGGAGAGAACCAACACCAGTTTGTGCCACAGTAGTCAAATTTTATCATGTGTGTCTTAAAGTATTTCTTTTGTCCTTATCTCACATCACCTGTTTTAAACCTTAATTTATTCTGCATAGGGCTTGAGGAGAGAAAGAAGAGATGTCTGGCAGGCAGCCATATTACGTAACACACCTTAAGGATGAGGGTCCTGGTAAGGAAAGGGTCCCACAGTGGATATGATTTCTCCACATTCACCTCACATAGTGCATGTCCTTTTTTTGTTGTTGTTTAAGCACTCTAACATATAGTATCTTTTAATTTACTCTGGATCACCTGGTGGGCAAGGCACTTTGAAACACAAAGTGAGTGATACAGAAATAGAACGACTGACTCAGACCAAGAGATTCTGGGTCACAGAAGTGCTTTGCTGGAAGCTGCAGGATGCTCCTCAAGAGCCTCTGCTTCTGCCACAGTGGCTCATAAGGCAGGTAAGTGCACCTGACAATCATTTAGCATAACTGAAAATATATTAGTACCAGCCTGCAAGACTAAATGTGAGGACAATTTTCCGCTTTTGGGCATAAAAAGCCTGCAGAATGAAAGAGATGAAAGTAGCGTGGAATCCCAATCCAGATTAAGTTCATGAGATTTTTGTCATAGTTTGCCAGCATACAGAAATATTTCCCATAGATCTGTAAAGAATTTCATAATTACATTAAAATGTGCACTGGGAGAAAAAAAAACATAAAGCAAAAAAATCAGCATCTGTTTACAAGTTTTCCACCCAAATTAAATAGGGGTATTTCTCCTTCATTTACGGAGAAGCCTGGAAAAAGCTCTGGGAGAGAAAGAGCTCTTTCCTGCCTGTTTAGTCATCTCATACGTTGAGCAGGTCCTAAACCAGCATGAGGTTTTTCTTCAGAGGCTGTGCTCCAACCTGGACAGTCATAGCTGACGAGGATTGCCCCTCATATGCACTTTTGTTTTCTAGCATAGCCTCCTTGGAAAATGTGATGTTACAATATTGGCTAGTCAGTCAGTCTGTCGTTCTTTGTTGGCCTCTCCTGTTGTAACATGATTTTTTTCCATTGGTTTTCAGCTCTCAGAGAGATCAGGCTAAAAAGTTTAACTTCCTCCCAAGCCTTTGGATCCCATTGGTACTTTGTTTCTGCTGGACCTGCATATCTCATACGTCTTACTAGGCAGTTCTCAGCACCCACAGTAGAGCTGTATCCCTGATTTATTAATAGGCTTCTCTTGCAGATTTCTCTGAGTATATGTCTTCCTACAAGACTGAGTAATCTTTACAGTAACCCTGCCACATAGGAAAGAAATATAATCTCTACGTAAAGCAGAGATGTATATCTTTTTCTAGTGCCCACAAACATGTAGTTGTCAATGACTAAATAATTATTTTGTGGAGAACACATTGTATTCTCAGCCAGAAAAGAAAAATCTCTTCTGGGTGGGGTGGACAATTCTCTGCTGACACAGGGTGTGGGATGCTGTCCTTGGAGAGGTGCAATCACTAATTTTTCTAATTGGCTAGAAGGAACATCCTCCTGCCTAAGCTTCATCAGGCAAGTACAGGGTTAGTTTAACAAATTACACAGATTTTTTTTTTTTTAATTAGAAGAAGGAAAGGATGTGCTCAGTTTGTAAACACAAATGCAAACACACTTGGTAACTAAGCAGTTTGGCCAGCATTCTGCTTATAAAGGATGAAGTTTGCTGTTAAGCTTTGGAATAACAGCATATGGCAGAACACTGAATATTTGTCATGAAGTGATTTCATCTTGTATGCTAAAGCAGTCTACCCAGTGTGGAGCCTGGTGTTTCTGAAAGTCAGATGTGACAAAGGGAAAAGTTAATCATTTGGAGAATACTGATTAACTGCACAATTTAGAGCTGTATGCATTTGCATTTACATCATTTTGGCCTTAATACCCTAAGACCTTATACAGCTCTTTACAAATATCAGCACCTAAGAATGTTAAAAATGTTTTTGTTTTTAAGGAAAATAAACAATTTTGGTGCTTTTATGACTAACAGCTTTTAGAATTGAAATTCAGAGACAAAAAACACTTTGATATTGAAGTTGATGCTGTATGTTTACTTATCACATTCTTTTTCAGATTAGACACTGAAAATAGATTAATCAGTTATGCAGTTTGTTCCTAAAAAATGTCAGCTTCAGATTCCTATTAACACACTACTACACTACTGGACAACTATGTCTAAAATTAACCAGACACTATGAGATAAAGAACTGAAGTGACAGCATCACTTTTGCTTCAGAAATATATAGAGAGGCTCCTGAGTAAGACAGCAATCAAAGGGTGTCTTTGAGGGTAGTAAAGGGGAAGAGATCAGGAGAAGAAAAAGAGGAAAAAAGACATATGAACAAAAGCAAATGATGTGACAGTGCTGTTTGGGACAACTCTCAGTCGGACCTGCTCTCCATCATGGTGGTTTGGAGCAGGAGAGTGAGCCCGCAGTCCTCATCACACACTTGCTGCCAGGGTCAGGAGGGAGCTGGCATGATTTTGCCCAGCACCGAAGAGGAAGGATTGGGAGCTCTTCTTGACACTGACAAGGGCACTCTCAGGGGCTCCCATCTACTTACATCACGTTTTCTGATTTGTGGTGGAGCTTTTGAACATTTCCAAGCAACACAGGACCCCATACTTTAATGCACAAAGAAATGCTACTGAATCACTTGGGAACTTCTGGAAAATCTCACTCTGGGCCTCATAGATTAGTCAAATCTCCTTCTAAAAACCAATGTGTTTACCTGCTCCAAACACAAGGAACTGAACCTCCAAACTCCACTGACAAACTTCCCTGCACAAATTGTACTCTCACATTTATCCCTGTAACCTCCTCTTACCTGTAGTATATCATGGAAATAGTCAGAATTTTGTTGTTTGCATTTGTATTCTCTAAAGATTAAAACAGGATAAAGTGGGCTTTACTCTTTTTCTTTGATTTAACATTTACTATATCATCTTTCCTTTCATTTGATATTCCTTAAATTGGTAAAATGTGGGCTTTCATTGCAAGATTTACCTCTCAGTAATTAAAAAAGTACATAAAGCAGAGTTTAAACGCCCTTTTGTTTTATGAGAGACTAGCTTTAAATCTAGTTAGATAAATACATTGCATGAGAACACTGACTTCTGCACATAGTATGGATTTGGCCCCTATTTTCAAAGGGAGTGTGGAGACAAAATGTTTTTTTTTGCAACTGTGTTGTATTCTGGGATTTGAGCTGCCTTGCGTGCCCACAGCTGTATCTGTTCTCCCCATATGTGTGCAGTGATGGGGATGTGGGCACACAAATGTGCTATTGCTACTTCCAGAAGAACTGAATATTAACTCGCAACAGATCAGCTTTCTGATAACTGATTTAATGCTGATAGGTGATTTAATGACCCTTTCAAGATTGTATAAGAGATTCCATCTCTGATCCTGTTGCGATGACTCTCTCAAAAGCCAGCTTTGCCTGTTTTGACACAGCCTGCGAGACTGGCTAAGACATTATGGCTATCCCAGTCCCTCAAAAAGGACAACATTACTACCTCAGGCCTGAGCTATTCACAGGCAAAAGTCTGTCTGTTGTAGTGTATTTCTTTAGGCTAGGGACTGTCGCTGCTAGTATACATTCATTCTCTCCATCTTCTCAACTTTTGTTTCTTTACACTGCATATCCTGCCTATTTCTTTATCATTCTGCTCTGCTTTTGCTTGTCACAGATTGTATTTTTTTCTTCTTTTTTTTACCTCTTCCCACTATTTTTAGTTTTCTTTTTTCTTCCACCTTTCAATGTTCCTATTTCTTTCTTTGTTCTATATTCTATTTATCCTGTATATCTTATATTATGACAGCAAGGAACAGCTACTAGAAACAGGGCCAGGTGGGATAAGTCCCGGTAAGAATACTGTTGATGACAGGACCCAGAGCATGGAGCAGAGAGGCCTTGAGACCGTTTTGGTTTAGAACAGATGACACAGAGGGGAAAGGATAGAGGATTTTTTCACTAGCACTTCTCTGATTACACACCCCCGCGCACACAGGATGATGTTAGACTGACATGGGCATTGCCACAGCTGGGGAGATTAGGCAGCCCCATTCAACAAGCTTTGAATGCATGGTCAGAGGAAATACAGAGAGGAGAAAATGCCAGAGGACACACGGCTTGCAATACAAGACAATAAGCCAAGGCGTAGTCCTCAGAAGGAAGGGAGTTGCACTCCATGTAGTGCATTGCAGGCCATCCAAAACGAAGCATTATATATGGGCAGGGAGCAAATGCTGGGCATGGCCCTGCTCCCAGACACTGCCCGTGTGCTGGGCATGTTCGGTAGGTGAGGGCTGCCTGACTTGCTTCTCACCGCGGTTCCATCACGGACCTTTAGATGGCGAAAGGAAGAGCACACCCACCGAGCGTATGCAGAAGTGATGAGCAGCATGTGTGAGTTTTGGAAAAGATTTGCGACTGAAGGAAAGCCCACAGAGGTGGATTTGAGGGCTGCATTAAAGGACACTTAAGAGAATCACTTGTCAACACAGAGCTTTTTTGAATTAGCATCAGTATTGACCTGTGTGTCGTGCCTGCTACCACCACTGGCCATGACAGTGTCTGGGTACCTGTTTGGAAACTCCTGCTCTGGTTTTCTTTCCTTCCACCCAAGACGAGTGATGCCAAAGGACCCACCACATACTTGGGAAAGGAGGATGTGCAGAATGAGGAGTACTTAGGTTCTGTATGTTAACTTGCCTGGATTGGGAAGCAGATGAGAGATGATGTGACTTGGCTCAGGTCCTTTGGTGAACAGGATGAAGCGGCGGAGGGAGAGAGGCCACTGAAGATGCTGGACTCTGGTGAGGGTTTTAGTGTATGTGAATAAGGGAGAGCGTGTGCATGTCCAGAGATCTACTATTTCTAAATCAATGGCATGTTTATGCTAATCTCCTGTTTCTAGGAAGCCCTGTACATTTTTTGTATTGGCTCCTGTTATTTTGCAGTCCTTCCTCAGGTGGTCCTCCCCTCCTCCTCCCAGCAAAGTCCATCTGTTTGGCCACAAACCCCCTGACTTTTGGCTCTGGAGGATCCAGCATGTCACGAAACCCCAGAATATGCCTTTCATAGCCTTGAAGAGCACTCCAGCACTCCAGCACTGCTGAGTGTCTCCAGCTGTTTCTTGACAGGCAACTCATGTGTGAGTCAGACCCTCGCTCTTTCTTCACCAGCTCAGCCTGTGGGCTGCGATACCCCGAGAGTAGCTGACCCAGTATGCCATGGCCAGGGAAACATGTTTGGCTGTAAACTCATTGCTCTCCTAAAAGGAGTTTTAGAAAGAGCTAAAATGTTCTCTCTAGGAGAGAACATAGACCATCGTACTAGAGAGACACCAGGCTTTTGGAGATCACAAAGTCAGCCTGCCCAATGTCTCATGTCTCTGCAGTGACTTGAACCCCATATTGGTAGTGAACCTACCAAAGTATTGTGTATATACGGCCCGAACCTGCCTGGTGGTGTGCTGTGCGTAATTGCACTCAGCATGGGCAGTCGCTCTCTGGAGCTTTTGCAGCTACCCTCATGCTCCAGGCAGTGGCTCATAGTGTGCAGGTCTGGGCAGGTGCATGTGTGTGTGAAGGCCTTGCTTTGTGCTGACTTTCACCTACTGTGTCTCTGGCTGGGTGGTTAAAAGCAGAACAAACCCACGCTACGTGGAATCCAGTGTTGCCAGAGATTAGCATTGCAGGAGCAATAGAAAAAGCTAGAGAGTTGGCCTCTTCAGTGAAGTTACTTTTGGGTTGCAGACAGTGGGTGCCCTGAAATGCCAATCCACACAACACCACCTGGAGAGCCGATGTACCCAACAGAGCTGCATTTTAGTTCAATGGCAGTAGCTACCTGTAGAGTTCTCCTTTCTCCTGAGTGATGGATGGAGCCATTTTCCTAACCTGAAGATAGTCATTAGGTGAAAGAAATAGGTAGACTAAAGTCCCTGGAGAAGTTGTGGCCGTATGGATTGAGAATAGTAAACCTGGGGCTCACACCTGCTAACCTGGTTTGCTAGCCTGGGCATCATCTGTGCTGGAATATTTCTGTACACGTCTCTTCTGTAGGGACCCTCAGGTGTCACCATGAGGTGCATGAAGCAGGTGACATGTGAGTTGACAACTGCTTTGAGAATTATAGGGGACATTTTTGGTCCTACCAGCATATCTTCAGGTGGCTAGGAGGCTGCTCTAACCTGAGTTTTTTCCCAGCTTGGAGAAAACCCCAAGGAGGTTTAGGGTAACCTTTCCCCATCCTGCCCAGGGTGCAAATCTGGGCTGGGACTGATAGCTCAGAGCCAGCCCCATGCAGAGCAAACAAGAGAGGTGATGAACATGTCGTCTGGGCTCAGGACTGCAGCTCACAAGAGCAGATGCTGCTTTGCTAGTGAAGCATGGCCCCTGGCTGGCATCATCAGGACCCATTGCACTCTGAGTGCAAAGCAGGAGGATTCCTGATGGGAAGCATAGGAAAAGCAGTGCCAGACATCAGAGAAACTCAGATGTGACTCCTGGCATTATCTCTACAGATCTTGTTTCTTCTCCCTGCTTCTATTCACCTCCCTGCTGCTGTGCTGCCTCCTGTCCCAGGGCGCTGTGTTTCAGGGACCCTCAGTCTCTGCTGTTTTCCCCCTTGGGCCACGCTGCAAGGCAGCACTGACTGTGTCTCACTCAAGCCGAAGTGTCCTGTGCCCTTGTCAAAAGCCAGGCAGTCATAGCAACGCTCCTCCTGTCCCGGCAGCAGATGGTGCACAGTCCTTCTTCATCCAAACTCATGATGTCATTTTTCCAAAGGCAGCTGGAAGACAGGCTGAGCCAGAGGTTTGTGAAACAGTAAATCCCTTCCTCCACTGCTGGTTAAATGCCAACTGGGCGACGTGTCTTTCATTATCAGGGTCAGAATGATCAGTAACATCTTCCAAAGGCATGGCTTAGGGGGAAAAACAGACTCTTGTGCTTACAGATATATCAAAAGTTTTCTGAAAAAAAAAAAAGAAAAAAAAGAAGAAAAAAAAAGAAAAATGGTATGATTCCCAGCTCAGACTCTGAGGTCTTGCTGCATGCATACTGCAGGCATGTCTATTCCTTTTAGGCTTTGGAGACATCTGAAACTTCATAGTACATCCTAGATAATCTCTTTCTTCTCAGGCATAGAGGGAATGGCAGTATATGACAGCCCTCTTCTTCCTTGGTCATTATGGAAGCTACCTCAGCTGAGAAGAATTCTTAAATAGCACAACAGAAAGTCCACTGACAAACATCAGGATGACTTGAGAAAGGGTTTGTTCCCATCTTCTGCACTCTCTTTTTGACTGACATGGCCTTGCTGAAGGTACTCACCTGAGATAGTCTATTTACCTGGTAGCATGTCCGTCTTAAAGGTTATGCCAGCTCTTCACTGGGGATACTGTTCCATGTGTGCTTGGAAAGTATACAGGTAGTCATTACATTGGAGCTCTGCTCTAAAACAACATTTTACAGATTGCAAGTCAAGCATTTAGCAGCTATGGAAAGCTGGGATTAAGCTTTCCTGTGCAATGTTAACTACTCTTGAGCCTTTTTCAGTGTCTTCTCTTTCTAATGATATCTTCATTGATTACAGCCTCTCACTACTCTTCTGTCCAAGTCCAAGTTTCTATCTCACTCCTGTTTAATGGACAGTCCTTGCCCTTTACTATTCTCTTTTTCTCCCTTCCAAGTCTTCCTCACATTTCAGTTCCCAATCTCACTTTCTTTTTCTACCTTTCTTTCATTGGGTCATCTGATCTTGCCTTACCCGACAACATGCCCTACAGTCGCACTGACTCACAGTTAACATCTCTTCTCTTTCCTCTTTTCTCTCCCACCCAAATCTGTCTCTAGGTTCCTGTAGTCCCATATGTCCCAGTACTCTCAGTTAGTGCTTAACATTCAGATGAGATCGGCTAACTTCACCATATATAAATCTTGGTTGAAAGGCTTCAAAATCGGTGAACATCCAAGCAGATCAGAGAGAATTTTGTCATGGGCATTGTCAAGGACATATGATATGTGCATGGCCCAGCTTCTCTCTTAGTCTGCAATAACTCAACCTAAAAACTCCTTTAGACTACAGTGGGCTATCTATGGGCCTCAGAAAAATGAAGGCAATCCTTTGCTTAATTTGATCTTTCAATTTATTCCCTTCTGGGGCTATGAATTCACAGGGTGTCACAGCAACAGCTCTTTGACTTTCATGAAAACAGATCTGGTTTCCAAGCTATTACCTTTTGTTAGCACAGTAAGCTTTTGTCGACAAGCCATAGGATGTGTAATGCTGCAATGCTTACTGCTGAAGTCATGGACAGCAAAGAGAAAGCAATGGATTATGAGCATATTGTGCCATAGTCTATCTCCAGGCTGAGGGAGATTGATTGGTCAGAAGCTGCACAGATGGTTTTAAACTATTCCAGTATAAGTTTCATTTGGAACAACTCTGAGCATCTCTTCTGGCTTTCCAGATACCTGGGAATCTAGTCTCTGAGTTTCTTATGCCAGCCAAACAGATGTAAAAAGACAAATGGGATAAATTGGTATTTTATGCAATATTTAGAAACCATGGTTATGGCCTGTCCAAGTAAGCTAAACTGTTTCTTCACATGATTGTATGTCATCTTTTTCTGCTGAGGAGGGAAGGAACAGACTATGTGGCAAATTATTGGCATAGTTTCAACTCAGTTTTATGAAGTTCCTGCATTCACGTGTCCTGAGAAGTTGTGACACCAATCCGAGTAAGCAAGTTTGCTCCAATCTGTGTGGTTCTGACTAACACCAAACCAAAACAAAATCAGAAATCAAAGAGCAAAAGCAATCTGGCTTTGATCAGACTGCAGCAAAATTAACTTGCTGAGACATGTCATCTCAGGAGATCAATTTTTGTTTGGACATCTTCACTGTTGGTTAAGATAATTTTCCTTTGCTAGGCAGAATGAACATCCCCACTTCTTCAAATTATCATAGAGGCACTTGGAGCTAGGGAGAGATACCTCCTTGACAGCTGGTGTTTTGCAGACATCAGTCAGGATGAATATGCTCATACAAGATGTGCTAAGAAATTTGGTGTTTTTTTTTTTAGCAAAGCTTATCTCTTCTAAGGACATATTTGGATGAAATAGATTATGTGTATCCTTGGGGTATCCCATAGAGTGATACCAATCTTCAGATAAGATTTGAGGTAAGAATTTGAGGGGCACCCTTGGTTTAGGGTAAGGCTGAACAAATCGAGGGTCAGGAGAAGGATTATAATTTACAAAATCTTGAACAGAGCTCTTCCAAGTTTCTGACTGTCCTGAGCCAATCTTACCACAGCAAATGCGACTGCAGGTTAGACAATTCCCAGAAGTTGTTGGGATACAATTCAGAAACAAAACCTGAAAGGAAACTCGGCATTTGAATCTGAATCTACTGTCTCCTTTGCATCTCAGAGGGAGAGGTATCTGTAGTTCAGTTTTGCCTCACTTTTTATGCAACTGGTTTTCTGGAGGACCACATAGGAAGCAAATCAAAATAGTCAAATTGATCATCACGCTATTTTTTTTCTGTTGATTTATAAACAGACGAAAACACTGATTATGTTTCATGTTCTTGTCTTCTGAAAGTTCCCCACACTATAGGTAAGAGTGATTTATGCTTTTTGTACTGTGTGGTTTGGGAACAGCCTCAGGAGATCTCCTTCCAGGAGCCTATGTCTTTGGTCTTCTTTGGAGGTCCCTCATGGGAGTCCTCCAGTTTTTTTGTCTCTACCTTTTTTAGCTATCTCTCTCTTTGGGAGCTCGGAGGAGATGTGAATCTCCTCTGAACATCACAGAGCTGCTCGTGTCTCCTGTTTCCCGACCACATGGACACTCACAGAACTATTCAAAAGGAAACTCCCTGGGAGGATGTAAGGGATTTAGCAGACTGCTGAAACATCCTCCAGCCATCTCTAATGCTGGAATAGCTCAAGCTATGTTGAACTATCAGGATTAGCACTTGTATGTGTCATTATACAATCAATACAAATATAAGGATGCTCATTAAGTCATTTGTTGAAATGAATTTTAGTCCTAGATCATCTGCAATTCAACAGCTTTGAAAGAAAATTTGATTTAATTATTACTGTAAGTTTTTGCCACGTAATATTATGCATTATTTTGAATTGTCTGGCTGTGGATGTTACTTCATCATTTTTAACGTCTTGTAAAATAATGTTACATGTTCCTTATTCTTCCTTTTTGTTGTCATTCAAACAATTCAAAGCAAACATATGTCTGCAAATTGTAAATATTTTTTTCCCATTAGCATCTTACATTAACTTTAAAACACACAGTAGGACGGGGTTGGTTTATTTTTGATGAATTCCCAGGTGTATCATGTTTTTCTATAGGATGCACCAAAAATCATGAGAATCACATGGCTCAAGTCACATGACAAGTCATGTGTAATTTCTGTTCTTCTTTCAGTCTTGGAATCTGGCGCTTTTTATCAAACACATTTCTGAAATTTGGCAGACGTGAGACATATTTCCATAGAGGGGTGCAGCCAGGCGCCTGCTCCTCAGCCCAGGTCCAAGCCAAGGTAAAGATCGCCAACTTCAATCTGGAAGCTGGACAGCCACGTAAGTGCAGCACCATGCACAAAGTCATACTCCCTTCCTCACAGGGGCCAAAACACAGCAAAAGCAGGAATCCCTGCTCTGCTCCTGACCTGCTGGCTGTTGCCAAGAAGCAAATTGTTGAGACTAAAACATAAGTGGGTTCATTTTCCTGCAGTGAGAACTCAAGTGTGTTCACACTGCTCTTGTGTTACTTGTTTCTGTCTCATATCTCTGTTTTATGTCTAAATGGTGGGTTGTACTGATTCACGTGCCTAACAAGTTTGACGGAATATACAGTCAAAGCAATGTTGTTTATGATTTTATTTAGCTGCCAGTACAGAGAAGAGTACGATGTGACTGTCCAGGGTGCTCCTGCAACTTTCAAGGTCACTAGTGTGGTGTGTTGGCCAGTGCAGCCAGTACAGCCCACACAGTCAGGCTGAACCCACTGTGCCCTTGTGCGAAGGGCACAAGAGATGGGCTGTTCAGTGCCCCAGTTTAAGAAACACTGAATTTTCTTCAGGAAATAGGACGATCTTACACTGTTGCATTGTTTGCATTTTCAAAATAAAAATTGCTCTCCAGTGTCTGCGTGCACTTACTGCTGTAAATGTTAGGCACTTGTGGTCATTATTCTCTTCCTTCCCCTCTCCTCTCCTCTCCTCTCCTCTCCTCTCCTCTCCTCTCCTCT
>JAUBNY010000523.1:542865-555413 GCA_032275445.1 Crypturellus soui | reverse complement strand
TTTTTTTAATGCAGCTACAAGGCCTGTGAAGCACAAAGGTGTTCTTTACCCCATTTCACGGGGCTGATCCTTTTCACAATGATTCCAGCCTGGTGGACCTGGGAAGAGGAAAGCAGCCACTGTTTAAACAGTGTGCAACAGGCTGGGACAAAGAGCAAAGCTGATTGTCCCAAAGAGCTGCAAGTATTCCTGACAAAACACAGGTGGACAAAGTAGATGAGGAAGCAGGGGAAGAGCCTGCCTATCTCCTGCAGCAGAGCAGAAGCAGAGCTGTGATACTCAGGAGCTCCCTGACGGGCGCTGCTGCAGACCCCTCAGTTAGAGGCAGGGTGGGATGCGCAGGGCTGGCAGTGACGACAAGGACAGCTCTCTGCAACTCCTGCCAACAGCATCCCCTGTCTCTGGGAGGGGGATAGGATATTTCTCGAGGCTTTCACAGGCAGCAGGGCTGTCAGGTTGGTATGATTCTTCCTGATTGCACACAGGGATAAGGCCCTGTTTCCCAGGATGCAATATACATTGGAGATGAGGCAACGGGACAGGGGAGCAGTGAGGAGGAATAGACATCCCAAATATCTGCTTACAAGGAAGAATCAGTTTGTAGTGCTGCCTTTTAGAGGCAGCCATTGCCTGTGCTGCTTTGTGTCTGGAAGTGGGCGGGTGATCCCTCTCACCTGCATTTACAGTCACAGCTTGACTCTCAGTGCAATTTTCAGCACCCCTTTTAACTACCGACTTTCAGATGCCCTGAGGGCAGCTGGTCAGCAAGAGAAGCTGGTAGCCCTGCCTGATATTCTGCTGTGGACTGGTTTTATGCACTGTCTGCCTTCTTCTGCTAGTTGTCTTTAATCCTACATCTAGCTGGGGCAAATCCACACTGAAAGGGATCAAAGAACATCTTAAACCTAGGGCAGAATCTGATACTATCTCTAAAGCTGCTGGGTGGGATTAATATCACCTAATGCAACTGCTTGAGGAAAGGCATTTGGTGGGAATGTTTTGCCTGGGTTTATACTCTGGTCAAGGGAAGGAGACAGGCCCCCTTAGAGGAGCAGTTCATCATGTTGCAGTGTGAGTGGTGGATTAAGAAAGACCTCACCTTCTCTATATACTGCTCATTGCTGATGAAGGGAGCTCTATCAGCAACTTGAATCAAGTGTCTAACCTCTACACGGCTATATGGTTAAAATCTATCAATCCATTTCTTCGTTTCAATTAAAGCAGAGGAGATAGAGTTTCTGTGATGGATTTTGTTCTCCTCAAGTACTTTTATAATTTGGATAGAACTTTAAAAGAGAAGTTGAAAGCTCCTCATGCTTTTCTTAAAGGCCCCAGCACTATTTCTAAGGCAGACGTAGAAGCAGAGAAGGTTTACTCCTGTGTCTGCACAGGATTTTGAAGCAGCTAAGACCTTGGTCTGTGTGTTTGCTGGGGTGGGAGCTTGCTGTGTGAATAGTCACTGTGTTGTGAAGATCCATCCTGAGGTGACAGCCCAAATGAGTGTACCCATGTACCTGTCCTCAGCAGACCCTGTTAACTTGCCACCAGTGCTGCATTAGCCGTGTCCGTATGGCTTTATCAGACTCAATACTGTGTCAGCATGCCAATTCTGAATACTGCAGGGGTTTGCTGACTTTTCTCTCACATAATGAGCATCCTGTCCTAAAACTATTTTTCAGCACCTTGCATTGCATTGTTTTAATCAAAGACCACAGTAAACTCCTTCACAGAGGGGCAGAGACGTTCCTCTCTTCCCCGCAATGAAGGGCATACTGAGGCAGCCGTGATGGGCTACCTCCAGGGTATCGGACTCAGCCTTACCCAGCTTCTTGGCCTGGAGCTATGGAGGAAAGGCAATGTGTCAGAGTGGCTGCGACGCCCGCATAGCCTGGATGGAGTTACTGATCTCTTTGAAATGACAATTTGCTTTTTGTTTTGTATATTTTCCAGATGTTACCTGCTGGCTTTAGGGGGAAAGGAAAAATGGATGTGAATAACTATTCCAATAATGTGCCTGGAAAGTCAGGTGACTCTCCAAGCATCTTGAACTTCTTTTAAAAAATTCATTACGAAAATGGTTTGGATTTCACTGCTGGCAACTGCAAAATGGTGCAACCAGCTTTTGAGGTGTCTTGAGAGGGACTGGCTTGTTCTCAGGCACAGGCCAAAATAAGCTGCCCTCAGATGACCATTTTCCTTCCTGCTCATTAACTACCCACAGGACCAAATTCATGGCAGTGAATACAAGCCCAGAGCTGAACTCAGCTCTCCTTGCTTGAGGCTTTTATTTGGTGTAGGAGGCCAGCAAAACCTGACCTACTGGGAAGAAGCTCTGTGGAAAGGGATTTGGGAGTCCTGGTTGACAGCGGGTTAACCTTGAGGCAGCAATGTGCCTTCGTGGCCAAGAAGGCCAGTGGGATCCTGGCATGAGGAGGAGCATTGCCAGCTGGTTGAGGGAGGGGATCCTGCCCCTCTGCTCAGCTCTGGTGAGGCCGCACCTGGAGTACTGGGTGCAGTGCTGGGCTCCCCAGGACAGGAGGGACGTGGAGCTGCTGGAGAGGGTCCAGCATAGAGCCACGAAGATGATTAAAGGACTGGAGCATCTATCATGTGAGGAAAGACTAAGCGAGCTGGGCCTGTTTAGTCTGGAGCGGAGAAGATTGAGTGGGAATCTGATCAATATATATAAATACCTGAGGGGAGAATGTAAAGAGGATAGGGCCAGGCTCTTCTCTGTGATGGCTGATGACAGGACAAGGGGTAACGGGTGCAAGTTGAAACATGGCAAGTTTAATCTCCATATGAGGAAGAACTTTCCTGTGAGGGAGACAGAGCCCTGGAACAGGCTGCCCAGAGACGCTCCTTCTCTGGAGATCTTCCAAACTCGCCTGGATGCCACCCTGGCCCACGTGCTCTGGGTGCCCCTGCTGGAGCAGGGGGGTTGGACTAGATGATCTCCAGAGGTCCCTTCCAATCTCCACCATTCTGCGATTCTGTCATCCCCTTTTCTGTCTCCACTTTAATCTTATGCTCAGACAGCCCAGATGGCATAAACTACATAAACTGGATATGGTGTTTGCAATGATAGGACATGCCAGAGAGTGCCCTATCATTGCAAACACCATATCCAGTTTATGTATTAACCACCTGCTTGATTAAGCTCAGGATAGAAAGCAGAGGCCTTTAAGGGGGTAAACTTAGAGATGGCAGTTGTGACATTTGGGTTCACTTAATGCAACCTCTTTGAGCCTCTCTCTGTTAATTCTTTCTCGCATTTCAGCTCTGTCTCCTTTTCCCCAAACTAAACTAGCCTTGTCACAATCTAAGAGCTCTCTGATGATGACGCAAAATAGGGGAAAAGCAATATACTTTACTATATTTTAACATAATGAGTTTTTTATAAGGAAATAACATATAAAAGGCTTCTTGAATAGAAAAGGAAAGTGTAGATCATTAACAATTAATAAAAATGTACCTTTAAAAAAGATGAAGCCTTTAGATAACATGGGAAAAATATGTCTGTGTAACTGCAATAAAGTCATAATTTCCCCTATTAACACATTCTAAAACACAGAGAAAAGTGACTGCACTGCATATTGTTTTTAGGAAGGTGAATTTCATGCTGCCTGATGAGAGACTGCTAAACAATCTCTTATATACTTTACCCATGTAAAAAAGAGATATAAAATAGCTCCTTACTTGGCCGGTGCCTAAAGAAACAGAGCTTGCTCCCTGGCAACTCTAAATTAATCCCACGGCTTCCTGGAAGTCTGTCAGACTGAGGGGATTTTTTTTTCTTTTGAGTGGGGAAATATGCTATTTTGAGAAAAATTATCCTTGAGTTTGGCTCCCTTTTTTTTTTTGGCTTACATGGAGTGCTGAGAATCAAGGCAGGGTTAGGTATTTTGCAGCAAATGAAAATGACTGAAGAGGATATTTTCATCTGAGGATTAAGATACACACCAACATTCACTTCCCTCCTGTCCCCAGGCACTGCAGTATTAAGCAGCACGTGAGTTTAGAGAGAAGCCATTTAAATATGAACTCCTATGCATGTGTTTTTATATGCCTTTGGTTACCTTTTTGAGCAGTATGTTATGAGACCTATTAAAATATTTCAAGTAGAAAAAATAGCCTCTTTTCTCAGTGGAAGATATTGACTTTCTTGAAATCTCAGGGTTCAGTTCTTGTGGAAAATATACCTCCCCCTAAATTACATACAAAAAATGCAACAACCTTGGTTTGCCTTTTAAATTTCAGCAGGTAAGTCTTTTCTCTGTTTTTGCCCTTTCTGCTCCGCCACCTTGTTTTTAATCTTGACAAGGAGAGGGAAAGAAAAGATAAGGAAAAAAACAAAATGTAAACAATTCTAAAAAAATTAAAAAGTGCAAATAAAGAAAAAAAACCTCTCTTATTCTTTTAGTAAGCCAAAATACATATTAAACAAAGTGACCTGAAGAACCCATTAAAAAAAAAAACAACTTATTCTGTCTGGATAGCCAAATCTTTACCTCGTTGAGATCGCACAAAGAAAATAAATAAAAAGTTTCACTATTTTGGATGGTAAATTCTACTCTTTTATTTATTTATTTATTTATTTATGGGTTGGTTGGTTTCATGGTGGGCAAAGCTCTGCTCTCCAAGCACTGGGCCAAACTATCTTGATTATCTGTCACTGCTGCCAGACTACTTTGGTCATGAATCATAGACACTGATTTATGGTTTATTACATGGCTTCTTTTGGTAAAGCTGGCTTGACACTTTTCATCGTAAGGCAGATAAAAACCCGCTGTCAAGGACTAAAGTGTTAATAAGCAGTGCAGAGTCACGGTTTGGTGTGAGGCAGCAGCTCAGCACCCAACACTACATGCCTGCCTTCTCTTCTCAGATTTTTCATACTGTTTCCTCTCCCCATCTGCCCTGGTACTGCCCTTTCACTGCCGATCATCAGCCCCGATAGTATAAAAAATACAGCATGCCTTGCCTCCTCGTAAAGTGCTTGCAGCGGTACTGCATTTTTCCTTCTTCTCTCACTGCTCTTTATTTAAGCCTTTTCATTACCATTTGTCAATATTCCCTGAGTAATTTTGCCATTGTAGCTAGTTCTTAGTTCACAATTAGAACTGAACAAGAAAATGACAGAGAGTTTGACTTTGAAACCATATGTGCATAATCAGCCCAGGTCCATAGTCTAATCAACTACTACTAAACCTGCTAAATTCACGGCGTATGTGACTTTTCAGATTCAGACCTACACCATGACCAGTTCAGAACAAGCACCCTGAAGAAAAAGGCCTTGGCAGTTAAACCTTTTGTTTTGGTTCAGTAAACATCTCCTTTCAGCAAGTTTGCAAAAATTGATACACCTCCTCCTGCCAGCAATGATTAATCTGGTAGACAGCTCTGCTGCTACCCTTCCTCTTTCACAAAACAGACCTCAAGGAAAAGACTGACACACTGGGCACAGTTCATTTACTGATTTCTTTATTAACTCACAATTAGTTTTCTATGAGAAGTCACAGCTGAACTCTGGGCTGCTTTCTACAGATTTAGGAAGCTTGTTATCCAAGTGGAGCAAATATAGTCTGGCCCATTATTTTTTCCTGGAGATTTTTGAAATTTTTTTAAACTGAAAAAAGAAGAAAGCATATTTAATAAACTCAGTATTGTTCTTTGTATCTTTTCTGGGATTTATTTCCTTTGCAGTCAATTTGTATTCACTCTCTGCTCTTTTACACAGCATGCTTACGGACATTTTGTTATTCAACATCGCATAATGCTCTGTTTCCTCTTCCCAAAGATAACCAACTGCAGATGACTGTGCTGCGGGATGTGCCACCTACATGAGGGAACCAATGGTGGGAGCTGCTCGTGCCATGCAGACTCCCCACTGCACAGCAAGGAGACTGCAGAGCGTGTGCTTGACGTGACAGCAGCTTGCACACTGAGGGTCGTTTCTATTCCCATGTAGGAATAGGAAAGTAGGAAAGAACTAATGCCTTTATATTAGATATTTTGGGTGAAGAGAAATCTTATAATCTGGAGATGAAGAGTACAAGGTTAATCATGGAGCTGTAGTTACCTGTGCATAGACTCTTACAAGCAAATGCAGCTGCGTATGTACGACTGTAGATCCTGGGACTTCCTTTCTGAATCGTAAAGGTCTTTCCTCCTTTTACTTTCCCATTCTCTGTGTACATATCATCCATATCCTTCTAAGTTGGATCCTTCTAAGTGCCTTCTTGGCACTTCCTTTGCAGCTTACATAACCCTGCAAACAATTTCCTGGGTCATGAAGTCCAGTCTTCTGGTCTGTATTATAACAGTCTCCAAAATCTTATCAAGGTGCATCCTGGAAGAATGCACTGATCTGGAGACTGCTTCCACACAGGGCTCCTCTAGCCGTGAAGAACAGTCTCAAGATATCAGAGTTAGGATAACCATGGCTAATTTATGCCCCTTCGAGTTTTGTGATTTACCTCAAGGGGTCCTTCCCACTCTTCCTCTCTCTCTCTTTTTTTTCCCCCTTATTACTGCATTTACAGAGGACTGACATATCTTTTCTCTGAAACCTATTTCATCACTGCGGGAAGATCCTCATCTTCTTGTCATTTGCTCAGTTTCAGTTACTAATTCCCAAGTGATAACATAGATGTCCAGAGAGATTTGGTTGGCTCCAGTTACTCTGTCTGAAAGGCATGTATCTTATCAAAGAATGATATCATATTATTCATGTGCATTCCTGTTGCATTTTATTTCATTTTCAATTCAGAATGAAACAACTGTCTTCTGCATGTTCTAAAGCCTTTCATAGATTATTTCCACATTCTTCCCCTTCTTACTGTGAATATCTTGCCTGCTGTATCAGGTGATCATTTCTGAGGAGCTGGACTTAACAGAAAACTTTGCAATGCCAGTTGCCTGATCTGTAGTAGTGTTGCTTGCTTCTCCCAGACTTCTGATTCTTGCTTTCAGGCTCCATGTGACCATTCCTGATTTCACCCTCTTGTTCCCATTAGCTGTTCTGTCTTACCTTTTTACTGATGCTCTGAATCTGCAGGGAAACAGAGGCAAGTTATTTGTTTAGTACTGAGGCCACAATTAAATCACAACTGTCTTTAAACTTGGCTCTGACCCATGTGTAGCAGCTAATTCTTTCATTTCTTTTTCTTTCTCTTGTTGCTAATAGGAAAAAAAAAACATATTTTGACGAGGTTACTTTAACTTCCTGTGTGAGCTGTAGCTCAGTGTGATCTGAGTCTCCTTTTCTTATCTCTTTATTTCCTGACCTCCAAGCTGTAGACTTCTTGAAAACATAAAGAAGGTAGAAGATCTCCACCAGTAGGCATGTATCCAAAGTATCTGAAATGTAAATATAAAACATCTTACAGTTGCATTAAGAGACATTATCTAAACTAATAGGATAAGTATTTGCTTTCTTGTCCTAGAGGAGTGTTTAAGTTTTTTCTTAGTCTTCTAAATGTTCTTGGAACCTATCTATACATCTTCAAGCTACAGGCTTACAAAGAATAGCACCATCATTGCAAAAAAATCACTTGCAGCCTTATAAAAACAAACTAGTTTGTCATTCAGCACACTGAGATAAACCTAATCATAATATTGTCACTTATATGATACATTTATTGAGTAATATTTCCTTCATTAGCTCAAGACAAATACTCAGTATAGAGCTACATAATATAAACTAGGCTTACAGAGAGCTTTCAGTCACACATACAAGATGTCATACTGTTTTCTTTCATATTAAAGCTTTGAAGAAGAGATTTCAAACATCATATTAATATGTGTTTAGCGGAGCAATACTGGCTTCTCACCTTGCCATCCAATAGGATGTATACCAGTTTGTGGGGCTGAGTTCAGAATGGAATTTCAGAGCTTAAGGTGCAGGCACTGTTGTACATCCTGCCTGATGAAGGTGAAGCTGGAGCTCAGCATTAGCTTTCAGGGCAGATTTAGCTGCCTTGGTGTCTGGAGTAAAAAGGACAAACTTACTCAGTCTGAACAAGAGCTGATTTTTGGTCTCCCATTTTCTATTTTAACCATGGGGCTATTTTGTGAAAGGAGATGCCACCTTCAGTCATATCTGAGAGAGACGTAGCAGACGTACGTATGAGCTGCTCAGAACGGGTCCAGCTGGTACACGTTTGGGAGCCTCCTGGAGCACAGCGGGGCTGGCTTCAGCCTCTTGAAGAATCAAGGCAGGGATGTACCTGTGGCCTGAGATGTCCATGTTCGGGGCTGGCTGGTGGATCACTTCACTGAGGAGGAGACTGCACAGGGTTTTGCTTTTCCAACACCATCTTCATGAGAAGTCAGGAAGATGCAGCCCTCCTGATTCATTCCTGAGAGCTACCAAGCAGAAATAAAAGACCCTGCTATCTGAGCAGCTGCACAGGGAGGGTACCCTGACTCAATCATCTAAATGTGGATGGAGAGCATTAATTTTACATGAGTGATACAGAAGTATTTTCACCAGCCGTTGAAAACATGAAGTTTATTGATGTGTACTTTGCGAGAATTATTTGTCTGTGATCATCATAACAATAAAGCACTGGAATGGAATAACCATACCTAATAGAAAACATCTGTTCTGACATCTTTCGATTACAACAAAACATAGTAGAAAAATGTCGTCTGAAAATATTAGTTTGACAGGTAAATGGGTCTGATTTTCATCTTTTAGCTTTGGAAAACTTTACTTTAGTGCTTGCAGTAGTCCTGTAAATGAATATACTTTTTGTCCTTCCCAACAGTCCATTTAATTGCAAGTAAAAAGATGACAGGAATGCAGAAATTTATAATATTTTAATAAACAACATCTAGGGTGAGCACACCCTTTCAAATATGTGCTCAGAGGAATATGCCATTCATAAGACATATGAAATGGAAAGCCAGATTGTGCAAATAATGCAAGTCTTTCATGCCGAGGTGACAAGGTCAAGCTATTGAATAACTCCAAATTTTTGTTAGCTAGTGGAATTTATTGTCTGAATTGGCCATTACTTTCTTTTTAAAGATGTTAAATATCATTAACTGACATCTGAGTCCAATTAGTCTTTTATTAGTGATGACTGATTTCCATCCTCCCTGGATGACTGAAGCTCAGATGAATTCCACTGCAAACTGGGCTGCAAAGGTGGTATTAACCCTGTGTAGATTGTAGATTGATAATAGATGTCACAAAAATATCAGCACCAGGAAACTTCAATATTGCAAAACATTTATAACCTCTGTCTGGTGGATAGATGCCCAGTATGACTACATATGTGACAGCATTTATTTGTAAGCATGGACGGGTAAACACCCGTTATTCTCTCATCTAGTGTTCCCCTGAATCTGTTCCAAACAAACTGAAGGTCAATAAAGTATTCACGAGGCATGGATGTGCATCCTGAGCGAAGAGAAGAGTGAGGGAGCACTGAAGTGTCACCCTTTTCTTAAATGGAAAAAATGGCCAAACTCCTACAAACTCCAGGGGAATTAGAGGCTTTTAATCTAAGTCACAATAATAAATAAGGGAACATATTACATGCAAGATGTAGTGAGATATCATAATATGATTTTAGACTGATGGGGTCAAAGTTTTCCCGTGCTGGAAGGAAGGCAGCAGCAGGAGATAGACATAGTAACTTGCAGGGACTCAGACTATTCTCATCCTGCGTATGTGGAGCAAAGTGAGGACTTTATGCAAAGCCTGTAGAAGTAATGGAAACCTATCACTGTCTTATGTGGGTCTTAAATCTGACCTTTTTTTTTTTTGTTAGAGCTATTGTACCTATGCCTTTTCATACAGAAATAATTCTGTATATTCACTCTCATTGTTTTACCCTAAGTGGGGTCCTTCTGTTGTATGCTAGTCAGGAGCAGCTGAAGATTTATAATAAATATGTTAAATTCATATTTTAGGACATATAATAATCAGAAATAACAATATTAATGATTAGAGTCTCTGGTCTTCTTAAGAGATTAGAGTCTCTGGTGTTAATTACTGTGGAATTAAATTGAAGGGGAAGGAACAAAAATCCTATTACATTTTTTTTGTCGTTTTCCACAGTAAAAGATTCTCTCCTGAAAAAAAAATCTACACAAAAGATGTCTTAGAGTCCATCCTGCAGAAAATGGTCTGTTGTTCTCAACATAAAGATTATCATGCCCAGACTCCCTGTATCCTAGAGAATTAGCTTTGTAAGTGTCTCCTCATACAATGGTCACTGCATGGTGATCAATGAGCAAGAGCTGCAGGGAGGTCTTTGCAGCAGAGACTGATGAAGTTTAGTTAAGGAGAAGGGCAAAGGGGACCTGCTTCTCTCAGATGTCTGAAAATGAAATGCCTCATCTGTATGCACTGAGCAAGAGTGATTTTTGCTAGTGAGGAAATGGTTTGCCTTCAAAGAAGATGACCTTCTCTCTCTTAGTCTGACATAACTGAATTAGGAACTGTCAGCAACAGATTTAAGTAAAACAGAATATTCACACTTAAACAAGGCTTGATATTAAAAGTCAGCACAACTGTAAACATCTTGTTGTCTGGTTTACATGTAGCAATACTGACTAAGTTGGCATTTTCTATTTTATGATGCCTCTTGTTGGTTTTGCATTTGGTTCTCAGACCATGATGTGTGTTCCTGAACAGTCTCTCCTGTAGTACACAGTGTTCATCTGTCAGTAGCAGCCTCCTTGGCTTGCCTCTGTTCTCTGGATATGTTCAGACTCTGGAGTCAGTGCTCTGACAGGAGAGAATCTTCCAGATATTGGAAGTAGCAGGAAAGAGAAGAGACCTTCTTTATACGGGACTAATAGGTGAACATCAGATAAAGGTAAGATTTTTTTTTTTGACATTAGTTGCAGATGGCCATTCTGCTGGGAGGGACTGATTCTGCTTTTACGTGAGTCAGAGCATACCCTAGGTAGCCCCACTAAAACAAACACAGTTGTCTGAACTTATAGCAGTGTAACCAAGAGCAAATCTTCTTCCTGAAACGAAAGTGATGGTGGAAAGAGACCCAAAGGCACCTCACTGAGAGGCCTGCGAGTCTCAGTTCCGCTCCCTGTGGAGAGGAATCCTATTTGTCTAGTAATTCCAGCATTTTGCCTCCTAAAGTAGTAATCCCAATACGTCATCAAAAAATTACCAATCTATGTCCCAAGAATAATGATACCAGCAGTTCAAAGAGAGTTCCTAATGCATTATACCATTTCTTTAACAATTACAGTTCTATTTAGAATGGAGAGAATTATACTGCTACACAGTTCTAGGATGATAAATTGCAGGATATTAAAAGATTCTTCACTGAATGCAAACAATAGAGAACTTAATTATTGCTCAGAGTTTCATTGTAGCGTTATGGAACAATTTGAATTTCAACTTGCCTGGCTAGATTTATTTTAAGTCTGACATTTTCAGCCCTAGTTTTCACTCTTTGGGCCTCTTTTTCATTCTGACAACGCATCAATCTAATTTCTAACAGTTCTAACAGTAAAATCCTCTCTTCTAATACGATTTTTTTCCCCATCATTTTAGATTGGGAAAAACAACAAAAAGTTTTTCATGCAGCTTGATGCTCTAAATGCATTTATATAGGCCAGTAGCAAAATCTCTAAGTCCTGCTTGAAAATTCTTAAAGATGCATTTGAAGTGAAAAATGCAGATTAATTGATATTTATAATGGGAACCATTGTTTTCTCTAATATTTTCAGTGAGAACAATCTGAAGCACTTCCTTATGACTTTATCACTCCATCAGTACAATAAATTACAATCTAGACTACTAAATTAAAATGTTTCTTTTAGTAGCATATGCACTTCCTATTAAGTATATAATACTTTTTTTTTCCTGCAATATGGAAATTCAAATGGTATGCTTTGTTTTTCACTAACTCCAAATAGATTTTTTTCACATTTTCATTTCCTGGAAAATTTCAAAATGTTGCCTTTTGTTCTGCTTAGGAAGAATACGTGAACGCTCCTGTGTCACTCAGCCTGTCAGGCTGCATTGGTGCCAGAAACTCTTTTTCTCCAGCCACCTGCTGCAGGCTGCTTTCTGACACAGTCAGGTTCCTTCATAACCTTAAAACTCAGGCTGAGATTTGTACCTTTAAAGCTGAACAGTGTTTCCCCAGGACACATGGCAACACCTGAAATAGGAGCAACACCAGTGTGACACTGAATGGCTCACAGTTTGTTACTGGAAGCAGCTCAATCCTTGCGTGTCTCCTTCCAAAAACCATTCTGGGTGGGCTTTATCTCATGCAGCCTCCCTTAGATGTGGAGCATGTGCCAGTTACCTAAGCTTACCCAGTCAGAGACGAGCAGCAGCCACCATCAGTGGCTGACTCATCCTAAGCTAAGGGGCTGGAGCTTCCTTTGGTCGTGCTGTTCAGCATATGCAGAACCTTGGCTTTGGGATGGCTGTGTTACAGGAAGACTGCTGCACAGCCCAGGCACGTGCAGCCTGAGCCGAAGCAGGACCCAGCAGGGGCCGCATCTGGAGCTCTAGTGCTGCTTCACAGGCAGCTGTGGAACTGCTG
>JAUBNY010000523.1:484866-496164 GCA_032275445.1 Crypturellus soui | reverse complement strand
CTGTGCCACGTGCTCTGGGTGGCCCTGCTGGAGCAGGGGGGTTGGACTAGATGATCTCTAGAGGTCCCTTCCAACCTCATCCACCCTGTGATTCTGTGATTTTGTAAACTTCTTTGGTGTCCACTATATCTTTAAAAGCATTGACTTGACTGTGTGTTACTGATAACTCATTACCAACAAACACACTCTGTCAACCATGACAGATTTCTTAAAGGGGAGGCAGTGAGTGCAACAAGATTTTCAAAAGCTGACTTGAGCCATGTTACACTTTCATGTACACTTGTGCTGTCTTGACCAAGTAAAAATAATTTTTCATTAGATTTTCAAAGACCACCATTATAGTTTATCTTCCTGACAAAATTCAGATATTTTTGCTGACAGACTTTTGTTCAAGGCAGGATATTAAACTTCTGTAATAATGAAAATTATAAAAAAAAAAATCTGCGGAATCCAGAAAGAGTTCCTGAGAATTTGCTCTTAGATGAGCTCAGGACTTCAATGGAGTCTCTTTTGTTGTTGTTGTTATTTTTTGTTTTGTTTTTTTTTCTGAGGGATCACTCGAGAAAGGTATGGCCCACCAAAGAAAATCTGCTTAGAATGTAAAAACTTAGAAAATACTCCCAGATCCCAAACTATCAAAACATGTTTTTAAGAGATCTGCTGGCACAGCAAGGAATGGATATGCCACACTCCATGCTTCCTCTGAAGCCCCGCAGGCAGCTTCCTGCTGTCCCGTGTGCCATAGACCGTTCCCTCATAAAGGCCCGTAATTCCTCCCGGGCTGCCTGCGGGCACAGGGGGCACTGCATGCATCCATACCTTTCCATCTGTGCACATGCTGTATGGTGAGACTTCACTCACGTCGCTCTACTTTTTGTGCGCGTGCTGACTGTACATAGCCATCACCAGCATACAGGGATGTAGTTGTGGGAAACGGTGAGAAACTGTGGAAAACTGTGGGAAATGTGAAGGTTAGGAGTGAGAAACTGTGAAAGTTAGGAATAACAGATTAGCAGATAGAGAAACCTAAAACGCAGGCTGGACGCGCCGGGCAGTGGTTGGTTACCTGCTGTCCGGTAGCAGGGTTGGACCCAGATAGCAACAGAGTCAAAGAACTGGCTGGAGGCAGGGGGAGGGAGCGCGTGGACAGCACGTGGACAGTGCACGCTCACGGGCTCGGAGCACGTATGTTCGATCTGATGCTCAGCAAAAGGGCTTCTGGTTCTAAACCTCAAGCCCCTGCTCCTTCTATGCTCCCACATGTAGTCTTTACTGACCCTGCAGAAAAGCTTATTGGGAGGCCTAAGATTCCTGCTTTTGGCATCAGCTCTCCTCATCTTGCTTGGTTTATCACACTCTGTTGCTGCTTCTTTTCTGCTTGGAGGAATCTGTTTGGTTCCCTCTGTGTGACTTCATTTCTTCTTGATCTCTCCCTCAAACAAGTTGGTGGGCAAGACTTTTAGTCCTACCAAGCTGCCTTTAATCCTACCTTTTTGGGCATGTGAATCTTTGCCTTCACTCCAGTTCTACTGTCTTTGGTTTCACCATCTTGAGCCTACAGTTATCACACACGATATCTCTAGCACATTAGTTTGAGTAGTTGATTTTGCTACTGTTTTGAGTTTTTTACTGGTTTTTATTGGCTGCAGAAGAATAAGAAGCAAAGCTGGAAAGGCATTTCTGTAAAACCAACATTTCCATTTCCTAGCCTCAGGGCAGTATCAACTCCACTTACTTCTAGCACCTCATCAAGGTGGAGATTTCACAGCCCTTCTAGAGAAACTTTCAGTGGCTACTAACCTTACTTTGAGAAGACATTTCCTAATGGCACACTAACCTCAAACCTCTTCAGTTTCCTCCAATTCTCCCTTATCCTACTTAGAAGATGCATAGATAATAGATAGTTATCTCCTTCTATGCATTTTTACATGTCTGAATAATATTACCACTTTTCGTTTCAGTATTTTCTTTTGACAAGACTCTTGCATTTCTTTAAACCTTCTGTAATTTTGTATATCTTACACTTCTGTTATACATGACAATAAAATATCTCATTTTTCCCCCAACAGTCTGACACAACTGATTAAAGCACTGTCTGTCGTGTATAATCCCCAGGTCTTCTTCCATAGACCAACCACTTTCCTAGCTTATCCCAACTGGTGTTGAACCCAATTATTTTTTTTTCCTATCAAAGTACAGTATCTCACAGTTTGTTCCTGAGTTGTTCCTCTTCCCCATCGTTTCAGACCTCTGCTCTAACTAGTCAAGATCGTTCTGAACTCTCATCTTGTCTTCCAGTATTTTGGAAACCTGGCAGCAGATATAAATTTAATAAGCGTATTCTTCCCTTAGTCTCTCCAGTCACCGAGGAAAACAGTGAATAGTTACGGGACCTCTATTTAGTACCTCACTTCAAGACAATGATGAACCAATAACAGCTATTCCATATATATATATGGGTTTCTACAATTTTTACCCACTTTGTTCCTGTTTCCCAACCTATTTATGAGAATATCCTGTGAAACACTAGGAAAAAAAAGAAGTTTTACAAAGACAACGTGTATTTTACTTCTATTTCAACTCATTCTAAAGTGTGGTTTTTCTGTCCTGGAAGGTATGAAGAGTGGTTTGAAATAATTTGACACTGACATGTCTGTGCTAATTTTTCTTCATCTCTTTATTGTCTTCATGCCTAATGGCATGAAGACAAATTGGTTTTGTCTAGATTCCAAAATCTTGTTGGTAGCTTTTTGATTTCCTCAGACCTGCTTATCACTTTCTCTAAAGGAAGTGCACTATGTTTATTCTTCTCCAGTCTCCTAGATCATCAACTATCCTTCTCAGGCTGTGTTGCTCAGGTGTGTCTCTGTCTTGCCTCATGGACTATTCCAGGCTCAGGCTGTAGCTTTGTGCAGAACATATCCATTGTCATTGGGTTTCTTTTTTGCTATTTGGAAACCTCTTTACTGGTTTAGATTTATTTCCACACTGGACACTGGAAAACTACTCCCCAAACACGATCCTGCTTCTAAAGACAGATGGTTTAATACCTCAAAAATACATTGAAGTTAGCCAAACTATAATGATGATTTCTGAACTCTTGATCCCTCTCTGTTTCTTTCTTTCACCTTAAAAAAGAAGTATTTTAGAATATCTGATATTCCATTCTCTTTCCAAGCCACAGTACTCCAGCACTCCTATCAGTTCTTCCAAGGCATTTCAGGCATTCTTCCAGGCATCAACGCCTCATTCACTTCTCTGCCTCTCTCACTCCTTGGAGGAGATGATAGAAAACGAGTTTACTTTCATTTTCTTTAATCTCCCTATAGTAAAGTCTGTAAGCAGACTCAAGTTCTGCTTTCATCGAGCAGACCTAAAATCTGTGTTTATTTAATCCACACTTTTTTTTTTTAATCTGGTAAACCAGCTTTCCTGGTGGTCTGAGCACCTCATGCTGACTTTGCTCATGCTAAAGCTTTATTGCTTTTGTTTGTCTATTAATCCCTCTTACTTGCTGTGGTTTTCACCAGACTAACGTTTACAAGCATGTTTCATATATACTGTCAGTGTGTGCTGTCAGATTGCAAAACGTTTTTTTCCTTGGAAAAAAATTCGGGAGATGTCACAGCTCATGTGATCACTCTGAGTAAGTACACACAGGCTGGCTTCTTGGTTCCCAGTAAAGTAACCCAATCTTATCCCACTCTTGAACATTTCATGCAAGGTGTGAATTCATTCTTCTGCTCAAGAATGGCAGAGGCCAGAAAGCTAGATGTGAGTGTATTCCAGGCTGAAGAGTTTTCTCTTTGCAGTCCCTTATTTGTATCAGCTTCTCTGGTATTTTATTCTATTTTGCACCATATGTCTATGGAGATGGTTGAGAGAGTTCATGCACACTGAACCAAGACCCTTCTAATAAATTATATTATTTGCTATGGAAATACTAGATGGCTTTAGAGCTGTACAGACAGATATGAAGGAAGCCTGTGGGTCTGATGCCTAAGTAAATAGCCTCTTAAATACTTCACTCACTCAGTTTCTTGGGATGGCTCAGGTTCAGCAGCGAGCAATTTTACAGCCATTTCATAAGGGAGGAGGGAGGGAAACAGTAATTAAAATATCTCCTTTTGGCATCACAGCTCTTGTCGCTCAAACTAATGAGTGAGCTTGGTGCCAAATAGGAAAGCACACTCGGAGCAGAGGATTTTCAGCACTCCCCCATGGAATGCACAGTTTCTGTAAATACCTTTAAGGGACAGAATGTACCTGAATTCGGTTCAGCCCTGTCTCTTCTCTCCCTGCCGAGTCAGGGGAGGAAGCAGGTGTTGGGGCTGCGAAGGGGATAAAAGTCTCTAACATGCACGCACACACACACTTCCAACTCTCTGGGAAAAAGCTCTGTACAGCTACATTTTTGGCCTGCGTCTTCAGTCTGCCAATTATTTTATATCATTTAGAATATTTCAAACCTCAGAATGATGCTCAGGGAGCTTTTCTCTTCAGAGAGCAGCAGACAAGCTGAAAAACGTTGATGGGTTTTCCAAGTGTTGATGTTTCATTTGCACGCTTCTAGCTCCCAACAGCCTACATAGAAATTGGCTGGATCTCCTGGCTAGTTCTGGGTCACAGCTCTGTTTCAGCAGCTACACAGACCGTAGATACGGAGACGTGTGGCTGGGGTGCTGATGGAGTCTGACCCCAGTGCAGAAAGCTGCTGGGACTCTCCATGGCTACAGAGCACTGGCAATGTTTTGCTGATGGGTGTAAGCTGGGGTTTGTGTGCGGGATGCAGGACTGACACCTGGGACCGCAACCAACGCCCATTCTGGAAATGCTGACTGTACTCCCGCAGGAATTCTCCCATGGACATTCCTTCATTTACTGTTTTTGCCTTCTTTTCTCTTCATCCAGACATGCTTACTAAGCTCAGTCACTCTTTCCACTGACATCAGGACAGAGCGCTTTACAGGCAGACACAGTGTGTTGTTTTCTGTTTGTGTCCCAGCGGAGCCAGCAATGCTTCAAACCCAGCAGTGCAATTTAGCCACCGACTCCTCTCCCCTTTCTCTCACTGATCATCTGAGCTGGCTGTGCAACCAAGCCCCAGAGCCCAGAATTGTAAATCAGATTAGTTCAGGAAAACACGGGATTTAAAAAAAAAAATTGTTTTTTTTTTCCCCTTGCCTCCAGAGATTTATTCCCTTAAGACTGTGGTTTGTTGACCTGCATTGTTTTGTATCATTTGTAGTAAAGATCAAGCCTAGCATTCCCTTACTATCACGGAACTGTGTCTTGAAGAAGTGACATTGGATCCTGCACTTCAATACTGACTGTGCTTTCTGCTTCCTGCATTCATTTTCCACAGGGATGCTGAGGGAAGCATTTGTGGAAAGTTATCTTTTAGTCACCTGCGGCCACTAATATTTGTCATCAATAGTACAGTAGAAAACATGAACAAGTTTGCACAAAGGAAAATCTGTATTCTGAGATCTATGCCTCAGCAAACCTAATTTACTACATCTGGCTTTTCTATTAAGATGACAGATGAAGATATTTCCAGCATTTTAATAACAACTTTGTCCAAAAAGCACAAGCTAATTTTTACTTTATGAGACATTAGCTTGTTCATGACTATTCAAACACACCCTATCATTCCAGCAGTATGTAGAGCTTGGTTACCACCCCTGATTCCCAAATGGCTTTTGTTTTAATGCATATCAATTGGGAATACTGTTCTCTTTCTTGACTCCAGGGAGAGACTCTGTGGTTCTAAAGATATCTGAGCACCAATATTGTATTTTATTGATGCTTTCCAAAAATTGTATATATAATTAAACTACCATTAAAAGTAATATTTTTCAAATCTGCCTAGTTCATTACAGCATGAGATACAAACTGAAATTACATGTTTTATTAGAAGGCTGTCTGTCTTCTGGTATTGGGTAATGTCAATAACAACAATAAAACTAAGAGACAGTGTGCCCCATTTCCATTATAGTCAGACACAGCTGTTCTCAAATGCCTGGAAATTCGCAAGGGTAAGCAGATCCAATAGTTAATCCATCAATGCTACTTACTTGGCTGCCAGAACCAGCATGTACAAACCTTTAGTAGCTCCATTTTACAGGCAGGGGAATGAGAGGCTGAAGTCTACACTGACAGTCTACAGCTGAAGTCTGAGCTGAGAGGGCTTACTCTCTCTCTCACCTCCCCTGGGTTTCCTTGCTGTGAAAACATGCACAGGGAGGGCTGTACACCCAGATTTTCCTCCAGACTGGTGTTTGCTTATGACCAGATTCAGCTGGGAAGGGCTCACACCATTTAGGTGTCATCAGGAAAATCGGGCCAGGTGCAGCTGTAGCCTGTGCAGATGTACTAGAAGCAAATTCCTAGAAGTATATGAATATAGCTAATACTGCAAATACTGCAAGTGGAAGATGCCCTGCCTACGACCCTGAGTAAATACTCCACCAGCCCACTCTGTGTACTTGCAGTACTTGTGCTGGTTGATTTCAAGTGAGTTTGATAGTATTAAACTGAGATGGGCTCCTTGGGCTGAAGAGCCAATACATTTTACATTGCTTGCCCCTGTTCACATATAAGTCAAGCATGCAACTGAATATGGTATTTCCCATCACTTCCAACTTTTAGATGGTCTTCAGACATGGGCAGCTAGCTCTGCAAAGTTGTATTTGCCCAGAGCAAATATATTAGCTTTACCTATTCTATCTCCCTCTGTTTCCTTCCTGGACTTGTAAATTTCCAGGTGTCTAGAGTGCCAGCTCTGTGGCACGTGTAGATGAGGCACTTAGAGCCATGGTTTAACAGCCGTGGCGGTAATGGGTTTATGGTTGGTCTTGATGATCTTGAAGGTCTTTTCCAACAATAAAGAGTCTATGATTCTGTGATCTGGTAGGTGTGATGGAAGAATTGTTTTATTTTCTATCAGATTCTCTAACATAATGCAGCCTGCCCGATGAAAGGCCTAGTTCTGCTATGCTCAGACTCATGGCTGGAGGCACTACACTTAACAGCTGGTGGCTTACATTCTCCTGGGCACTTGGAAAATGTGCTTTCCAAAGGTAGACTCAGATGCCGGCTCTGAATCACTTCCTACAGATGCCTCTCTTCTGTCTGAGCACAAGGCAGGAAGCAAAATAAACATGGACAGCAACCAAGCTAAGTAATGTTTATGAGAAAACAGACACAAACCTTGTCACAACAGTTCATAACGAACAACAGTTGCATTCCACCTTTAAGTGAAGTTTGGAGTACTGTAATAACCAAAATGGCATTTGATTTGAGTAATGTGCTGGTGACACTGACGCTTGCTAGAGATCTACCTGCCTCACTAAATTTTCCTACTTTCTGCCCCAGAGAAAGGAATATCTCTAAATGCTTGCTTTTCTCTCTTGTGGTGTCTCTTGACGGGCAGCCATTTACTCCAAAGCAACTATCAGTAATTACCCCAGCACCTTTTTGATTTTCCTGATGAAGAGTAGATATAGCAGGCTGAGACCTTTATGTGAGCCCAGGGATCCAAGGAGGCATGCACTGTATGCTTTTGCAATCCTAGATTCACATCCATGGGGAAGGACTGGCAGAGCCTACATTGTGCATATTTTCAAGGCATATCATGAACTGCAATGGCAGTGATTGGTGCTGCCATCTCTGATCTGAGTCTGAGATTTAAACCATACCTAAAATGCCTTTTTCTTTTGAGGCAGACCTTCTACATGGCTTCCCTTTTCACAGATTGACATGAATTTTGGCAGCATGCAGAAAGAATTCTTCCCTCCTACCACAGGCTTTTGTTGTTAGGGATGGATTTCAGTTCATGTTGGTTTTGCAAACAGCCAGCACCTTGCCATCAATGGCAGAATATTTCTGCTGCATGGCTGCAGTGGGACATAAAGTTTCTCCTTCCCCACAGAAAGCAGCAGCAGAGATGGGAAAAAAATGACAAGGAAAGTCAGATCTCTTTGCCTAAGTGATAGGTAATCCATCCAGAGTGAACAGGACAGCCTGGAGCCTATTAGGACAATTCTTTCTTGGAATGGCACAAGATGAAGATGTTCCTGCCTAAACTGAGAACCTACTTTGCATTCAGTTGTGAATTGCCATATTTTGACAGATTTATGCGATGTCTTTACCATTAATTGGACATGCTAAAATTTCCTACTCTTACTAATTTCCTTCCTTCTTAAGTTGTAAGATATCAGCCAAGAAGATGTCAACCAATGCAGAAAGTCAAGAAAAGCAATATGCTTTCCACACTCTTGAGTAAATGCAAAGTTGAATTAACACACTCATAGTTACCCATGCATCAAGAAGAGGCATTCATGTTGGAAGCTTTTAAAAGAAAAGTGCTGCAATGCATAATAATTTGCTCTACATTTAGTTTTTATTAATCTTGTAAACCAATTGAGAATAAACAATTTAACTGATGGATACCCTTCATACCAGGAATTGCCTGCAGACAGACCATGATTTCTCCAGAAATACTTATTATTAGATAAATGTTCTCCACAAGTGAACATCTGTCTGTGACTGTCTCACTCAGATACATGAACTATTTGTTCCAATATTTATTCAATATTTAAGTGTTTAATTAGCCAGTCATGTAATATTGCCTGTCTGTCTTTTTAGCCACATCTAACTGTTCACATGAGCAGTTCCCATACAGTGCTTGTTGAAAATATGGTATTAGCATGATTATCACCACTGCCTGACAGAAAATATGACTATAATATTTGCAAACAAAATATGGAGTCATTATAGTTGGAAAAGACCTTCAAGATCATCAAGTCCAACAATAAGCCCTTCAATACCATGCCTGATAAACCATGCCCTGAAGTGCCTCATCCACATGTTTCTTGAACACTGCCAGGGACGGTAATGTTCCACCACTTCCCTGGGCAGCCTGTTCCAATGTTTCACTCCTCTTTCTGTGCAGAATTTTTTCCTAATATCCAGCTTGAACCTCCCCTGGCACAACTCTTGTTCTATCTGTAGTTACTCAGAAGAAGAGATTGACCCCTGCCTCACTACAACCTCCTTTCAGGTAGTTGTAGAGTGGAAAGGTCTCCTCCAAGTCCCCTCCAGACTAAATAACCCCAGCTCCCTCAGCTGTTTGTCATTAGGTCTGTGCTCCAGTCCCTTCACCAGCTTCGTTGCCCTCCTTTGGACACACTCCAGCACCTCAATGCCTTTCTTGCAGTGAGAGGCCCCAAAACACAGTATTAGAGGTGCAGCCTCACCAGTGCCGAGTACAGGCGGACGATCGCTTCCCTCATTCTGCTGGCTACACTGGTCCTGATGCCAGCCAGGCTGCCAGCGGCCTTGGCCACCTTAGCACACTGCTGGCTCATGTTCATTCGTCTATTGACCAACACCTCTAGATCCTTTTCTGCCATGCAGCTCTCCAGCCACTCTGCCCCGAGCCTGTACCGCTGCATGGGGCTGTTGTGACTGAAGTGCAGGATCCGGCACTTGGCCTTGTTGAACCTCATATGGTCGGCCTCAGCCCATCCATCCAACCTGTCCAGATCCCTCTGTAGAACTGCCTTCCTACCCTCCAGCAGATCAATTCTTTCTCCCAGCTTGGTGTCACCTCCCTCACCCACTTGGAGCTCCAGGCAATTGAAATACTCCCTAAGGTACAGTACTACCCCACCTCCTTTCCTGCCATCACTGTCCCTTCTGAGGAGGCTGTAGCCATCCCCTGCAGCACTCCTAGTCATGATGGGGGTCCCACTGTGTTTCAGTGATGGTGACTATGTCATAGTTTTCCTGATGCGCTGTGGCCTCTAGCTCCTTCTGTTTGTTGCCCTTGCCGTGTGCATCGGTGTAGATGCCCTTCAGCTGGGATACTGAGCTCTTCCCCAGCTCTGACATGCGGCCCCCAGCATGTCCAGTGGTCCTGGTTTTGTCCCTTCCCTCTTCATATCTAGTTTAAAGCCCTCTCAATGAGCCCTGCCGACTCCTGGGCTAGGATTCTTTTCCCCTATAAGAAGACAAGTGAACCACGTGCTGCAAGGAGACAAGGTTCGGTATAGTCTGCCTCATGTTCAAAAAACCCAAAATTCAACTGATGACATCAGCCTCTAGGGTGGCTTAGTATTACTCCAGATTATCCACAAGCATGGAAAAGATTTTTGGTAACTACATAAGTCTCAGAACAATTTGTTAAACCTTCTTCATTGTTAAATATTGCCTATAAAGACTATATAAGTTTCATATTGAAATCTGCTTTTCCAGTTTCCCAGTATTTTTTAAGTATTAATATGCTTTTTAACATGCATAGAGGGCCACGGAAACATATATATGATTACAAAGGACTTTGGGGTGCTTATCTTGGCTTTCTGTCCTTGAATGTACTAGAACTGCCAGTACCACAGACTTGGGTTTCTCTGCCTTTGCAAGTTTAGACTCTGAAAACAAAAGCTTCCTTTGGTTTATAGGGGACAGAACTCTGCCCATTCCAACCCCTTAAAGTTAATAGGGTAGTTAAAGGTATAAGTAAGAGTAGAACTTGGTCCAGAACCTGCCTATTCAGCAAACTGTTTCAGAAAGCAAGTTGGTCATATGTTTAAGACATATGAAACATATAAAGGCAGCACCGTTTAAGAACCTTCTGCCACAGTTGTCCTGGAAAAATAATATGCTGGTGTTAGCATTTAAGGAAAAAGGTGTTGCAGGTGTTGCACATCCAAGATGAAAGTTATAAATATCTCTGAGTATAAATTGACTCTCCAATTACTTAGTCTTCAAGACCATTGAGTGACCATTGGTAAAAATACTGTTTGAAAGATTAGAAATTTTATTTCCAAAGTTCTCCTCCTAGTTCCATTCTTTTCAGAAAGATCCTAGATTAGTATCATTTCACAAATTCACAGAATCACAGAATGGTTGAGGATGGAAGGGACCTCTAGCGATCATCTAATTCAACCCAGAGCATGTGGCACAGGGTGGCATCCAGGTGGGTTTGGAAGATCTCCAGATAAGGAGACTCCACAACCTTTCTGGGCAGCCTGTGCCAGTGCTCTGTCACCCTCACAGTAAAGAAATTCCTCCTCATATAGAGATGGAACTTCCTGTATTTCAATTTATATGCATTATCCTTTGTTCTGTCACTGGCCACCACTGAGAAGAGTTTGGTCCCATCCTCTTTACATTCTCCCCTCAGGTAGTTATATATATTGATCAGATACCCGCTCAGTCTTCTCTTCTCCAGACTAAACAGGCCCAGCTCGCTTAGTCTTTCCTCATACGATAGATGCTCCAGTCCCTTAATCA
>JAUBNY010000523.1:474682-484766 GCA_032275445.1 Crypturellus soui | reverse complement strand
CTGGTGCCTGGGGTTATTCCTCCCCAGGTGCAGGACCCTGCACTTGTCCTTGTTGAACCTCAGGAGGTTCCTCTCTGTCCAACTCTCCAACCTTTCCATTAAAGGTACTAAATCTTGGAAAATTCTGCAGAAACATGTCTGCAGAAATGAGGATAGCAGAACTCAACACTTTATCACTAATTTCTATCTTTATTGTATTTGATTTATTTTATTTTACTATTTATTATATTTTAATTTTTCAAGGCCTCCTCCCACTCCATTCTTTCTGCACCTGTACTGATAGCTACCTCTGAGTCATTTTGTGAAATCTGGATGAAAGTTACGAAAAGTATCTGTTCTTCATTCATTACCAGAATGCTGGCAGCCTGGAAACACCACCAAATAAGGGCTAAATCAATGTCCATCCAGCCATTTAACTCTGCACAGCTGTTCAGTATCAGCAAACTATAAGTGTAAGAGAGGATTTTCCGCCTATATGCCTATAGGAATCCAAACCACTCATGGTGGGAACTCACTGAGTTTAAGAAAAACACAAAAGCAGGGATTGGGACCAAGATATTTTTCTGTTGCATGGCTGCACAAAACACATTTTTACCGATTTGGGTGGAAGAGCAGTGTGCATACTTAGCTACTACTGTGTGAACTGTTACCTACACTTCCTTTGCCTTGACAGCTCCTCCAGATGCCTTCTGGAAGGAAGGAAGCATCCCTCTCCAATGATCTGAGTGATGGAGAGGAGACTAGACTGATCTCCAGTCCTATCTGCTTCCTCTTCTTTGAAGAGCAGCCAGCCTTCTGTTTTCCCTCACTCTCAGTTCAGAGCTCAGCCATTTTACCCTCGATATTCAGAGGCCAAGAACATGTTGAGCTTCTGTGTAGAGCAGGCCATAAAGCAAAAAGGCTTTTGTGGTTAGTTGGGTAAGAAGGGTAAGTATGCTCTATTACAGTGACTCAGAGCACAAGTAATCTGTGGCAATGAAATTTGTGTTTTCTGTGAGACATTGCCCAAACCAGCATCCTTCTGGAAAAAAAAGAAAAAGTCCCTGGTTTGCAATAGGACTGGGATATCAGACAAGAATGCATTATGCTGCTCTCTGAACTCTATTTAACGTAAGTTTATCACTTTTTGGAAGTGATGAAGCAGTCAAGCTCTGGATTTTATTAATTCTCTGGTGCTAGATACCACCCATGCCTCATTTTGTTCCCTTCTGCTCTTTGGCAGGTGTTTCACCAACATCTGTCTCTCAGCCCAGAGAATTCAGACAAAAGGAAACAGCAGGAAGTGGATGGTCATATGTTCTTTTAGTGACTCAGGCATCAGCATGATATCTGCAATGGTTAAGCTGTTAACAAAACAATTAATGAGAGCTTAAATGAGAATGAGGCAATAAGGGCCAACAGCATGTTCTTCTCAAGAGCAGACTGTCTTAAACTAATAAGATTCTTGTTCTGAAGGATAACTGACCTAGGAAATAATGAGAAAACAAGTAAGATTAAGCTGACTTGAGTTTTTGATACTCTCCCCTCCTGCCCTGATTCTCTTCGGTGAAATCAAAGGAAAGAGGTTCTGTGAAATCACGGTGCACAGCTGGTTGCACAACTATGTGCAAAGAGCGCACATGGTATCCATGTCATTATGTCCAGCTCAGCAGATATTTTCAGCAAGGAAACACAGTGATCTGCTCCATATCTTTTTTATTTACAATCTGGATGCTGGTATAAAGAGAACTTCTGTAAAATGCAGTGGCAAGACAGGTGGCAAAACAGGTGAGTGTGTCCACAGAACAGAAAACAGGCACTAGATCTAAAATTATTTTAATACACAGGAGTGAGGCTACAAAAACTACATTATTGACTTATTTGTAGTTGTTGTAACTATTTGACCTTTCTCTATAGCATTCCTGTCTAGCTGCCTGTTTTCCCTTTTGTATCTGGACCTTTCAGTTCTGTCTTATAGCATTTCTCTTTTACCAGACATTTCTTTTTCATCAGTTTTCTTTTATAGCTTAAAGTTGAGGTCAAGAAGAATTTGCAGCAAATAAGGTTTTGGCTGAATCTAAGGGAATGTTGTGATTGTTGGGACAATGATCTGTTGCCTTTTGCGACAGAGAGGTGGTGGACTCTCTTCTACTGGAAGCTCTGAAGAACAGATGTAACGAACATCTGTCAGGCCTGGTCTCCCAGCAGTGGACTCAGACTAGGCTGAGGTCTCTTCAGGTCCTGCATTCCTATGGGTGACTTAAGGAGAGCAGCTGTGAAACCCACAGCTGTACTGAGGGCATGTGTCTCTTGAAAATCCAGAGCTATTGGTGATTTTATAAATTTACAGCTGGATTTTATTGGAAAAAAATACAACTCTCTTCTCAACTCGCTCAGAGACAGACGAATTGATTCTGTGTGCTTTGGCCAAAGGGAAACGCCTCTTCTACTCAAGACTGGGTATATTAGCTTGGAACCCTTCAGAGGCACGTCCATGTATGCAGCCTTACTCTAGAGCCCCCTGGTTACCATTTCAAGAGCAGAGAAGAGGACCTTTTTCATATTCTATCAAGCTTCTTGCACAGGAGAGCTGTCAAGCTGGAGCAATCAGCTGAGCCAGTCTGTACCCTAGCTGAATGAGTCCTGCCAAAGCCCATGCTGGACATCTCAGCAATGGAGACAAATTGAAAGTTGCCACCCCAAGTAAGAGGGGCAGGTCTGGAGTGGTAAAACATTATCACTTCTGTCACAGAAGGGAAGAATGGGAGAAGAAAAAAAAGGACCAGGATGGAGAGTGGATGAAAATGACGATCCCTACAGCAGTCACTTCCCTCATCTCCCGTCCCCTCTCACCACCGGCTGCAGACCAGGCACCTGTCACCTTCTGTAAGGAGCCATGGAGCCAGCTTTGAACCAAACTAGGCCTAAGTCAGCTCAGAGTCATACTTGTCCTCCTCTGCAGTGTCCTCAGATTCCTTCAAATACTCCTTCCTGGCCTTTTTGCACAAGCAGTGCCCCTGAGCACAGATTACAGTATCCATCACTGGCTATCGGGACAGCCCCGCTGGAATGCCTGGTCCACACCATCTGTGCAAGCTTGAACTAGGGCTGCATTGGCAATCTCAGGACACATTAATAGGAATCACAGTCATTTTGTCACTCCTAATGGCAAACCATTCACATGCTGCTGGGAATGACTGTTTAAAATCCCAATAAAAACGTGTCATTAGAGCAACACAGATAAAGTTGTGGAGACTGTGTTCAAGTATCTGTGTAAGTTTATATCACAAGAAAATGTCCTTTAGAGACATTATAAATTCCTATATTCCTGCAACAAACAAAAACCTCATCTGTACTTTAAAATTTTATGAATCTGTAATTCCCTTGCTATCAGTCCTTCATAGTTTTCCTACATGACCAAAATTCTCAAAAAGCTTTTAAAAATGAGAAGTGATTAAAAGCAAGTGCTTCGGTTCCACAACACAGAAAGTCTCATATACTCCCTTGCAATCTATTTTTGCATCTGAAGATGTTTGTTCCGTACTTCAGAGCAAAATTTTCAAACTAACAGAAAGCTTGGAAGCACATTAAAAGAGCTCTTTCATAGCTTGCCAGCATCAGATAAAAAAGAGGCTGGCATCTCCATGACTATACCTACAGGGACATGTTAGTAGGTGACAAAACGTCATCAAATTAGATCTCAGCTCATTGCCACGGCTGGCGTTGAAGGAGGACTACGCAGTAGCTGTCATTGGCTGAAGGAACACCAAAGATACTAAAGGGATGCTTTGCATCAAAGTTTTTGGGGTTTGTCCATCTATAATTTGAATTATCAGAGGAGATACTAGTTATTATTTATCCAGCCTCTTGGCAAGCTTTGCAGCCTGTTTCAAACTGGCCAGTATGGGCCAGTCATGGTGCTGAAGGTGTATCCTCCATTTGAGCTCAATAGTGGGGCTTCATCTGCTCCTGCCTTGTCAAATGGGAGGGAGATCCCAGTAGCTCAGCAGTGCTTGTCATCTGAAACTTAATTTTTTGCAGCCTGATATGCTAGTCTCCTTCGTCCTCTGAGAGATTTTTGCAACTGATGCCTCTGACAACAGAGACACTTGGAGAGAAAACTGTTCTTGTGTGCCCTAGATAGGAAAGTGATTTACATGGCCTTCCTTTGAAACACTATCCCTTCCACTTCCTTTCACCCCATAGTTCTTTGCATGTGGGTTGTAGGGTTTCATCATCAAAAGGAATGCATTTTTAATACCCAACTAAGCCACCTCCAGTAAATCTTTATACTCCTCACCTCCATTATTCTTTTTTTTCCTTTGGTATTAGTGAATGGAAAAGTTTAGAGATGACTATGGTTGGTCCTGATACACCAGTTAGTTTATTTTAGTGGGCTGAATTAATTCTGTGGTTCAACACTGGCAGCCAGACAGAGGTACAAAAAACAAAATGAAGAATATTATTTCCAAATGAATTCTCAAGAGTGCATTCAATTAGAGGGTTGTTTTTGACCTTTTGCAGGCTTCATTAAAGCCCCTATCGCTTTTCCAGAAAAAAAAATTTGAAAACAGATGGGAGTAAATGAAAAATTTATGCTTGCAATGCCACATGGCCCAAAATGAACAGTCTTGAATAATCTCTGCTGAGTACTCATGTGCAATTAAAAGGATGCTTGTGAAGCTTTCACACTGTGAAGTACAAATACTCTCCTATAACCCACTGGGAACCACCTCATGAGAGAATAAACATACACTCTATTAACTCAGCTGGTATAGAACTTCGCATGTAAACTATAAAGCGATTTAAAAATGGGAAGCCTGTGGAGACTGGTATTAATCAGTATATAACAAGACTAACCAGCAAAAATACAGGAAAGAATTATTTCCTAGAAAGAGCTTTATAAAATACTTAAGAAAATTCTGAGAAAAAATAGGCAATAGGGAAGGGCTCAGAAATTCCTCCCATGGTTAGGAAAGCTGAGAAGTGCTGCAGATATAGGAGAGTTGTCAGGTCATTAGTATAGGTCAATAAGCAGAAGAGATAATGTACAAAAATTAAATAGTGCCAACTTCACAAACCTATGTGATTTTGTGTTATTTTTTACTCCATATGAAACTCTGCCTGAATCTCCCTCCCCTTTTGGATCTGGCTTAAGGCTTTTCTGATAGCAGAAGAGTTATAGCTAATAGCTCTGGAACGGTTTATTGGAAACAGTCTGTATTTCACCTGTTTGATGCAGGGTGCTGTGCCTGCTCCACACTCATGGCTAAGCAGTGATCTACTGGTTGTGGGTCATGATGAGCAGTCGTCACTGAAAGCTGAGAACAGCTATAGCCCTGTCCTGCTTCCTGTCTTTCAGAGACAAACCCAACCAATGAACCTGATGAAGTAGGGTTAAATTTAGATTCCTTTCATTCCTTTTAGGTTCCTTTAATTCATTTTATTTCTTTTCCCATTATATGCTCTGTTTTATGGTCTCAAACATTGTTTATATAGTAGTCAGTGGAGGAAAGAATTAAGACAATTTAGATGAACTCTGCAAACTGAAGACTTCTTTGAACTATGTGAAATGTGATAAAATGAAAATGGTGACAGTCTGCCACATTTCAGGTTACTCACAGAGGAGCTTTCCTGTTCGTCTCCTTCAGACATGCAAATGACATGCTTGTAAATGGGGGTATTTACACATGTGAGAAGTCACTACTTGCTATAAATAATACAGAATGGGGACTCCACGTGGCAGAAACCTGTGCCACGATACTAAAGTTTGGGAGTTCAAGTCTTGTTTTTGATGCATAATCACAACTTCTTACTTTCCTAACGCAAAGATGCAGAGGTGAGTGAGTCCCAGCCACATAGGGAGCCCAAGATTTTGATAGCCAGAAGCTGACATGGGAAGGCAGGAGAAACATAGGAGAAAAAAAGAAGATTTTGCCTGAGTCTGCAGCACACATGTTGCCCAGAACTTCTTAAATGTGCTTATTCAGGTCTTCGTTTGAAAGCCAGGAAACTTAAGGACTGATTTTTAAAAGTTCCCCTCTGTTACTTTCCAAGTATTCTCAATAGCTTAAGGATTTTAAAAGTCATTATAACATAAAGAGTCTATTATTTCCTATCCTTTAATTCATCAGCACAGTAAATCTTTGGCTGACTATTTCACTGAAAGAACCTAACAGAAGCCGGCACAAAGGCTGTGCATTTTGATTGCTTACTCTGTGAAGAGGGTGTATGTTTAACTGTATAGAGAACATATGAACCCATTTCCCTGTACTCGGCTGCTTTCTTTCTTACTTTGGAAATACTCTTTCAGAATCATTAGTACTCTCATGATGGAAAGCTCAGGTAACGATAAAACTAAACAAACAGCTGGTTCCCAGAAGAAGAGCTCGAGACAGCATCAGCCAAAGTCAGTAAGATCCCTCCTTGCTAAGAGGGGAGGTGCAGTCATATGGGCTTTCTGTTGTATCCCAGACTAATTTCCCAAGATCTTCCTCAGCAAACAGATTCCTGCTCCCATAAATTTACTCCAGGAGAAAAAAAAATGCAATTGGTAGAGCAGCTCTAGCAGGAGATGCCTGCTACCCTAAAGAGATCTATCTTTAAGCTTTGTAGGTTATGCCTCTTAGGCTGACATGAGGCAGAAACTATCTTCCAGAAAATAAATTTGGGGAGGGGGATTAAAAGATGTGCCCTGGTCTTAAAGTACCAGGTCAGTTTTAAAGCTTGTGCTGCTAAAGCACTTATTGCACCATCCTCTTTTCTAATCACAGCATCATCTTTGCTGTTAAAATTAGGAGCTGAAATTGGGAGCAGGTGACAGGAGTTTCCAGAATGAACACAAATTGCTTCATGACAGATGCAGTCCCCCAGGACTGCAGAGGGCTACCTATGGAGGAAGGCAAGGCACCCTCACCCATGGCTGAAGCCAGCTCCAGCTCTGCTCCCTCCTGAAGGCTTAAGAAACACTATCCAGCTTCTTCTCTTCAAGGAATGCACGAGTAGCCAGCAGAGGTCCAAAGTGGTTTAAGGAAACACTATGTAAAGGAGAAAAAAAATTATTCTGTGCATCCAGACATCCATCTTTTTTTTTGTTTGTATGTTTACATTAACACACACATTTGACTTGAGCCAAAGTCTTAGGCAAGACTTTGGAGAAATACCTGAAATAGAGGCTTATAAATGAATTAAGTCTAAGTATGTATTAGCAAGAAGTCTAAAGCTATTAACCTTTCATGCCAATATTTCCCCTCCTCTGGGCTTATTTCACATGATCCAGAAGCTTTGGGACAATAGCTGTAATTCTTTTTTTTTTTGAATGGATGACAATCTATTTGGCAATATCGTGGCAATAATATTATACTCTTTGTTGAATTCCTGAAACTGGCCTATTGCTTGCTCTTGATTCGTTTAGTAACTCTTGCCTTGAACTGAAACAGATGGAATCAGCACAAATGTGATGTTGTTAAGGTTCAGCACTTGGCGGACAAAGGTGCTTTGTTGCTAGGAGAGCAAATTCTAGCAGCACATTTTAAAATAGAAATTAATGTTTTACCCTTAGCATGTAGTGATCCAGTGTCATGTGTCTCCAAAAATTCATTTCTCTCCTCAGAGCAAAAAAATTCCACTCCTGGAGTCCAAACTTTCCTGACTGCTTGGGAGCTGTGAGAGTGCAGTATACAGGAAAAAGTGAGGCTTATGCAGAAACCAGCTATTCCTCAAATGTTAAGTGTTGGAATTAATTGTGTCCACATTGAAATACCTCTGCAAAAGCAAATGGCCTTTGTTAGTTAGGAATCCAGACTCTGTGTCTCTGATCCATGGATATCTTGCTGGGATAATTAACAGTCCAAAATCAAATGTGGCTAACAAACGGGAAGAAATGTTACTCCACTCTACAGCCATCTGGAAATGACCATGAAGAATACATTCAGACCAAATCTGATCATGCTTTGCTCCAGAGCTGAAATGTGCATGACAAAGACAGAGGATGACTGCTCTCTACGTGCTCTGTGTTGTAAAGAAATCTGATTATGTACTTACTTTTTTTCTGAGATGCATCCCTGGAACTGGGGGTCTAACCCTAATAAGGGCACCAAAGGAAGGCTAAAAAGAGCACATGTGAGAGCAGCAGCAGGCTATGAGCATCATGATAAATCAGTAACCAAAAATCAAACTCACACTTTCTGAAGCAAGTATTTGACAGCAAATTGATATATTTTGCAGAAGGGAATGATTCTGAAGCTAGCTTCAGCCAGGATGAGGGTGCACTGGCTTCCTCAGTAGGCACCCATCTGCAGTCCTGGGGGTCTGGGTCTACCATGAAGCAATTCTTGTTCACTCTGGAAACATATTTCACAGCAAATTAAAAACAGAAGGGAAGAAAAGGCTTCCTTAACACCCATTTTGTAATCTCAGATGGACACTGCAAACTTGTGGAGCTGTTTGCTCAAGAACTGCAACCATGATGTTAGTCGACTGTGTCTACTTCTACCTGTGTCTCCTCGTGCCTCAGGAGCACCTCACCACAGATTGAAATAAAACAGGAGTCAAACCTTCTGCTGTCCCTCTCAAACCACATCTCTGCGACTCTGTTTTCTGGGAGTTTTAACAAGGCTATTTTTCAATATGCCAGATGACAGCAAGCAAAATTGTTTATTGCTGCTTACAAGATGAGGGCTCAGAGTTTTTCTCTGATCCAGCTTCATAGATGGGAACCACGGCCTGCCGTGACTGCTGTGAACATGAGGAATGGTTCTCACACATTGGCCATTGCTTACCTTGCCACAGCACCTTGCCCACCAAAGCAGAGCCATGTGGGCAGGTTAAAGGGCTTATTTCCAAAGTGGTCTGTTCCAAAGTGGACTGTGGGTTAGCTGGCAGTTTCCACTAGATAAAAACAGCTGAGCTTACCAGGAGTGTCAGGCCCAGGAATCTCCTGGCAGTGCGACACCTACAAAAAAAGCATTTTGTCTGCCTTAGACACCTGTAAAAGTCTGACTATCTCGTCCTGCCTGGCTTCTGTGTGATCTTACTCATAAAGCACCTTGTCAAGTGAGACAGCTCATAAGCCTCTCTCCACCCTCCCTCATTGTCCCTGCCTCTCTATTTTGGTTTCCTTTCTTTGAAATTCCACAGGCTTAAATAGTGTTAAGCCTGAACCTGACAAATCAGCCGGCATCTTTCCTGTCAAAACCTCCCTGGATCCCATTCACTATGAGGAGTGCAGGCATTGTAATGCGAATGGCTTGTCGGAAAATCAGGCCTCACAGGAATCTTCCCATCACACTTTTACAAAACAAATGTCCCACAACAAAGAATAACATTGCACATCCTGCACAAGCCTCATAGAGGTGTTGGAGGGCTCTGCAGAACAGCAGAAAGAAGTTTTCAGTTTATCTACACTCTTTAATGATGGCTTCAGTGCACCTGAGCAAATCGGCCAACAACCGGTCTCAGCTCTGAAGTGGCTAAAGCCTGATTTAACAAAGAAATTTTCAGAATAAAAAAATTTACAAGAAGAAATTTGTCACACACTGTAAAATACACCACTAATCGTGTGGGAAAGAAACAGAAGATAACGCTTCCCAAGCCATATGTATAAGCACTAAGTGTTTTTGTCCATTGAGCCCCCTGAAAGCTGTGTGTGCTTGAAGCCTCTGAAAAGACGAGGCTGACCTCACTGCTCTCAGCTATGAACACAGCCTCATTCCTTGGCTCGACCTCAGCTGCTTTACTGGTGTTTTTTGATGCATGACAGTCACAGCCTTGGCTTGGAGCTGCTTAATTTTGCCACCCCAGAGCTGTGCAAACCACAGCTTGTCAGTTGGCCCTGCTGGTCCTGCATGTGAAATTATTTTCTACTTTGATAACCCACTTCAAACGTAATAAAAACTTGTCTGTCCTGGAAGATGCTCTAGTTTTCCAAATTCTTCTCAAGGTAAGCAGTGGCATCAGGCTATATGTTTCACATATAAACATATCAGCCACTTATGTCCAGATACTTTGCAGCTCCTCTCTGAGACTGTAACCAATATTTCACAAGTTTTGTAGGAATAAGTTGGCTTCATTTTTGAGACATTTTTCTTTCCTGCCATGAAGTTGC
>JAUBNY010000523.1:452811-470399 GCA_032275445.1 Crypturellus soui | reverse complement strand
GAACCTTTCTTTTAGAGCCTCAAGCATCCATCTGTGGTTGCTTCCTGGATTGTAGTCACGAGTCTTGCAGTGCCTATGACTTGGACAGTGCGATGTTAAATGCAGGTTTTAACACATATTAGAGGAACGCAGAAAATAAAGCACATTGTAGACTTATTGGTGAAATAGGTCACTGACTGTGCACTCTTTCAGATTCATTCAAGTGCTGAATGTAGTGTGTAGAAAGAGGAAACAACAATAGACAGCAGAAACCAAAAGCTCCCTGCAGCTGTGTACTAATAAAAATGCCAAATCTGAGATGCAGCTTTATACTTTCCTCCCTCTTGGTTTCTTATAGACTTTTAAATAATAAGAGAAATGTGTGGTTCCACCTGACAAATTTCAGATTGCCCCAGGGATTTAAAGTTATCATGGACTATATAGTAGAGGGACGCAACAAAACACAGTTAATTGGGGCATTATTAAAAAAAAAAATCTACTCTGTTGCTCCCCCTGAGAAAGCCTTTGCAAAAACAGAATATAGGAAAATGAAACTTTGCACAAATAAAGAGAGAAACGGATCTCAGGAAAGCACACGCCTTTAGCCAAAGAGTCTTTTCAGTGAACTGTGATTACTTTTCATAGATCCCCAGCCCGCCAACGTGCAGAATCACCAGCTCCACCCACGAGACCGGCAGAAGTGTTTACAAGGCATTTCGATACTGGGGAACACAGAGCTCTCGCGTAGAAAGGTCAGATCCCAGCATGAAAATCCGTGATAGCACACTGTGATCAAAGTGAATATCTATATTAAAATGTGCATAATTCCAAGTTGTTGTACATGTCAACAAATTATAGACACCCTGCTGATATTGTCTTTCCGGTGCCCCTGTAGTAAAATGTAATTTAAAATTCAAAACAGCACTATCATTTCCAAATTGATCTCCTCCAAGTTTTCTTTTCGTCCTAGAGGAAAGAGGTGAGAAAGATTTAGCTTTGTGAAAATGGAATTTCTTGAGGTTTTTGTATTTATTTTTCTAGCCTTTGCTCTAACAAGCCAACTCCTAACAGCTTTGCAATTGGAACTTTTTGCATCTTTAAAGCAAGTGGGATTTGCCCTATAATAAAATGAGCTATGGTAGGTTACTTCTAATGTGAACATCATACACTATTAAGAGATGAAGAAAAAAAATCAAAAAGGGTCTAGGTGACCTAATGATGTCAGGTCTGTAGGAAATAAACTTCAAAGTCACTGTTGAGAGGAGGCTCTGTTTCCAAGCCCTGTAGACTATGTATGACTAGAGATTATGCACAGAGGAAGTCTGTGGATCTCCATCTCACCTATCTGGATGAAAAAAACATCTGAAAATACTGATGTCTTTGCAGTCCCTGCTGCTGATTACTTTGCAAGAACATTTGAGATGAGTGTATTCAACTTTTACTATTTCTTTTGCCTTATTTTATGCCAGAACTCGTCATTTTCAATGGGAAAAATCTCAGAACATATCAGGAGAATGTCAGGCTTGAACTAGCAACTACTATACGGCAAAGCTTTCACTAATCTGAGTTCTCATAGTGCCCAGACTAGTGATGCTTCATTCCACCAAGAGATGAAGAATAGAGATAATTTCACATTATAGCATTGATAATCTTTGGTGGTTATCACCGCCGTATAATTTTTAGCTAGACCTTTCTTTGCTCTGCACTTAAAATTAAAGAATCAGTAATATAAAAACAGCAGTTTGTATCTACTGCTCCGAAGGTAGCTGCTTGCTTCGACATTGGCCTTGAGTACTAAGCAGAAAGAAGTTAAGCCACAAATGTTTGGGGAGAAAGAACTGAAGCATTTCTGTCTGCTCCATAGGTCTGGTCTGCACACTGAATTATACCATTTTAACTAAACTGAATCAAGAGTGCAGTTCCAAGGGTAGATTCTCTAACACTGACAAATCCTGCTCTGTTCCAGTTTGGGCCCGGTATAGTTGCTGGCAATCATGTAAGCTGATATATGCATGAATTTAGTTAAATGTGATTGATATTGTTGGCCTGTCTTTCAACAGGATTTTGTTAATAAGTTGACAGGTCTTCAAAAAGACATCAGTAGACTGCAAACCTCAGTGAGAAGGCACTATATTTCACAAGAGAAGAATCTTCCATCAGGATTCACCAAATGGAAACAAATCCCAGGTTGGCACTGTTGTCTTATTTTCTGTATTAGTTCCTTGGCACCAGTGTGCACTTGACAGTCATGTCAGGACCCTGCTTTGATATCATGTGAAGCTGAATAGATGATGTGGTGAGCAGCGGAGGGACTGAGCTGGACTCTCCTTGCTCGACAGTGTGCTGGGAAGCTGAGAGTCATCTCAGCCAGCTCCAGCTCAGACAACCTAGGCATCTGCAAAGCAAACTTCGTGTTGCAATGTCTGTACCATTTCTGGTACTCAAGTCATCTTCTTCAAGGCAAGCTATGTATCTGTACCATATTGTGGTCTATAGCATAGATGTTCCCCTGGAAATCTAATTTCCTGAAGGAAATTAGATGAAGACATAAAAATAAGTCAGAATAAAATTGTTCTGAAACTTTGTCCCTGGCTATATTTAGTTTTGCATTAGATCTCCAAAAACTCAATTGAAACTTCAGTTACTCTCCACCAGCTCCCAAAGGAAAAGAAACCAAACCAAAATCTTAAACTACCATTCAAAATTTCTAACCCATTCAAGGGTTTGGCAGAGCTCGATCTTGCTTGTGAAACATAATGATATCCCAGTGGGCAATAGCTCATTCATTACTACCTTCTCCTCCAAGACTTCAGAAGGTTTAAAAGATCAAGATCAAGAATGTCCAATCAATACCAAGACTTTTTTGATAGGTTTTCCAGAGTTAATTTCCTGTTCTCCTTTCATGCAAAAAGTTACCTGGGCCAAGCACAGCACCTGATTAGTGTGGTATGCCTTTCCACATAACTGTAAAATATAATCAGACCAGAAGATATTGAGGGAGGATTATTACCAACCAAAATCAAAGGTTTACTATGGAGAACATCCAAAAGAAATTTCCTTTTTCTCACCACAATTTTATATGGGTTTAAAATCCACATTCATCAGCACTTTTGTAAATGATTTTTACAAGGCAGGGCATTATAACTGTCATTGCCCTGGTGTTTTTTGTTATTATTTTAAACAGCTTGATTGATTACTAAGCATAATGTGTTCTCTATAATTCCCTCTATGTGTAAGAAGGAGTGTGTTTTACCAAGGTTTTGAAATATTACAAGCAGCCTGATCATGACCAAGGCTTCTTACTCATGACCCCTTTCGTGCACGTGAAGGGCTAACATTGCCTATACAGACCTGTGAAACATCAAGGTTTTGAAAAGAGCAAAAGAAAGTGAGGTTCTGCCTCAAGCTGTGGTACAATTTGAGCTCTGCTCGGTCCTTGTGCACCAGGAGGTCACAGCAGTGAGGTTGGCCCTTCCTGGTCCATCCTGGGTAGAACTATCCTGCTCAGAGAGTCCCTTCAGGATGAGGCATTGTTTCTAGAATGGCAGAACTGATTCTGTAATGGGCATAAAACGCAGCACTCCCCTGCTCCAGGGGATCTGGTGTTCAGTCCTTAACTTCCAATTCTGACTGGTGACTGAACGTCATAAAAGGGGGTTATGGTTTATATCTCCCACTGCATAACTCTGGCTCTTGGCCCTCTTTCCCGTGCCTCTAGGCTTCCGCTGGTATTCATGAGGGCACCACTGTTTCTAAAGCCCTGCGAAGGCTCTAAGCAGTCCAGCCTCCCAGTTCTCCACAGTCACTCACCCAAAGTGGTCACAAGTCTGAACACCACTGTGCTGCTCCATAGCTGACAGAAAGGAAGACGTCTCTTAGATAAAGGGTCTCACCTCATCCAAGTCACAAATCACACTGAACTCAACATGTTCTACCTTCTCCCGGTAAGGAGAGATGCTGAAAAGGGAATTTTGCCATCAGGATCAAGGATTTCCATCACTGACACTGATCCCTTATTGACATGGTTTTTAAATTATGTTGTATAGGGAACAGATGGTGGAAATGAGGCATCAAGAGAGTCCTGATTGATTTCTAGTATCTCAGTGATGGGACTCCTGTTTTACTGGAGCTTGGGTTGGATGCTGAAAAGCTGGCTGGTATGAATACCCTCCTCCTCTGCCCTGCTCCATAGAATTTGAGTTCCCCTCTTTTAATAATCCTCTACAACTTGCCTGCAAGGTACTGTCAGCTGCACTTGAGGTTTGGATGAAACACTGACAAGAAGAAAATATAGTGGTAACTGGGCATGATCACTAAATCCATGAGCGGTTTATTATTTCCTGGTGTCAAATACAAATGTGGCCTCATGTTGTTGACTGGTAGCTGTAAATCCAAATAACAGGAAAACGCTTAGAGATGTTACAAGAGCTGTCCAGATGCTGCAAAGAAGGATGTGGTGATTAGGTGTGGTCATAAGCAGCTCAGAATTGAATAGACACCCAGTCTACTGTGATTGCCTTCTCAAGAAGAATTGGATTTGGCTTTCACTGCCTTTCAGCTGCTTATAAAGATATTTTTCTACTGCAGAGGCCTCAAAACCTTCCATTATTTTGTTCAGTTTTCTCAACTACACTTCTCATATGAAAATTAGATATATTTTTGATCTAGAAATGTGAATTTGTAGAGCCACGGAGTAAGTAAGCACATCTTGATAATATATCATAAGCATAGATTTGTATGAGTTCAGACAGCATCGATGCAGCCAAAGACAAATACAAACCAGGCCCAGCTTCTGAATTGGCCTAAGGAACCACAGTGGATCCAGCACTTGGCATCCCACATGCTGCGTGTCTTCAAACCAGGATACTGGACAGCAGGCTGGAGGCGGAGGTCAGACCAGGCTTCCCACAAGATTATTTCAAACCACCACACGTTCCTATGCCCTGCACCCCACATTAACAGCCTGCTATCCAGCAAAGATAGATTCTCTGTAAAATGAGGAAGGGTTAGAAGGAAAAATATGATCCTTTTTGTATCCATCCTGTTCCAAATGCTGGCCTACCTAGACCCAAATCTATTGAAAACACAGCAGCCATCAGATTATTCTCATTTATCTGTAGTTACTATTAGCCCTTCAGGCTATTCTGCAAGCTCGTGTTGGGGCACAGACACACCACGGCCCTGCCCTGTCTGCCCCCTGCCATGTCCTGCACTATTTTAAACCTTCGTAGTTTTACAAGTGCCCAGAGTGACAGAGAAACCAGTGTGGCCATAGTGAGAGCTACTGATGTTCTACTCTCCTGAATCTCTGAAAATCAGAGGTAATCTCAGACCCTTCTCCCTGTCTGCTATTGCTCTGGACTCTCCACTTTACCCTGTAAATATCTGGAAAAAAAATGGGAATGCAGTGGAATATGTTCTTTGCTGTAAAACAGGGCTAGAAATGCCTTCTGCTTCCCAGCACAGGGGGTCAGGATGTGGTTCCCCTCCTTGCAGGAAGACCCAGAGCACCCTGAGCAGGGATGCTGCCTGCTCCGTAGGGTGTGTGAGAGATGGAGGCACCCCACTGGTTCAGGATACTCACTGCCCTCTCCATCCTGCTCCTTGTCCTAGAGATACTCCTCAGATCGCCACAGTGCAGGTGGCCATGGCATATGTAGTATGGTCCTGCAGACAGCGACCTTGAGGTCTTATCGTGGCTGGAAAGCAGGATGAGAGCCTCACACTGACTACCATGGCCACTTTTAAGGCCCTGATATTTTCCCTTGCCCATCTCGTGGTTTTCCGCCAAGCCTGCAGTTGTGGTCTTCAGTTGGTTGGAGGGACACTGGGTGAGCAGGCTGTATACAGAACAGGCAAAAAGCTTCACTGAAAGGTTTCACGGTCAGCAACGTCCTGTTTCCCGGAGCACATGACCGAAAAGCCCACAGAAAAGTTATTTCTCTTCCCACTAGCAGGAGGGGACAGCCTGCTAGCGAGCACCAATTTTTCGTCTTTCTCTCTCTCTCTCTCTTTTCTTTTTAATCCAAATACCACAGGGTTAGCTAAGTATCAATTTACTGAGCACACGGGGACCATTGCTGTAAAAATACCCTCATGTGGTCGAATCGCTGCAGGGTTATTGTCAAAATGCTTGATATGGCACTGTGACCCTTCCTGTCCAGGCTGCTTGCCCACATGTGCCGGGCGCCTGGCGGGGCGGCAGGCGGTGCCCTGCCGCGTGGCGGAGCGCAGCGCCGCGTCCCGCTCGGGCACGCAGACACGGCCACCAGCCAGCAGCGCTCGAGCCTGGCGGGGGCAGACCTTTCCTCTGCCCCTCTCTGGGGCAGAGGGGAGGCTCGTGAGCCTGCCCCGCAGGCGGCCGCTCCGCCGTGGGGCTGGGGTGTCACGCGCTCCACCCCGATCCTACGAGGGCTCCTCAGGCCATCAGTTCCCAGGGGGACAGTGTGGGCCTGCACGCAGCTTGTGCTCCTTCCTGAGCCAGCTTGAAAGCTGATGGTGTGTTACTAAATGATGCGTACCATTATACTGCCCGTTAGCTGCTTACTGTATCTTTAACCACTTCTATTGCACGGCTGCTGTTTTCTTTATCCAGTTCACCTGCCTCTTGCTCGTAAAGGAGCTGATCCCAAAGCCACCAAGTCAATATGGACTGCAGTGATTTTTGAGTCAGGTCTTGAGTGTCTTTTTCATTTTTTTGTTCAGTGCAGCGCTTCATAATGTCTCTTCTCTAGCCATATCACATTCCCCTATCTTGACACTAACATGTCAGTCTCTTACTGCTTCCTTGAGCTCTCTGATTTATATACTCCTTTCTTGTCTGTTTTCTCCACATCCCCACTTCTCTGTTATTCTTCTCATTTCCAGGTTTCTGTTTTTTTCCAGGGAATAAAAAGAGCAATGAGGACATTGTTGCCTAGACAGAAAGAGGGATTTTTTACAGTGAAAGTGACAGTCCAAAACAATTCAGTGAAAGAGACTGACAGACAGAAACATGGCTATAAGTTGATGTTGCTACACCGGCTTCAATATAGCTATAGCGATCGAGAACAGATGAAGACGATCAGTCCCCATAGCAATTGCTTTGAGACACCAAAGTGGGCCTGGCTTTTCAACAGTGTATAGAGGGTTGAGGCTCGCAGGGATGGATTCCAAACTCCCAGTGTCAGTATGTCAAACAAGGCATCCTGTTATGGTAATGGTTCCATTTCCAGCCTTAGACAGCATCCTTCCATTGAGTACTAGAACAGCTCTTAAGTATTAGATCTGTTCTATGTATAGGTCTGTTTTGAAAGACTGGAGTGAGGCTGAATCTTTAACTACAAAAACGAACAAACAAACAAACAAAAAACACTTTTCCCTTCAACCTATGGTTTGAACCTATTTATGCAAATATGCATGAGCCAGTAAAAAAGATGGGAAGCAAGAAGAGACTGAAGCAACTGGATAAACAATCAATATAGAGGTTTAAAGGAATAAACGAGGTTTAAAGGAATAAACAAGGTTTAAAGGAATAAACAAAGGAAATAAGACATCAGGTTTAAATCACAAGATCTGAAGATCTGAACACAGGTATTTGTGCAAAGACAGGTAAGCTTTAAGAATGATAAAGGATATCTGGTCAAAACATAGGCAGTGGAAAGATCAAACATTAGAGAATTAGACTATATGGTTACGACAGACTAGTCACTTTGGCATTTGGAAGAGCAAGGTGACTAGCTCTCATCTTTTGTGAGCTTGTCTAAGTTGGTCCTCCCATACAGCTGGGGAAAGCTTCAAGGTAATTTCAACATGAGACTTGAATTTATGAGACCAGGTTTGGATGCATGCTGTGCTTTTGGCTTCCCACCACATTCTCCTCAATGTTGAAATATTTCAGGGGAAAAAGAGTCTTTGGAGGTTAAAGAAAAACTGCTGATTACTGTAAGGACTTACCATCCTTTGGGCAATTTGAATTTCTCCCACAATCTTGCAAAGATAGACTTAGTCCTTCTGTCATGGAAATGCCTTTAGCATGAGAGATTTCACTTCTTTGGTGAAATGAGGATACACACCTCTGAGCCCGTAGCATTTGATTGGATTCATTCTGGCACTATTGACCTTCCTGCTTCAAGGGGGTGGGATATTATGATAATGACTGGACAAGCTCCATTTTCATGCTGATATTTAGCCTTGCTTTCCAAGTCACAAAACTTACCAGACTTAACATTCCTTCCTGTAAACATCCCTTTAAATAAAACTTTTGTGTGTGTGTGTGTGTGAGAGAGAGACAGGAAAAATCAGTCTTGTACTTTTCATTGATGTCAGAACTCAAGAACCATCAAAGTTCAAGCCATAAATTCTCCGTGGAAGCCAAAACCACTGAGCTGCAGAGCCCTGCTCAGAAGGAGGTAGAGAAGAGATGTTCTGGGAACCCGGCTTCAGGATGCCTGGAAGGTGTTGGGAATATGATGCAACTCAGAGGAGGGCTTTCTGGCTCTCATGAGTTGTGCTCCAGAGTGGAAGAGATGGAGAATCAAAATTACTCAGATCCAAAGAATCCCATTCTCTGTTCAGAAAACCTTTTTTCTTTTTTTCACAACACAAAATCTGTCAGATTTCTTTCCTCCAAGAAAGGAGGACTAAATCTGACCTTTCTACCCAGCTCTGCACTGGTCCTGCAGGCTGCTGGACCTTGTCTCAGCAAACAAGGCACCCTATGAATATAGGAAAAGCAGCTGGAACAGGCTGAATGGGACATCTTTTAAGGAGAATTGGTCTGATCAGAAGGAGAGAACAGTACTGCTCAGGACTATCCTACTTCTACATGCCTCTACTAACACACACAGGCTCTGAAAGGAAGACAAGTACTTAGCGCTGTAGAGCAACATCTCACCCCAGACACCTTCTGCCAGGGAGAGAGAAACTGCTCAGATAGGGATTGGGAGTCCTCAGTGGGGCTGCACCTCTGCGGGAGCTGCCAGCATGGAGAAAGCTCCCTCCGCTGCCTGCCCCTGGGCATCGCCTGCTCAAGGAGCTGCAGGTGTGCAAAGCTCTCACACCCAGGCACTGTCCCAGGGCAGAGAAAGGTTTGCCGATTGCTAGAATATTTGGATGATCTGGCATGCCACGAATTCATTTTCTAACACTTGAAAAAGGCATTTCCTTTTGAAAGGATTGGGAAGTTATTTGAGAAGAAAGAACACTTGGAAACATTTTTAAAAGGTCAAAATCAAAATAAACATTTGGAAAATAGAGAATTCGCTCACCCAGTCTGAAATGTTCATTTCCTTTGGATTTGCTGCTTAGATTTTTTTTTTTTCCAATGCTTCAACATTTCTTCTTTTCTGGTCAGAAAAGAATGCCAAATCTTGACAGTTCTTGTGGGGCAGGATGAACCTCTCCCATTTGGCCCCTCTGTGCATGCATCATTCATATGAGAAATGGGTCCTTGGACTGTAAACCAATTGAGCAATTTGCTTCCAGAAGGAAACCACCACAAGAGTAGAAAAAGATGTTGAGAACAAAAGTCATTGTTTAATGTGATAAAGGAAATCAGTGTTGAAAACTGCTTCCACTGTATTACAGCTTTTTTATTTAAAAACAAAAGTCACAGCCCTCCACAAGCCTGACCTAAAGCTTATCTTTCTCTTAGTCATGTATCGCTTGAATTCTATAAATTTTATACTCCCTGCAGTTTCTCTGACTTCGCTTGTCAGGTCCATGGGGTAGAGATATATTTGTTACATGTAATACAGAGCACAGCGGGCTACTGCTCCCTGATGCAGGCACTATACCAGTACAGATAATAAATAAAGAAGAACGTGCCAAGTCATACAACAATTAGAACTTCGAAGTTTCCTTGCTTTCTGTTATTCTCATTGCGATTTTTATACAGTTATTTAGAAGTCAATATATTTTACCCTTGCTGCTCACTAAGTATTCTTAGATCAGCAGAGATGCAGAGCTGCTGAACATGGTTAAAATGAGAAGGAATAACAGAACTGTTTGCCAAGCAGATGTAGAGCATTATTACTAATTTCTTGTTTTTCATCATTCCTCCCAAGCTAAGTAAAAATCAAACCATTGCAGTCTAAAGCTGGTAATAAACCTCAAAGCATTTGGAATCAAAAACAAAAGAGTAATTCTGTGTCTGCAGTCATCCTGTAATTTGTCCTTTAGCCTTAACGTGTTTGTTTTCCTTGGCTTTGTTCTTAAAACATCTCTATCTATCTCAAAAGCTATCTTTTGAAGAGCGGGGATTTCTAAGGTACTGGCCATGCCCTCTGTCTGACCCTGTGAAGGGAACGGTCTGAGAAGGCTGGGAAGTGTTTGGGTTTGACACGCACTGCTGTCAGGGAGCACAGGCTCACTTCGCCTGCATTTTTTCTCACTATCCATCTGAGATCCCAAGTGAAAAGAAGCCATAAAAAATGCTATGGTCCCACTGCTGTGCAAGTTTCCAAATTCCAAGCTATGTATCTATGTATTTGTGATGCTGTCATGCAAACCTTCAGATTTTCAGACTTTTTGCTTCCCTATTTTTGTTTAATTTGTAAGACTTCCTGATTCTATGGCACATGGTAGGAGATACACCAAATGCTGGCATCCCTTCTCAGAGGCAGGTATCCTGTGTCCCCGACTCTGATGCTTCAAAAGGCTCTAAAACTTATCAGTTTGGCTCAGAATGCATGGATTTTTATAAAATAATAAACACTAGGGTCTTTCTGCTTGGCCAGCTTCTGGCTTTCCGAGCTGTTTGGTTTGACATGCCAAGCCCTGATCCCCAAGCATGGGGGCTACAACTTTACTTAATCTGAGGTAATAGCTAAGATTTTAAAAGGGACTGAAGAGAAGCCAGGACTAGGCTTTGCAATGAATTCACAGCAGCTGATAAAAATGTGATAAAAATACAATACAAGACTGATGGCTGACCACAGCCATGTCTGGAGACCACATGACATACACTGCTGCATCTCATGTGGAGGCCTGTGTTTAGGCAACAGAATCCCAGAGAGCATGTAAACATCAACATTCAGGTGTTTGCCCAGGGCTAAATCCCTCCCTTGATTCACAATGAGATGAATCTTTCCATAAAAGTGTCTGTTTCTTTCCTTTGAATGTACGAGAAATGTGGTCAGCTGGGCCAGGTGTCAACAGCTGTGCTGCAGATGCTTGAGACCCCCCGCCTTGGGGCATGCCACAACCATTGAAATACCAGCTCACCTGGTGAGCATCGAGGGATTCTTTACTTTGTGTGGCAAAAAAAAATGGAAAGCTTGACTTCTTACCAATGGAAATGTTTTTAACCATTTCTGGTGAAAATAATGTGTTTTGTTCTTAAAAAAAAAAAAAAAAAAAGCTAGTTGTTCCAACAAAAATCAACCTTATAGATTTCTTCAAAACCAGCTGACAGTTTTTTTTTTTTTTGCTGTTTGCATTTGCAGCTTTGTACACTGTATTTTATACATCTCTGCACATCACAGCTGATCACTCCTGTTGATGATGCCAGCAAGCAGCACTTTGGAATGAAATATTGCCCAGCACAAAGCACTGGAGATTCTCCTATGAACTTCAGTATGGGCATTCTCGTGGTCAAAGTTCACTTTTTCCCAAGAGCATGGACCCCACACGGCCTGAGACGTTCTGCCAAATACCTAAGATCTCAAAGCGGGCTGGAATTTTAGGAACTGAAGTGTTTTGAGGGGAGGTTGGAGGAAAGCAAAGTGAGAACATCTCTCCAAATTACATGGAAGTTCAGCTTGAAGCTGAGTGAAAGTTCAGGTCTATGCTTCCTTTATTCAAATCAGACTTCCTAGCCTCACGCTGTGTGTGCAGAATTGCTCTTCAGTTATTATTTCCTAATTTTCCTACTGTGGTGTGCAATTACTTAGAGGAACGCCTAAGTGCTTTCAGGGTCCCGAGGTCTGTAGCAGAGGTGGATGTGCTGAGGCTTCATCTCCATCAACAAGCAGCGTGGTGCCACTGGGGCAGATGTGCAGAGTTCTGGTTGAGGCCCAGCCTCACTCCGTACCTGTCCCCTGGGGCTTTCTTCAGCCCAGCTCTAATCTGGACTGAACCCCGCTGAGGAGGTGCGTGCACGTCAAGCACTCCTGGCGAGCACTTCTCAACCTGGTTTCAGCTGGCAGGAGCCCAGTTTGAGCGCTCAGCAACATAAATCACTATAAATTGAAAACTGAGAAGAGAAAACTGAGAAGACAGAGTTTGCTTCAAAAACACGCTCCTGCTGTGAACGAGCGGTGCTGTTGACATGTCATGAGGTAGCAGGGACTGTAAAACAGTTCTTTTCTTCCTAGTTTGTCCCCAGTCAAAGCAACACCCTTCCTTGAACTGCCCACCATGACAACCCTTCCCAGGAGGACCAGTGCAGCCCCGTACGGAAAGTGATTCCATAAGGCCAGAAGTAGCTCCTGTCAAGTCAGTTACTATGGGCGGCACCAGATGCTTTACCTACAAAATGTAGCCCACCGTGATGATTTAACTGGTCCAGAGTACCTGGAGGCACAAAAAAATGAGCACGTGGGAAGTGATTAATGAGGAGCTCAGAACCAAGCTGGTGTTATAGGAAAGGGGGAGGGAGACAGCTCCTTTCTCATCATGCCTCTCTGGCCAGCGCTAACAAGCTGTTCAGGCATACACCAGCTCAGCTTAAACTAAGATGCTGACAGCTACCTGTTGGGATATGAGTAACACCTGCTGGGCAATTGCTGTTGCAGTTCAACTAGCTTTAGCCTTTAAATACATAAATCGCTTTATCTCTGCATGCTTGAAGTGAGTCATTAGTTCAGGCTCATTTTAGCTGTCGTTCAGGTGATTATTCCCCCTTGGAGTGACAGGGAGCGAGGAGGGAAACACTGAAAATACCCTCGCTGTGATACGCTGGCTGAATCAGAGTCACTCCCAGCACCGTGCTAGTGAGTGACGTGCGACCCAAGGACGCTGAACTGCTCTGGGAGGGCAGAATGCCTTTCGGATACAGGATTCTAGCTCTCAGATTTTGAGGGCAAGTCATGCAATCCTTGGTGTTTTCGATGGCACCCACTGCAACTTTTGAAAATTAAGCTAGCATCAGAGGTATTCTATTTTTGAAGTCAGGTTTTGTGATCTCAGCAGAACTCTCATGAAAATGCTCCAGCATAAGAACAGAAGTGAACAGAACTCTAAATTTTTCCTTAGAAAATTCCCATGATGGATACAATTATTTTTGGGGGAGATTGCAGTGTTGCCCTTAGTGACTATGTGGAAGTCAGTCACAATAATTAGCGCACTGCAAGGTAAGGTCTAGCTAAACTCCCCTCTCTGAGTCTTTCTGAATTGTGTTCTAAATCAAATTGGTATCTCCCATTATATATTGCCTCCTTGTCCAGGAACACATGCTTACCCCTGACAAGAGTTTATAACCTGTATCTTGAATGACCAGAAGACATGGGAAAATTGTTGAAAAACCATTTAATGATCTGATGCTGCATATGAGTCAAAAAATCAGTGTAAGATGTTTGTACATATAACTGTTTGCAGAACTGGGTCCCCCAAAAGATATTTTTAGCATTGATCAGTACAGCCACAAATGGTTAGAAGTCCAGTTAACAGTGCAGAGATTTGGATGCTTATTATACTTATGTAAACCTTTTGGATCTACAAGACTTGGCAGAAAATACAAGGATGAAGGTAGTGGAAAGAATTGTAGCCCTTCTACTATTAGTCAGGCCCCTGAAGAGCATCATGGAGAGGAAAAAAGTGGAAATGAAATGAAGCAAACTTTGCTGAAATTGCAAAATGCTTGTTTTAGATGGGGAGTGTTAGGTATTTTACCAGAAGTGGCTAGTTTTTTCAGATCCATTCCAGTCAACCCTTTAACATGTTTGTGACTTGAGTCTTCTGGTTTTCTGAAGTGCACCATGTTTCTAGCCCAGACCACTGGATGTAGCAAGGCCACCATCACTTACCACCCTCAGTATCCTTGTCCTGTCTTCTCCAACCCCTAGAACCCTGCAGACAGCTAACCAAGAGCCTGTGCAGATATTTCACAAACAGTACTAAATCCATAAGCGCAAAAGAAGGAACAAGGTAAAGAAGGAATCACAGATCTAAACAAGCAACTCAGTCTGACAAAGGAATTTAGTCAGACAAAGGAATTTAGTCATGTTGCTTTGACTCTCACTGACTTTATAATGCCAACCTTTCACCACATCCCTTTATTTCCATATCAGTTTCACATTGACCATATTGACCAGGTAGTCAGTGCAGTCACAACTTACAGGACTTCTTCCTGCACAGAGGTGCACGAGGGACAGACATTAGTAATTTTGAGGAAAGCAAGGGAGTGATAAAGCACCCTCGAGCCCTAGAAAATTTGGGAAAAAAATACAGAAAAAAAATGGTGTCACGTACATTAGTCAGAGAGGTATAGGAAAAAGGAAGAGTTAAATATTTAGACTGAGAACATCACAGACTTTGGTCTGGTGCTAGGCAGGAGGAGGTGCTTTCCCAAAAGGCTTTTAGTGTAAGACGGGGTGCTAGTTTTAGCCATAATGATCAGAAAGAATAACAGTATTCTTTATTCTCAACTCTTGTGGTTTTAGTACTTAGCAGTTAAAATATTTCATTTTTGAGGTGTTCAAGGTATATAAATCTCTTTTTAGTTTTTTTCTGCATCCCTCTGTTGTCCTGCACCTCAGCGCATGATGGGGGACAAAACTCAAGCACTGAAGTTATATGAGAAAGCTGTTCAGCCTGGCCCAAGTTCTGCTTTCGGGAATAAATACAGGGATTGATCTAAGTGCAGGAGAGTCTACACCATTCTTTATGTCCTTTTTGCCAAAAGGCAACAGAGAAGGCCATTGGCATCCTGGCTGTATGAACAGCAACACAGCCAGTAGATTGAGGGAAGTGATTATCAGCACTCCTTACACCACATCCTTAAACCAGTTTTGAGCTGTTCCTATTATCCTATAAATAAGGAAGCCTGGTATTTCAAGCCAGTCTCCAAGGCAGACCTGACCTCTCAGCCTCCTGTGAGCTACTTATCGCATGTTATTTGCAAATCAGAATAAGGACAGACTGTGTTCTGTCAAGACACTGACAAAGAGACATATTGCTGAGTCTTGGATTCGGAATAGAGCCTTTTGCTCCATGCCTGTGCATGCGCACTGAGCTCATCTCAGCTGCAACTGTAGAACTTGGTGGTACTCTTGCTAGCATAGTTCTTGTTATTACTATTTTAAAGTTGTACTGCATAATTCGTCAACGGTTAATAACTAAAAATATCAGCCACCACCATCACTAAAAGTAGTTGTATAAAAATTGCACAGTCATTCTGCGTCCATTTGTAAGGATATGTTAGGAAATGATTAGCTATCAAGAAATTAGAAACTCATAGGTTTTACAGATGTCAAAAGGCCTCTTGGATTGCCCAATCTTACTACTTACTAATTACATTAAATACTAAATTAAAAATCTTTGGCCCACATATATTAATTCATAATTACATTCATTTAATAACTCTAACACAGATTTTTTTTTGGAACTTCTGGTTACATGGAGTTAAATTTCTTGGCAGAGTTGAGGTACTAAAGAAAAGAAATAAGTAGTAATGCAACTGAAAGTTTCTCTTTTTAGAATTGCTGAAGAGCTTTTCAAATCCCATCCTGCTCATTCTGCTAGCTGTCCAAAGTGTTAGCATGGTTGTGGAAATAGATAATGAGAACTGAGAGAAACAGAGAACAATTTAGTGCCGTTTATTCATCAGGTTCCTATAATCAACCTTTTATAGATATCTGTATATACAGAAGTATATAATGTATATACCATGGTATAAATATCTAATGAGTATCTGGAAAGCGTGAACAGTCTTTTGTTTCTGTGCTATTCCAGGAGCTAGATGCTGTGCCTCTTGCATGCAAACCAAAAAACAAACCAAACAAAGGAGCCCACCCCAGCTCTTTCTTGACCAAATAGATTCATGAATTTAAGACTGACTTTCTTCTACCAGCTTAAGAGAATTACCTCTCGCTCTCACTCTCTTGTGACAATTTTTGTTGTATTGTTGATTTTCTTTAGCGTTTTGCCAAGACTCCAGTTCTTCCGTTGGTTGCATAGAGATATCTCCAAGATACCTGCAGTTATGAAATACAAAGCTAGCAAATTCTGGCAAGCAAGTGAAGTCTAATAACACCTCAAAACTGTGTGCCATGAAACCTAGTCGTATTTGTACAGAAAAGTCAGCAGCTTCAGCAAAACATCCCAACAAAGACACTAGACAATGTCATGTTTTTTTTCCTGTCTTCTAAAATCTTTAGATAGCCTAGGTGTAAAGTTTGCAGCGCGTAGTCTTTTCTTCTGACTTTTGAAAGCATCGGTGACAAATCCCAGGTGGCTCTTACGTGTTTTGGCAGAGAGACGACAGAGACCGTGCGGCCGTGCACTCAACCTCACTCCAGCTATCCGGGAGGGATACTGAGGGAGTAGGGACTCAAACTCAGTTCATATTTCATCATGCCCTGCCTGATCTGACGAGCATGTTCGCTGTATTAATATGGCTTAGACCATGGTGAATTAAAAACCAAGAGGTCAGAGGAATTCCATGTACTTTTGTAGTTCCAACAGCGGAGGCTGTATACACCTGCTTGCAGAAAATGCCAATAGTAGTGATGGACCCTGGGAAACCATGTGTGTCTTTTCATCCAGCCAAAATCAATCAATCAATCAATCAAACCAAACCAAAACATGTCTGAGGAAGAGTGAGGCAATCTGGAGTGTCTTTCCCACAAAAGTCCAACTCTCTGTCTACACCAATTTCATGCTAGTGAAACTTCAGCTAAATTTCTGTTGCTCCTTTTCCAAATGTTTCCCCCTCTGGTCCCTTTCATTACTATATATGCCTTCTTGCATAATGGCAACAAACACTCCTGACAGATCGAGTCCAGTAAAACACATGCTTTGGAACAGGTAATAGTTCTAGAGCACATAAAATGTTGCCTTCTGATTACATTGTTTTCCTTTTAGGTTAAAATAAATTCATGTCAGAAGACTAAGCATATGTCGTAGAGGAGTGGGAATAGCATTGATCCCTATCGGAAAAACAACATCGGAGTCTTCTGATCCAAAATTATTGTAAAGGAGGGCACGGGCAAACATGTTGGCCAGGGAACAGCTAAGAGCTATGAAATCATTCTTATGGTCCTCAGCCATCTGACTTCCTTCCACACACATATTACTGGACAGCATTAAGGCACCTGGCCTGCCAAAGTGCTTCGGCCTACTTAGCTCTCAGTAAGGAAAATGTTCCTCACCCCTGCTCTGAAGGAAACATCACATTTCAAAAATGTAGCCACGTCCAGCATAGCTCAGCATTTCCCTATCAGCGCTATCGGAGGATGCTGGCCTCGGTTCATGCCTATTTAACTAGTGGATGCCTGTGTGAGCCTTAACAGCTACAGTAAGGGCTACAGTAAGAGAAACCAACTTCAGAAACTTACCCATGGTTTCCAGGAGATGGTGGGGACTGGGTGCCTCAGCTGCCAACATGTGATTGTGCTCGAGAAGCAGCACCATCCTGTGCAGGTCAGAGCAGCCATAAGCTCAGCCTAGGCCGCCACCGCCTGGGTTCA
>JAUBNY010000523.1:432801-446630 GCA_032275445.1 Crypturellus soui | reverse complement strand
CTGGATGCCACCCTGTGCCACGTGCTCTGGGTGTCCCTGCCTGTGCAGGGGGGTTGGACTAGATGATCTCTGGAGGTCCCTTCCAACTTTAAGGATTCTATGATTCTACGACATCTGAAAGTTGTCTCCTCAAAAGCATCGCCTGCCCTGTAAGCCTGGCCTCCTTGTTCTGTAAACTGTGTGTGTACGTGTATGAAATTGCACCCATCTGCTCTTCTGTTTCAGCAGTGCTTATGCTCTGCCCAGGTCAATCTGCCCTAGGGACGGTGAAGAACAAGCTGCCTACTTTGCACCATCTTCTAACAAATTTTCTGTTTTGGAGCTGCTCAGTGTCCACCTCACAGGGGAGAGAGGTATCAGGCTATGCTTGTGATAGACCCTTGGATTGACTGAAATACCTTTTACTGGAAGCCTGCATTTTGCTCCTTTCCACACAGTATCTCACCACACAATATATGCTCACAGTTTTCACTTAAAATGTGCTGTGCATGGAAGTATATATATACTACTCAGTCACAGGCAAGATGAAAACTCAATAGCAACAAATAAATTTTGAAAGAAATAGTTGCCTAATCAAAGATGTTTAGAAAAAAAAGAAAAAGAAGAAAAGCAGAAATAGACACATCTAAGCCCACAATGAACCATGGAAGCTAGACTTGGCTAATTATATATGCATGCAGGGTATATCTGAAAGTTTTGAAAAGGTTCTTTTACTGCTGATTTCTCTATTCGGGGATACCTTCTCCCTCGAGAACAAGCTGGACGAAAAAGAATGACTGCATTGAAAGAGGGATCAGTGCTTGGCTCTCAGTGTAAAAATGTTGATCAAGATGCTAACTTATGCCTTGGTAGATGACAGTTGCCTGTTTACATGTCAAATTGTTAGAGCTCAAGAAAGCTGGTGGATATAAGATGCTGCACATACAGAGGGCCTGTGAGGTGCAAAGGAGAAATATCTTCATCCATAAGACACTACTGCATCAAGAGATACCTGTTGGCAATGCCAACAGCCTCTTGGGCTGCCTTAGGAGGAGGATTGCCAGCAGGTTGAGCATTCAGCCCTGGTGACACCACAGCTGGAGTGCTGTGCCTAGTGCTGCACTCCCCTGTACAAGAGGGATGTGGATGTGAAGCAGGGTGTGTGTGAGGGTGACTGATCACTGGCACAGGTTACCCAGAGAGGTAGCAGAGTCTCCATCCCTAAATATACTCAAAACCTGCCTGAATGCAGGCCTGAACATCCTGCTCTATCTAACCCTGCTTTGGACGGGGTTTAGAGTATAAGATCTGCAGAGGTCACCTCCAACCTCAACAATTCTGTAATTCTACAGCAATTTTTGTACAGTAAGTAAACCCAATATGAAAATTTCTTAGAGTTTGAGCTTTGCTTCTGTGATACTTTGGTCTGATTTTTTTCTATCTGGGTGTGTGATTTAGTGGTTGAAATTAGTCAAAACTCATACACTGTGTCAGGTTGGAAATCTGGTCCAATTCAGAGCTCAAGCAAGGTCACTGACAGATTAGGAACAGGCTGATGAAGACCCTGCTCAGTGAAGTCACGACTATGCCCAGGGATGGAATTTCCCCTGTATGTCTGGGCCCTTGTCCCAGTATTTGACCACTCCAATGGCAAAAATATTTTCTGAATTCTTCACTTGCAGTTTGCAACTTGCACCTTGCCCTTAATCCTTTCACCATGTTCCTCATGAGAAAAGTTTGGCTCCGTATTCTTTCTAACCTCCATTCAGCTGTAGAAATTAGGAATTAGATCCTGCCTCCCCAGGCCTTTCCTTCCCAGGCTGAGCAACCCCCTATCAGACTCTTCCTGCATGTCACAAGCTCCTGTCCCCTCTACCATTGCGGTGAGACTCTCCTTAATTCACTCCTCCATGTCTCCTATGGGGGTCCCCAGGACTCCTTGTGCAAGTTCACGTGTGCTGAACAGAGCGGGATACGCGCTTTGCTGAACCCGCCAAGTCCGTGCTAAGGCTGCTCGGGATGTGGTTGGCAATGGTCATCACTGCGGCCGCTTCGTTGGTGGGAGTTGCATCACCAAGAGCTTCTTCTGCGGTTCAGACTGGGTTCAGAGCTGGACAAAGGAGCAACATAACTGGCATTAAAGAGTAATGGCAACTGTTAGCACCTGAGGACAAGACCCCAAAGCGGTTGCCATTGCCTTTGACATCTTACCTCCAAGATTTTCACACATCGGCTGCAATTCTGCCCTTATTGTGCTCCAAGCATTCATTCCCATCAGGGCAGTACTTTTCATTGACTGTTGTGGTGCAATTGGCACAAGTCCTGCGGGAGTGCTTCCTGCTTTATGGACCGCAAAAGCGTGAGGAGAAAGAAGCAATACAAGGCACAGCTTTGTTTTCAAATGTTACCAGCCCAGGTTCCTCAGGCAGACTGGCTCTTCTCCAGGGGTGGGACTTTTTAGACATTCACTGGTGCCAGCCTTGCCTTTGGAAGCAAAGCAGGGCTGTCACAGCACTGACCTCATTTTTTTCACTGTTTACCTCATTCTCTTCTCTCAGAGGAAATCAGCTCTTCACATGAAAAATACCTATCTGTCTGACTAGAAAAAAAAAAAAAAGACAGGGGCAGTTTGGGTACAGAAAATGATACAGCTTCTTTTGGGAAGGGAACCACAGGGAAGGTTTTACATTGTTCGGTGGGATGGGTGACCTCCTGTGAAGGCCCTCAGCTATCTTTCCACACAACACCCAAAGCTTTCTTCATCACTGAAGAGTTCTCTGTTCACAACCGGGCTCCTCATGCTGGGCTCTGGCTGCCCTGAAGAACTCTTGGCATTTCTCACATGCTGGTGATTGTTACTGCTGTCTTTGAGACAGAAATCCCAATTCTCACAAAAATACAGTGCAGTGATTGGAGAGCAGCATCTGGAACTGACCAGGACCAGACAATGCTCCAAGCAACCCCTTTGCTTGTCTTTATTTTCCCCACCCCTTCCCCTGTTGTGTTTTTCTCCCTTTATTTTTCAGCTTTATAGAATTCCCACAGTGGGCAGGGCCTTCATGTTGCTCTGCCCCGGAGAGACTTGGACCAGAGGCAATGTGGACACAAGCTGTGTAGATTTTCTCTCTGTGGGGATCCTCCCTCCCTCTCCTCCATGCCCTTCCCTCCAGGATCGCTCAGACAAGGCGACAGCGCTGGTGCAACACCAGTCAGAGCCTGCGAAGGGACACAGCGTTCCCCGAGCTGGCGCCAAGGGCTTGGAGCCCAGATGCAGATGTGCATTTGCCAGCGAGGGGCCGTGGGAGGAGGGCAAGAGGAGGGACAGACCCATCCCTCTCCCATGAGTGCCACTGGGAGCAGTACAATGTCCCTTGCCACATAAGGCACTCGCAGGTCTGTACTGTTATTGAGGTGGAGACCAGGATTACCTCTGACCAGACACGTTGTTCCCTGTGCTGCAGGGTGAAGCCCAGTCCCTACTGTAGTGCAGCAGGAACAGCCTGGGGGAAGGAAGGTAGGGAGGGAATAAAAAACAGGGAAGGTGGCCCTTGCTCAGGGCACTGGAGAGGCTTGTAGAGAGGAGTGCTGGAAAGGAAGCAGCTTTCCCAGTCCACATGGCTTTGGTTACCTCTCTAATCCTGCCAGTTCTTAGATAAATAGAGCGCACTGTAAAAAACTGCATTACGAGGATAAGCCACCCCATGGAGGACGCTCGTCTGATCACCTCACACAGCAAGAGAACTTATTCGCAACCTGAAGCGAAGGGAACACACCATATACCATGGCATTTCATGAATTTCTCTGTTCAGCTTCACCCTGGTTCGTTTGGTCTCCTATAAGACCCACCCTGGGTGGGAACAGTGCACAGTGCCCTCCCGCCCCTGCCCACAGCACATCTCACTCCTCAGCAGTGGCCGCGGAAAGGAAGTTACAGCCCCATCTCCCCACCCATGGTGACATCCTCCTCCTGGGACTGGAACAAGGGTACTTCCAGCAGGCAGATGAAGGGAACAGATCTCTGCATTTGAACAGAACAAAGCCCTCCTGTGGCCCCTGAAGGAGAAAAGGCAGAATGCACTGGCTGCAGAGGGGGAATATCACCTTTAAGCAGTAGGCCAAACCACCATTATAGCATGGGCCCTGCTCTCTCAAGTTACTGGCACAAGTCCCACTCTCACCAGCTGAAGACTGGGCTGTGGGCCAAGGCATCACTTTGATTTAATAAAAGAAAAAGTAAAAAAAATTATTGGATATATCCCCTGGAATTGTAAAAAGTCATTGAATTATCACTGAATAAAGTTGGAGGGGATTTTTGGAGAGCTCATATTCAACTTATTCACAAAGACCCCCAAGCCCTTTTCTGCAAAACTGCTTTCTAGACAGATAGCCCCAGCTTGTACTGCTGCAAGAGGCTATTCTATCCCACATACCAGACTTTGTATTTCTTTTGCTGAATTTCATGAGTTTCTTGCCAGCCCATTTCTCCAGCTCTCTGAATAACAGCTCTGCCCCCAGCTGTATCCTTCATTGCTCCATCTCCGTCAAACTTGGTATCAGCTGCACCCTCTCTGGTGGTGCACTCCCTCCTCAGCCATGTCACTGGGCAGTACTGGCCCACTGACCCTGTCAGGGACCAGCTGCACCCAGCTGTCATTTGGATTTGCACTACTAATCACAACCCTTTGATTCCAGCAATCCAAACAGCCACATCTACCTTAAAGTCCAAGCACACAAGCCCTATCTCAGCCATCTGGCTGCAAGGACACTATGAGGGACTATGCCAAAAGCCTCACAAATCTTAAGGTAAACGATATGCATGGTGAGGGTGACAGAGCACTGGAACAGGCTGCTCAGAGAGGTTGTGGAGTCTCCTTCTCTGGAGATCTCCAAAACCCGCTTGGATGCAGCTCTGTGCCAGGTGCTCTAGGAGACCCTGCGTGTGCAGGGGGGTTGGACTAGATGGTCTCTAGAGGTCCCTTCCAACCCTAGGCATTCTGTGGTTCTACGATTCTATTCTGTTCTATGATTCTCTCCCTGTCCACAAACTGAGCAGGAATGATTTGTCTTCTTGGTAAATCCATGCTAGCTGTTCATAACCACCTTCTTAAGTGGACAATGTACCTACACACTTTTACCACCTTAAAAAAACTTGGCACTCACTCCTCTTCCAGGAAAGACTTTCTAGTATCTAACAACTGTCAGTCTGTCAGATTACTTGACAGAGATGACCATGAAAAGGATGAATTTAAGAATAAAATAGAAATGGAACTATTTATCATAGGTTTATTAAGGAAAAAAGTTATATTTAAGACCACAGATTTGGCACTGTACTGAAGCAAAATATTTGAGATGAATTAAAATGTTCACACCCAGGTCACTGTGAATAATAAAAGGCTCTTTTAATCATTTTGGTTCCTTTTCTCCCCATACACTCTACAAAAACTACAAGAAGCAAATCTAAAGATCTGAGCCCTATACTGCACATACATAAACTGGAGCGAGAGTGGTCAGCAGACCAGGGAGTGGACCCATTCCCTGGGAATGCTGCTCTTCTTCCAAGCAGAATGCTGGAATCCCAATAACATGAGCAAAGGCTGCGAGGGTAAGGCAACAAGGACATGGCAAGACCACAGTAGTTAAAGAGTAAACGCTAAAATGCCCAAGACAAAGACTAAAATCCTGCATCCTTGCAAGTGTCCCAGTGTCTGATTAAGACCATCATTATGCCTTTCAGTCAGGCCAGCTTTTCCTTTCTGATCTGAATGGAGCAGGTTGCTGTAGTATCCAGGAGAAAGTGCACACCAATTCGTCCCCAGGATGGATCAAAGTCAAAGGAGTTCCCTGCTAGTTGGATTGGTCACTTGAACTTCTGTATGCGGTGCAAATAAGTTAAACCCAGTTTCCAATTGGCAAGTTATTTGTCCCATGCCTTTGCACAGTGAAGTGAAAGATACTGACAAGGAAATATTAACATACCAGTAAGATGTGAGTGGATCAAAAAATGGTTGCACTAAAGATTTTAAACTGAAAAAGGATAGAAAGCTCAGGTGATCCTGATAAACTGTTGGATAAGTGTTTTTGGCACACTAACAAGGGTAGAGGGATGGACTTCCACTGAACACCCAGTCCAAAGGCTGCTGAGGAAGCTTGACACACGTCTTTGGTGAATATATCAAATGTTAGTTCAACAGTACTCATAAGAATCACAGAATCACAGCTGTGATACAGCTCTTTCCACGGATAATATATTGTGCATAGTAATATCTCAAAGAAATAACAGCACCTTTTACATAAAAATTCCAAACATATTTATCTAGTGAACAAGAAAATCTCAGCATCTCTAAGCAGTACCTCTGCAGATGTACAGTACTGTATTTATATAGATATATATATATAAAAAAGTGAATTTACATCGTGACCTGGTGCTTAGTCCAGCAGTGGGCGAACCCAGAGAGCAAGTCTTCAGGAGGATACGCGGCTTTGGTGGGTGGCGCGGCTGCACAGCGGGGTCCCGCAGCACCGCGCTCGGCAGCTGGGCCAGGGCTGAGCATTCCTTTAAGCAAGCACAGCATGCTTAGGTCATTCCCGCGGGATACAAGACACTTCCACATTTGCATGACTAATACAGTTCTAGTTTTCACAGGTCGCACATGTTGCAACCACCTCTTGGTGCTGTAAAGACCCAGAGAAGAAAGGCAGGGCACCATACTCAAATCCTGTCCATGCTCCCAAACAGAGAAATCGAGCAGCACCACAGGTTTTGGCTGATACAGTGGGGCCACTTTTGGCTTGATGGGGGTTTCCTGAGCAGCTGGTCTTCACTGGTTTGCCTCATTTCTCTTCATTTCTTGCTTTCTGAATCAGCTGCTCACAGTCCTCCAACAGAAATCACCCAAAAAGCGTGGCCAGTGCGTGCTGCCTGGGATGGGGAGCAGACAGCTACCATTTCCCTGGGATAGGCACACCACACTCGTACCAGCCCACGTAGTAATAGGGAGTCATGTGCCCAATGCGTCCGAACGACACCGGCTCCTGGCGGTACTGCCGGTAATACCCTGCGGGGAGAAAAAACACCCGTTTGCACCGAGAGATAAAGACAAAGCAACCTGCAAAAGGGACAGATGCCGCAAGAGTCAATCCCGCAGCCAAAAGAAAAGCTAGGAAGCAGTCTGCCACGGAGTTTCCTCAAAAAGAGATTTACTAGCCCTGGTATTTGTCCTAGATCTTTCTTGAGTGATTTCAGTCTGATCCTTTATATTTCTTCTAGTTTTGACTGGCTTCAGCGTTCAAAATCTCTTAACTATTGTATAATCCTGAGATTTGCCAAAGAGCTTCTGCATTTTGTGGTAAAAGGGGATTGTATTTCAGCAGTATTTATGAAGTTTGCAAATCAGTTTAAATTTATGAAGGAGTCCAGGATAAAAAATACCATCAGATCATATTATCTCATAAGAAGCAAGGAAGTATCAATAATAACTATATCACAAAACAAAAGGTAGCACTTCTTGCAACAAATATGAAGTTATGTACTTTTCTCCCCTTCTGATAGCCTTTCCCTTCATCCGTACAAAGAATGTAACTGCTTAAAGCATCAGGAAAGGCACAGCATTCTTTTCTGCACAGTTTATGCACTGGAACATCTGAATCATTGATTATCATGCCAATAATAAAATTTCTGTGTACTCTGTATCTCTGTCTTCTAGACCAATCTCCTAGACTAGATTAAATTCTTCTGAATAGAGAAATGCAATACTTTCTTGTGCTATATAAATGTCAGTGACTACTTCAGCTTCTTCCTGGTATGGCCACCATGAAAAGAGTATTAACAAATAACTTAGCATGAAAACCATTAAAGCTATCTGAATAATATGAATCAAATGATTTATTGAAAAGAGTGGCTCTTTTCCATGACTGGGTTCTTTCTGTAGAGCAAGCTGTCACTCTCTTGGCTATGCTAGTTTGGCAATCTACTCAGAGGAACACCTTCAGGAAGAGAATTTCACCAGATCAGAAATGATCTGTCAGGCCACAATATAAGTGCTGCAGTCTGACCTTAAATCACTAGACATTCTCCAATGCGTTTTGCACTGAATGAACTGGTTGGAGACTATTTGCAAAAGCCTTACTTGCATAGCTGTAGATGGTCATTTGATTCAGTGAAGCAGATCTCATAACTGAGAGAAAGGTTTCATAAAATTATACCTTTTTTTTGGAAGTTTTTATATGCCTCCCTCTCTTTTTCTTCCTCTCAACAGCCACAAGCCTCTGTAGCTTTGCCATCTATTAGCCATGTACAAAACTATCTCACAGACTCACAGCCTACAGCCTCGGCAGGACTCCTCAGAGAGGTGCCAGCAGCTGTGGACAAGGAGCCAGACACTGAGCCCCAGTCCCATGTCCCCTAATTTCGACTGTGCAAAGGGCACCCAGTCAGCATCCCACTCCTGCATTGCCTACCTCGAATGGTGGGCAGGGCGTCAATGTATGTCTGAGGTCCTGTTCTCCCATCCATGTGCGAATCCACAAACTGGCAGTGGTCCTCGCCCCTTCCCCAGCTGTCCCCAATGCTGTAGAAGGTGTCTGAAGAGTGACATGGACAGATTATTTTACTCAACATTGCAGACGGTCTTATTGTAGTTTGGGATGCTTTTCTATCAACATGAAAGCAGACGTGTGAGAAAGCAGCTAAGTATCACAGTGTCAAACAGTAATATATCCATGAATAAGCAGTGGCTGAAAAGAGAGACCAAGGGGAATTCAAGAAGAGAGGAATGTTTTCTAGCTCAGTAAGGAATATTTCCCATTTTCCAAGTCCATGGACAGAATCCACTGCAGCACAGATGTCAGGTGGAAGGAATTTCAACCACAACAGTCATCTCCATGTGTAATGAGAAAGTAAAAACAACGCCATACGCCAATGCCATTAGTTTGACAGCAGTCTCAAATGAAAGCTCTAATAGATGGCGTGGATTCTGCCGCCCTGACTGTTTATTACATATTCAAACACTGTCTTCAAATAATGCAAATGTTGTGCCATAAAAATAACACACTAGCACTGTCTAATAATGTCAGTACTCTGAAACTGCAATATGGAAACTTTTGGTCATTCTCTCTCAGGAAATACATCCCAATAAGAGCTACTATTAACTCTTAGCAATACTGGTCACCCAGGCAGGCAGGGTAATACCGTGTCCCTCTCCACTGCTCTCCACTGTGATCAGCCCTGGGGATCTTTAGGGCTCATAGCTCTATCTCATCATACGCCACTCTGGCTCACGTACCTATGGGGTGAGTGTTAGACTTCCCAGGGAGATGTGTGAGGAGAATGACCTTGCTTTCACAGTACAGAGCCCCGTGCTTTCTTAGTATATAAATGCACACAGGGTTTTCAAGTGAAACTTTCAACAGTTTCCCGCTTAAAGAGCTCTGCCCAAAAGCTAATGCCAAGGGATAAGCACAAGGCCATGGGTGGAAAAGCAGGGTGGCCAGGCTGTCACTTCTAATCTCCTCAAGGGAAGGACTCCAAAACCATCGCGATTCTTTCACAGACTCAGAGAGAAGTGAAGAAAGAGAGGAAACGGAGACGGAGATGACATCAACTAATCATACTTCAGAAAAATAGTCTTGTTGCCTACCTTTCAGGTCATCACTGAGATAAATCTTGTACCGTAGTGAGTTGCAAAGAACCACTCCTACAAATTTGCGGTACCAAGTTCTTTTCACATACTGCTTGCCACTGCAGTCTGAATAGGTGGGGTCATATTTAAAAGTGAATGGGATCCAGATAGGTTCACCACCTTGAAGAAAGAAAAGAATATTATGGACAGGTGAAAGCATTTTAGTCTGAGTTTTGTCCAGACTAACATTTCATACTGTGTTTTAAAACAAACGTTGCAGCAGATGCATGTCTTTTCTATAAACAGAAATCCAAATTAAAGAACAAAACAAAACAAAAAAAAAAACAGAAGATTTAAAAAAACTGTTGAAATGGCAGACAAAATATGACTGCATATGCTGAATTACAGTTTTAAGTAAACAAATAGCCTGTTTTTAGCAAGACATCTGCTGTTCTCAAAGATAAAGATATATTTTTTCTTTTTTAAACACAGCGTGACCTTAGGTCAATGACAGTATCTGAATACTCATTTGTATTTTAACATTAAGTAGAAAACTTAATCTTTTGTTAAAAAGCTGTTGAAAATTCTGCAGGGAGTAACAGTCTATGAAATAAACTCTACTCTTGCTATCATCTGGTTGAAAATATGCAATGAACAATCCACTTTTCTCTTTTGTTTTCTCACATTACATCAAAACAGATTAGATTACAGTCAAAGACGATACAGATCTTTTCTGAGGACCTCTGTCCAGAAAACTATTGCAGAGACAACTTTTAAATTATATTGCAAAACATTCAGTGCTCTAATTGGCTTGCCTAAATGTTTTCTTAATACTAACCAAGGGAATATAACTTCTTCTGAAATGGCTCTTGTATTAATGTATACAGACTGATACAAAAAGCTCTCACTGTGAAAACTAGCTAGCTATTTTCTAGCTACTGCCCAGAGCCTTGTTTTTGCTGGGCTATTTTGAGGTAGTTTACAACTGAGAAAAATCACTTCAAAGTGTAACTTTGTTTTTTGTTAAGAGTTCTTCCTCCTCACTAAGCACGTGGATCAAATCTTACAAGTGTTTGCACGTATCCGTGCAAATGTTTGCACAACACCGCAGAAATGGGCACAAATATAACTGGACTGACTTTAGGAAATTAGTTACATAGCCAAAGGATTCCATGAATTTGGCCATAGTTTTGTCTTCAGAATAAAGTCATTAACTATCTTTTTATTGAAGGCAGTATTATTGCTATCAAAAGTCTGCTTTTGTTCATCACTTTTGACCAATTCCAACAATCCTGATGAATAAATCTAGTATCTCCTGTAAGAGCTGACCTGAATTTTTGATGCTCGTCATTTCCACAGGTTCCTAGAGCTCTGGTACCTCTTATCTCTACCATTACAACTCCATATTTCCTCTTTGTCCAGTTGAAGCAGAAACTAAAAAATGCAATGACCATCACCTTGCAAGACCTCCTTTGCATGAGCAGATCCCCAAATAACTGACTGTAAACAACCTGAAGCTGGCAAGGGACACAGGAAGCTTTCTGCTCTCTGGGGCCTCCTGCAGACAGTGCCAGATTTATGGGGACCTGTGCATTATGAGAGACATCTGGGAGGGCACTGGAATAAGCTAACATGCATCATAGGAAATAGGAGGGAGGGAGACAGTGGACATTGTTTTCACAAACAATGTAGTTGTTCCAGAACTAACCAGCCAAACTAGTTATGGAAGTTGACAGGGAATAATAACCATGACACCTTCTCTCCTGCTTCCCTTCAGGAAAGCACGGATTGCCTGGGGTCACAGTACCAATGTCCTGGTCAGCAAGGCTGTTACTAGCACGGAAGGAGCTCTCCTGATTATGGGCTGAATGCATCATAATGCATCACAAGCAGGCTGTAAAGTTAGCCTGGAAATGCAAAGCAAGCTCAATAGCTTCACCGCATATCCCTCTCATTCAGCTCAGTTACAAAACCTTGAACCTTTTTTTTTTTTAAAAGAATGTTATGATCAATATAACTGAACGTAACAGCTAGAGAAACACTGATTGTTCAGTCTGTGCTCAGGCAATTAAGGGACATGAATTCAGAAGCAATACAGTCTAGTGCTTATATTGCTGATCAATAAAAGCTGTTGTACCAGGCATAAGACTTGCCAAAATCACTTATGTATGTGCACAAGATTTCTTTTCAAAGCTGAGAAAAAGGTGTTCTGAAATAGAAAATGTTTTGTGAATTAGCACAAAAAATTATTTCTATTTTTGCCTAAATCTCTAACTGAAACTCTGTAAACATGCTTCTAACATCAATGTTGTTGCTTTGCACATTAAATGGACTTCATGAAAAAAAAATGCAGAATCAGACTTACCAGGTGGTCTGACAATGAGGAGGGGATTGTCTAGAATGAAACAAACACAAAAGAAACATTTTAGTATTTTGTCTCAAACCTCATCCTATAATGGCAAATATACAGTGCCACTCTCAAAAACCTCAGCAAGCTCTGAAACCTCCTTTCAGAAGTTCCTCAGATCAGACAGACAAGTTCACTTCAGAGCCCTGCATATGCAGCTTAAGTATCCCCTGCAGGCCTATATTTCAGATGGAAACGTAACCTACATTTTGTATACAAATCTCAGGCACCTCTTTTTAGCATAATTTTGTAGCACTATTCATGAATGTGTAAAATGTATCATTTTAACTCCTTTTATCCCAGGGGTGGAATTTCAGTAAGAGCCACCTAGAGAGCTTAGGGACTGCTGTCCAACATGTAAATAGCTTCTGCTCAACTTATATGCTCTCTGTTTGAAAGAAAGAATAAAAGAATAAATGTGGAATAAGGTTAACTCAACAGACTCTAATGCATAAACATCTTTGTATGCATTACATTGCATCTTGTGACTGAGCCTACTGAACACAAAATGCCTTATTTATTCTTTGGAAAGAAAGATTCCAGAGCATCTTTACAGTCTGAGGAAATAGAGCAAAGGCTTTCTTTTCCCTTCTGTATATTACTGAGTCTAAGAGCTAACATTTTTAATAAACTTAATCCCATGATCACAAGCTGCTGTCAAGAAACTCTGGGCAATAGTTAAAACACTGGCAAATATTTCTGCCAGCACAAGGACTGTGCTAGGAATGAGCAGAAAAACAGAGTCTTGTTCATCAGTTCAAACCTTTCAGTTCCAATAGAAGAGAACCCTAGACTAGCCATCTCTCTCTTTCCTGATTTATTCCATCACTGTAACTGCACCATTTGGTTTTAGATTTAGCAACTGCTTTTGTACTTGTGCCAGTTGGAAAGCTACCCTTTCTTGCCACATGACAAATGAAAGATCAGAACTGCAAATAAAACTGTAAGTTTGATGGATTTAAGCTGCTAAATAAAGTTCATAAGGTGTCTGATTTGAAATGCAATAACAGGTTGGATGTATACTTAAGCTTGTATTATTTCTTTAAAGAATTTTGAATATGTTACCTAGGACCATTTACTTATCTTGCATCTTTGTCTCCTGTCTGTGAAGACTCACTTGTGTAGGTTTTAAAGGATCTTCTGAAGCGAGTAAAATAAACAGGATGAAATGAAAGTGGTAATGACAGGGACACAATCCACCAGTATTGCCAGAAGGACAAAATTTGTAGTCCTTCAGGACCATGAATATTTTGCTCAAGTAAAGATCGAAGAATTTATCCCTTGCTATTCAAGAGGGTCACAGGCTTTTGGCTCAGTGGAAAAAAATGAAATGGATTAAAAAAAAAGCTCATTTAACATACTATTTTTAGTTTGGGGCTGGTGCTTTTAAACACTGTGAAAGAAGTAGAAAAAGGAAAGGAGAACTTTGCTCGTCTGATGGAACAATTGTTTCCTGTATTTCTTCCAGGGACAACTGCTTCCAACTGTTCAGCTGCTCACAATTAGGGAGTTAATTTATTAAAAGTCTGGTCAATCTATCAAGGACAATAAACTTCCCATTGCTTCTATATTTTAGAACATTAATAGTAATTTAAATTGCATTTTAGATTTTACTTCTTGTTCCCCTGATGATCAACTTAATATCACTTGCATTTTCACAGTGGTATTAGGAATGTATATTATTTTCCTAGCTTTATTACAAACAAATAATTAACCTAAAAATAATTTCAAAGCAGCAAATTTGGGATAATTACCACAGTGGTTTCAATTTCTGACCTGCCTCACCTATCACTAGGAAGTCACCTTTGAGATGAAAATAAAAAGCA
>JAUBNY010000523.1:397656-425339 GCA_032275445.1 Crypturellus soui | reverse complement strand
GTCTACGCCTGACAGATGAGAGATCCTTCTTGCTCCTCAGGATCTCCTTTACAATTTTACAACTTTTATGAGAGGTTAACTCAATTTAAGGCAAAGATCGTCATTTGACAAAACTTCCTTTTCCTCCACTCCCCAAACCCACTCAGGAAAACAGCCCCACATCCCCAGGCGCTGAGGCCACCAGCTGCCATTCCTGCAATACCTGTCACCATGTCTCCTTGAGCAGGTTTGGCCCAGTCCACAATGACGAAGGAATGGCAGCCTTCCACTGCCACAACAGTGATGTTGTGAGGGGCCTTCAGGGGACGCAGTTCACTCTCTTTAAGGTCATTAGGAATGATTTCATCAAGGCTTTCCACTTGGAAGTGCTCTAGAGCCTCTGTCAAGGAGCAGGGAGCTGCTGGGTCTTTGTTCAGATAGGTCACATAAGGGGCTGGAAGAGATAAGGAAGGGTGACATTTAGTTAGCAGTTTGTAGACACCATCTGAGAAGACCAGTCACTGACAGACTATTTCCTAAAAAGAAGAGCATGAAGTTTTGTGATGCTTTTTAAAATTCCTTCTCTTGCAGACTGTTGAAACTACTGCATGAAGACAAAACACTATTCTTAACAATAAAAATTAGACTTTCATTTCCTGAAATTCTAGTATGTACATCTACAATTTCAATGAAGATTTTGTTTTCCATTTTCTGATGCTGTGTAGACACTTTATGGAGTGTTCCTACAAGTTCACCTATCCACAGCACCAAGAAGTCCACCAACTGACACAGTCAATAAGACTCCCTCTACTCAGAGCAAAAGTCAGAGACACCACTGCAGCTTAGGAAAAAATCATTTGATTATTTGTGCACAGTTGCTCTATAGTGACTGTTTCCAGCTGAGATTTGGCAGACAAAAAGTGCTATGTGTGCTTCTTTCCTTCTCTTGTGCCCCTCTAACCAGACCTTTATACTTTGTCAAAACAATTTAGAAAGTAAAAAAAAAAAATCTGGTGTTCTCCAAGTAAGCAAGCAGTGTTCAAATCTCACCAATTGATTGTGGCGATGCCATTGCTTAGAAAATGAGAGGCCTCGGAGGTGTGCTCAAGAGTGCATGGAAACCATTCACTGATCTCTGCAAGCAAAACCCACTGATGTATGGTTCACACTCAGCTTGGGTGATGAGTCAGGAGAAGTGGGATGCCAATATTCAGACCTACCCCGCAGTCACAAGTGTCCCTGTTACACAAAGTCAGAACGATGAGCCTTATGAGAGGCAGAAGAGGGTATTCTGATTGCAGGACCTTCCACACACTACTGCCCACTTTTCTGCGTGGCTGGAAGAACACATCATCTTCCTCAGCCTTTCACATGTAAAAACAGCTCCCTGACAGGGCCTTAGATCAAGGTCCAAGACCTCAGCCAGATCTTAGATCACACTAAAGCTTTGGGGGGAAACAGGAAGGATCAAGAAAAGTAATTCCAAGGTGACGGCTCACTAGTTAACAAACTGATGTGGTTCCCTGGATATTAAGGGGCTGGGAGTCATGATGTGGGAAGTCTCTACCTTCCAGGCCTTTTCTTCCAACATGTAACTCCTATTTCTAGAAGCCTTATACTGAACAGAATTGTACTGTGGTTCACAAAAAGACTAAACTTTTAATTGCCTTAAATGTCACCATAGTGTTCAAAGTGAGGACTGTAAAACTTGCCTTTGGAAATGTTTATTCAGAAACAATAATGCATTCTGCTGAGATGATAATATTTTTTACCTGCTGCCTTGAAGTGTTCATAAGCCAACATTTCTTGGTTTATCGTATTGGATTTCATGCCCTAAAGGGAGCTTTTTTTTGGTCTGGCAATAAAGTTAATTTTAGCCCTTCTGTCTAAAAGAATCAAGGACTATCATTCATAGAGTTGAAAAGCAATGTGATGAAACTGTCTGGACAAGGGGAACCTGAAGATGCACTGAGAAAAGGTATACAGAAAAACAATTCTTTTATTCTATCACCAGACCATCACTTTGAGCCACATGAAGCTTGTGGATGTTAGAAATGAAGGCAAGACAAGAAGTTGTCAAGAGTCAAAGTTGACCTCAAGCCATTCTTCTGTAATTGAACTCATGGCCACAACCCTGGTTGGGCCAGCAACTGATTTGATCCTCAGTTTAAGAACGAGAGTTTTGTAATGGGCTCCCAGAGGGCTACCAATTCAGTGTGAAGACTGGATTCCACAGTCCTACCACCTCAAATCCCTCCAGTCTGGCCATGAGTTGCTCCTCTGTCATAGAAGCACAGCAGTTCTGCAGTGAGGGGACCATGCTAACCTACACACTTGATGAGTTTCACAAATACGGAGCCAGCCTTTTGCATCTTGCTGATATACTACAGGTTCCTTCTACAATTATGAAGCAAAGCTACCAATAGCTACCAATACATCTATCAGTTTTACTTTTTGGAAAGTTCAATATAAGATTTCATTAATTCTTGAACATTCCCTAATGTCCTGCATGAAGTACACCAAGTTCTTCTTTGATCTGCACGCTCATGCAAGGTGGGTGAAATCACTACAGTTGCCTGAGGTAGTAGAAAAGAATTCTTCAGAGGAAGACTTTCACCTATATGAAGACTTGCACTGCCTGAACTACTGGTGTGAATTTAAACTGATGCACCAGAGGAGACACCTCTTATTGACTTTAGCTAAAGCAAACACAATGTTGCATTGCTTCAAAAAAATGGTGTAAGTCCACATGTAAAGATGTAAATATCAAAGCTATGAACAAAGTCCTGCTGTTTGGGTTTCCCAGGAGGCAGTTCTTATAAGGACTTCAGGCTATTCTGTTGGACATATTTGTGCAGTGGCCTCAGCTTAAAGAATGATCTTGCTAGAACATAAATTACTTGTAGTACAAATAATAAGCTACAAAAAAAAAAAAAGTATATCCTTACCAGTGAACCGTTTCTTCCCAGCAATATCATATTCTGACACAGGGCTGGTACCAACAACACTAGTCTCTGGGTAGACAATTTCCGATTCTGTTGTTGTAGAAGTAGTGGTGGTAGTGACAGTGGTGGTGGTTGGTGGCAAAGTGCTCTCAAAAAACTCATAATCTTCAGAGGAAACATAAAATGAAAATGTTAGGTTGCTTCACATTATTTTGGCATACCTCTGAGAAGTGTATGCACCACAAGCCACAGTCCCACAGGAATGCCAAGCACTCTCTGACTGCCGGGGCAAATTTCTTATGGCCCTCCCAGGCAGTATCTACCACACTGCAGTCTTACAAGAGTTTCTAAAAATGTGATAGAAAGCAAGACCAAAGTCTTTGCCTCAAAATACTAATGTCACTGCTGATTTAGACCTCGCTCACACAGGTAGAAAACCATGATAAACAAATGCACTCATATGGCAATATTCTGAACTTGGTTCTACTAGCATCTCCTGTTGCAGCCCTCAAAGGAAGAGAGTACAGTAACTGTACCACGCTCCTGGCCACAGTCCTAAAGTGTTGAAAATTAGAGGAGTGAAAAAGATCACTTTTTTTTTTAAACAATCTGTGTGCTATTCTTCTGTAATCCTAAAGCTGGTTCATATTGTTCCAGACTCCTCAAAATTCAGTCTTGCTCTTGCCATTAGCAGTCCCATTAGGGAAGGTAAATTGGCACACCTGAACCTCTGGGCCATTTTCCCTCAGTTTATGACAACTAAGCAGAAAATAAGAAAAACCTACTGCAGTGCGAAGCCATTTGCTCTACTGCTCGGAGATCTTCAGCTGTTGGTCTAGGAGCCCTAATACAGGCCACACAAACGAACAGATGAAGATAACTCACACAGTGAAAGACCTAGTTCCATGAATCCAGTTTCTTATGGTAAGCAACCCTATGTGGGAACTGGTACTCAGTCCCATTACATCTAATGTTTTTTGAAAAGCTACTGGGATAAATGACTGACGAACACAGAATGAAGAGCAAAGAAGCATTTGGCATTGCTGTTCTGTCCTCACAGAGGTTCTGGGACTCTAGTCATTGCCTGGATTATTTCTGCTTAAACATCTGTTTTCTGCAGGTGACGACTACCCCTCCAGGGAGATCTACCAAAAGTCTTTTTACATTAAGGATATTTCACTTCCAAGAAGCAGTTGTCTTGGGAAGCCCTATTCTTCACACAACACATGACTCTAGAAAGCTATTCCAGCTCATCACTGCCTCTTAAAGTTCTATTCATTAACTGGCCTTCTATAACCCAATTTCAAATTAAAAAAAAAATCCCACTTGCAAGAGACTTTCACGAGAGTCAAACAGTACCATCATCGTATACCACATACGCCTCCGGAGTTGCTGTCACATCTGAATCCAGCCCTGAGAATGTATCTACCAAAGAAGAAGAAAAAAAAAAAAACAAGAATTCAGTTGCATTATCTCCACCTTCCTAACAAATTACATCTTGAATCAAGTTTAGAATAAAAATTTTTAGTCAATTAATTTGTAAGGAAATAAGACAACTGCCAAGTTTCCAGATAACACAGTGACACTCCTCTGCATACTCACAACAGATGAGTAGCTAACTGCAACTACTCAGGAATTTGGTGGAGGAAAATAGCTTCAGACCTGTAATGTACCTTCTGGGAAGTCTGCACTGGGCCACAGGCTTCTTGGAGCAAAGGCGGTGCCGTCAGCACCCCACATAACACTCAGGTTGGGATTTCATAATGTTTTATAGTCTCAGGAGCAGTTTACATGAGGAATTTATATGTACAAAATAGATCGAGCAGTTCAAATAAACTGAAAATCTCTATTCAAATATTTTTTACAGGGGAATAAAAAACAAACAACCCAGACAGCAATGTGAGTTACTGACTATGTTTATGCCTGCAAGTAGTGCAGTCCAAAAGGAACAGATTTGTAAAATAAAGCAGAGGTTTTACTTTTTACTGGCTCTCGTCTGATCCCACAGACCGAATGCCCTTTGCAGGTTGGGGCATGTACACATGATCCTGAAGCACATCTCCTGGTTTAGTTTCAGCCAGAATGAATCCAGTTCGTGTGCACTGAAAACACTCTGCACGGCGAACAGACAGGACCGTGAGGTGCACATCAAAAGCACATTCCTGACCTACACCTAAAACTCATGTAAATGCACGCACAGACTTCCCAGATGCCTATTCCTATGTATCATCTCATCATCTCTGCAGGTCACGCATCCAGCACCTGATACATGGTGGTAAATTCCAGAAGCCTCCCTGCACACGCTGAGAACAGCATTTCCTTATGCTACTCAGGAAGTCAGAGAGCACACAAAGCTCGGACAGCCTCAAACGTGATGGAAAGTGTTTTGCTGGAACCCACTGTAGGTGGAATTAGAAGTCTCCACTTACATGTCAGGGTTGGGGAGAGGCCAGTGTGCAAATAAAGATAAGGGAAAGGTAAGACTGACCTTAAGATCAATCTTTAAAAAAATGACAACCTACCTACTCTTTACATGAAAAGCAGAAAAGAAAGTATTACTTGCATTAAGGCTCTACTATAAATGTTACAAAATTTCAATAGCCAATTTCAAATAAATCACAAACATAACCTGAAACATACCTTTGCATTTTGTATTTTATATTTTTATTTAGAACTAACAATTAATGTACAAAGATTGTTGTATTCTACTACAATAGTGTCATTTGAAAACAACTTGAACAACATAGCAGTGGTATAAATACCAAAAAAAAGCTATGACAGCAGAGGAAATTAGTTCGTTCAGTCAGACTTTCATTTAGCAAAACTTTTTTTTTTTCCTGACAGCCTTCTGCAGAAAATCATCAGGAGATCATTTTAGGTTGGAATTCCACTTGACTTCTGTGAGGCTACTGCGTGACCCACTAGACTGTGTTTTGAATCCAGCAGATATTCTCATCACAGCTGGTCATCCTGAACCAATGTCTGCAACACATGCACTTTTGTTTGGTTAGGTCCAAGTCCTTGCAGAGGCTCAGATGTGCAAAAAGTCTGGAGGTCTTCAAGGGCAGATTTCAATGTGCTCACACTTATTAGCTTTTAAAACTTTGGTCTACATACCACCCTAAGTAATTTCTCTTGTCTACTACTGTTTGGACATAAACTTCTATTTCTCTTTCTCTGTTCCCATACATTGATTGAGGGATGATGATGACAGGGTGCTTCAATAAATAAATAAATAAATAAATAAGGCTTTATCATTATAATTTTCTCCCTTTATAACTGTTGGGGTTCTCCAACTTGCTTCAAGTCTTCTTGCTGTAGTTCTTCAGTTAGCACTGCCTGTATTGAAGGTAACCAAGTCTTGGCAAGATTGTTTGCCACGGTCTCTTGACATCTGAAAGAGCAGCAGACTACCCACTTCACATGTGAGCAGAATGTGAGCATATTTCTTTGTGAATTCACTAAAAAGTTTAGTTCTTTCCACTGATAAACCACACTCGTGTGGCTAAACTCCTCCCTGAAAGTTAAATACTGCTGAATCTAGTAAAGTGCTGACAAAAAATTCTGCTGGGATGAGCAAGTATTCTGCCAGATAGTTAACGAGTATGCCAAAGCTTAAGTAGAACATGTGGTGGGGTTTTTGGCACTTGCAGCCTCCAGCTGTTTGCGAGTCAAGCACTTAGTGACAAAATATCAAGCTTTGGCAGAAGCAGTATTTCCCTAGATGAACTAGAGTATTTTCTGGATTCAGAGAGGAAAGACATGTAAAATACTTTTCTGGAAGGGTCAAGAAAGAACTGCATTAAATATTTTGGTAGTTCAAGTAGCAGTTGTTTATTCTTCTTGAAATGGATACATTAACATAGCAATTGTTAAGTAAATACCATAAAGGTGCTTTCTTTCCAAGCATATTCCTCTATGCAGGATATTTTGCTGCATTTCTCAAATGTTGGGGCCAATGACCATAATGCAAGTAAGAAGAAACAGGAAAAAAATAGTATTTATTCTTCAGATAAATGTTAACAACTGCCAGGTAGGGACTAACTTTGTTCAAGCTATATAGCACATCATTAGTAGAGACATGGAGATCTAACACCTGCTTGTCCTTTCAGTCTTCTTTGATGGATTTGCAGAGTGCTGTTGAAGTGCTGGACAGCTAATGCAAAACTGTTCTTATCAAATAGGCAGTATGTGTAAAATGTAGTTTTCACTCATGTCTCTTTTAAAGTTCAAAGCTTCAGCAAGACCATCTGGCAGAAAGGAAAGGAAACAAGCAGAATGTTTTTTAATGTTCATTAAATTGCAAAAAAAAAAAAAAAAAAAAAAAACAAACCACACCGCCACTAAAAATTTTACTAGGCTAAGTGAAAGCTTTTTATTGTTCTGCTTCTGGAGTCTGTGCTCAGATTCAGCCCAGACACATTTTAAGAACTGTACCACAGAAGCAAACACCTGTTCTTGTTGAATACAGAGCTATACAGCAGTCAAAGGGAAAATTTAGCCCTACAGGCCTTGTATCCTACTTACAAAAAACAAAAAAGCAAACCCACATTCTGAGAAAAGCCACCTTTTCTGCAGACATCCCTTGCTAGTATGGACAGACCTTTCCTCAACAGGGTAACAGCATAGGACTGCAAGGTTTTCAGATGCATTAGACTGAAGCAATGGGTAGAATAAGAGCAGTGCATACTAGCAACATAGACAAACAACTTGTCTGAAAATTGCAACTCATCGTTGAGAGAGGAATATGTGAGGAAAGGCAGTAAAGAGAATAGAAAGATAAAAAGAAAAAAAAGAAACGCTCACCAGATAGAAAACCAGTTCCTTCAGAAGTAAGCCAAGCTAAACTAAGACCAAGCTGAAAGACCACGGCTCACAAAATGATCTCAAAGGAGTTAGGAGATACAACAGGAATTGCTAAGGCTGATCAGTGTCAAGATTGAGTTTGGCTGCACTAATTAAAAACAGTATGGTCACTGAAAAGTTATGCTTGCCATAGCCAAAGAAATATTGCATAAAACATCTGTACTACATGATGCTACCACAATACTCTATGTATGGCACATACATTTTAGGACTATTTAATAAAAGGGAAAACCAAAACAAAAACAAAAAAACAACATAAAAGAGATATTTAATGACCATGTCATTTATATATAAATATTGATGTGTATACAGATACACATGCATACATACCTATGCATACATATATACATGTGTATATAAACATACACACTTTTAGGCAAATCAACTGCCAATAATATGACAGGAAGCTAACTGTTAGTTAAATATTCATACTATTAATCATTGTAATTCCATCAATACGAGACACACTTCTTACCCAGTATATCTGGTAAGGCAATTTTCAGTCTTCTGCTTCTGAGATCCTTTCCAAAGGCGTTGTCCTTACTTATGCTCATTGTTGCTGAAGCCACATATTTCCGTATCTTCTGCACTCTTTAAATTGATAGTTCATCTTCCCGGCCCAAGATTGTATGACCTGCTTGTTAAACTACTTTAGCTTCAGAGATACAGGTGAATGTGGGAAAGGTTGGGGGAGGTGTTAATTAACCATTAAAATCAGCCACTGCAGACAGCAGATGCCTGACTACACAACCTCCTGCTTAGGTTATAGTCATACTTGCCACTACCTGTATTCCCCATTTCCAGACTCAGTTGGGGACTACCTGTGAATGAAAGGGACAGAAACTACAGTGGCACTCCCTGATGCAGCTTTGCAAAATAACCAGCCAACTGGTTTCCATGAAACATTGTGATGAAAGGGTAAAACCTGGTAGAAACAGGCTCAACGCCCACTGACTCCAGTGGATTCATACTTGTTTACTTTGGAACTCAGTTCAACATCATGTCCTAAACTCGTGTAACTGCAGCAGGGGAAGATGACATTCACTGTCACAGTCTTGTATTTTCAGATGAGAAAGGAATTAATCTACAGCTCTCTGCCCTGTATATACAGTCAGGGTTGTCTTTTCCCAGCTTCATCACTGCTGTGCTACATTCCTGCTTGACAATCTCTATCTCCAAGAGCTGGCAAGAAAACAAGAATTTCATTTTCTAAAGCTTGTCCCATCATATGTGGGATATCACGTATTTCCATGAAAGACTTACTTGAACTTGGAGGCAAGCCGATGTCTTCCGATGTAAAACCATTTTCTCCCTCAAATCCTTATACAGTTCTCTAATATCAGTTTCTAAGTTATCCTATGTACCAAAATTTCTTTTCAAAAGTAGATTCTTTCCTTCTATACATTTCTGAAACTGTACTGTTCAAACAGCACAAACAAAAACACTCAAACAGCACAAGAGGAAGTTACCTTCTGCATTGCACTCGGGCAGGCCATCGAACCCTAGCACCAAGCTGCCCTCATCATCATACTGTGCGTAGGTGCCTGGAGGGCAGGTAGGGGCTGGTTTCTCCGTGGGTGGTTCGGTTGTGGTTGGTTCAGGAGTGGTGGTAGTTGTCGTTGTTGTGGTGGTTGTTGTCGTCGTCGTCGTGGTTGTTGTGGGTGTTGTGGTAGTTGTAGTAGTTGATGGAGTGGTTGTTTTCTTAATCATTTCAAGACCTATCAGAGGTTTCCCTCCAAGGCTTATTATTGGTTTATCTTGTGCACTTGCTACAGGTTTACTAAATCTGCCATGACCAAACAAAGGCAATCCATCAGGACTCACCATTGGGGCACCCTTCTCATCTAGGATTGAAGAATAAAGCCCAAAACAAATCTCATTATTAATTCACTCCAGGCTTACAGCATGATATTTAACAGCAGTACATTCCACAGGGGCACTGAGAGTGTGGTCACAGTCTCTTCTAACCAGGCTGACAAGAAAGAGGTTGTTATGCAGGGAAGACCCATGTCTAGGGAAGCTGGAAAAAGGTTCAGAAGAATCTCTGACAAACCACAAGGATGATCATTTTTATCAACAGTGCATTAAACATTTCTTGAGAACTCTACGGGGAGATTTTGCTTCACTATGTGCAGCCTGCATTTAATCTAAATTAATCCCTTAGTTGTTGATGAAAAATATGATGAATCCATATTCTGCTCTCTAATGTTAAACATATGCAAAAAAAGACTGGGAGAAGCTAGTAAGCTGTTGCCACTGCAAGAGAAGTATGAGCCAAGTTCTGGATGTTGCAAGTATCATAAACAATTTAACTTCAGGCACTGAATTTGCATTAAAGAGATCTTTTTAGATGGACTCATACATAACCATCAGTGCCTTTACTGATCACATGTAGCGTTTTTTTTATTATTTGTGGTCAACTTCAGAAAATATTTATAGTTGATACAGTGCTGTTGATAGCTAATAATCATCTCCACATATAGAAAGACATACTCAAGGGTCAAACCTTATTTAAGCTCCATTCTTCTCTCCATTCTCACAGTGATACAGCTGAAATGGACTTTGGTGATTCTCGCTAACTATGCTCTACGTAGGAGAGTCAGGTCCCACAACACCTGCTGCCTCAAGAATAATAACTCTTGGAAATTGTCAGAGAGAAAGACTAATGAAGTGCTAAAGACATAGTCTAGGATGACATTTGTTTTGCCCCATCCCGCTAAGATTAGAGAGTACTGTGGTACTGCACAAGTACAATAAAGACTATATTTACCAAGAACAAGTCCTTTTCTATAAAAAAGTATCAAAATTGATCTTTGAAAGGGTAGTGACATTTTTCAGGAATTCCTAGTTCTGAGTAAGAATGGACTGATTTTTTTAAAAATTATGATCAAGGAATTATGAGCTGAAGTCCTAGAGGCCATTAAAAATAATGATATCCCCCTAACAAAGTTTGTTTTCAAAGAATATCACTAGAGTCAAGAAAGGAGTTAATGTGGGGGCTGAGTTGTGGAGGTCTTTGCCACTAAGAAAGAATGAGTTAGTTAAGAAAGGTTACTAAGAAAAAATACTGTAATTTGGAAATAATTGATCACCAGAGCAGCATTGGAAGAGACATTGTTCAGAAAAAAATATCTAAACAATTGAAACTGATGAGATTTAAGGGAAAACCAGAGCACCCTACAGCTGTGTAGCACAGTGATCTTAGATATTCCTAGTGTCTCATGCTAAGAGACAGCACATCAGCCAGCCGGGACGTCAGGGCAGACCTGGCACTGCTCAAGCTCCTAGACTCTACTATTTGTTGTGAGGGGAGAGCATATTTATGAATTCACATAATTGTCACTGGCTGTGCTCATTCTTTACCCAGAACACCTAAAGCTACAGAAGGCTCTTAGGAAACTGCCTTAGGAAGCTGCCAGGCAAAGGGACATTGTAGCATGCAGCAGATCCAGCAAACAATCCTTGAAATGCTTTCACATCCTGGAACAGGTCAATCCGAAGGCCCAGCTCCAAGCAATTATTTTCAGGCTGGACCTTTGCTCCTGCTAAGTCCAGTGTTGTGCTGAAACTTGGAGACTGTGTAAACCCCTTCTAATGGATTGGGATTGTGTTCTCCCCAGCTATGCTCATTGCTCATTAGAATCTGTTACCATGCTCACACAAACAGGTGGGTTTTCTTCTTCTTTAGAAGAAAGCCACTACTTACCAACAATTGTACGTCCATCCCCTCCTAATTTCACTCGCAGAGGGTTGCCTTGGGAATCTTGGAGGTATTTTCCTTCAACATTTAATACTAGCCCTCGGTCAAGATCTACAATCTAAATCAAAAGATGGATTTAAATTCAGCTAACCTGCGAGAATGTTAAATGAAATTTCACAACAAAAGAAATCCTGGGGAAATATAGACTTTAAGTGTGATGTTCGGGAATAGCCACAACACTGACAGAGTGACTTTTAAATGTGAGTCACTAATTGATCTAGGAATCTCTGAAAAATCACTGCCTAAGAAGGCAAATCTCCAGAAACTCCAGAGACTCCAGAGCTGCACAACAACCACATTCACATCACCTACTACAGGACTCAGGAGCAAAGGGCAACTCTATTTTCTTGGGCTACACAACTCTCAAGTTGGATTTCTGTAATACTGATTTGAATATGACCCTGAGTCCTTTTGAAAATGGGATTTAAGAGTAAGTTTATCAACCAGAAAAAAAATATACTAGCCCATTTAGATTAAAACAGCAGTGAAAATAAATTATCTAAGATTTTAACTCAGGTAGGAGACTGATGAAAAGCTTCTGTCTCATAAATCAAACTCATCTGAGTGCTTGAATTGAATTCAAGGGGGTAACTGTAGTAAAAATCCAGTAGCCATTGCTACTTCAACCCAAAATAGCTGAAGTGGATGCTGTTTTAACCTCAGTTAATATTCAGTATTCCATAGAATAGGAAACTACAAAATGTGTTAAGTATTGAGAAGACACTGGGGAAACAACACAGTAGTAGTTTCAAGTTGGCAAGAAAGATGTATATTTGGCTTTAGGAAATTCTCTGTAGCGTGAAAACAATAATTCAGGAGAGCAGATTGCTTCTGGAGGTCTCTTAGCCGCAGCTGGTGACACAGACGAAGGTATGGACTGTCTTGCCTTACAGAATACTTGTCTTGCTGGGAGCAATGTCCTCTTCTCCAACCTCCATTACCTTCAACAGGGACCTTCAGAGACCTTTTCAGCTCTCTTTCTGCGGTCTATTTAAATATCCTTGGGCATGCCTTTCAAAATGTCTCCCTTAATATGCTGTCCTTGATGCACCTTTTAGTGTTTCTCTACTGCAAGGTAGTAAATTAGAGTGGCTACAAAATGTCTTCATACTCCTCCATTTATTTGCATCACCTACTGTTTTCCATGTGAGTAGCTCCACTGACTTCAGTGAGGTTGGTCACAATCTCATCCTATTCAACGTTTGGACAAACATGTAGGAAATACCAATTCCTTCCCTAAACTGGTTGGTTACAAACTGCTTGGGAAGAATTGTACAAGAATACTTGTACAAACTACAAAACATTTAAAGATATCAGTTTGAAGCCTGTCAACCTAGGGAAGCTATTCTGATGGGCAAGGTGGGCATTTAAAGCATCAAGACACTTGGTAAGTAATGCTGCATTTCTACACTCCTGTTCATGACTGCCTTTTGTTCCCTGAAGAGTCAGTCTGCAGTTAAGTGTTGCCAAATACACATTCCACAATAACTACCCCAGCCACCTTGCATTCATACTTCATAGCAGACAAGTCCCGACCAACCGGGGAGCACAACTCCCACTGACTCTGAGGAAAAATGCTTCACTAGTGTCTCTATGGCACTAATGTTGTACATGAAAATTCAAACTATTATGCTTTCAACCTGCCATTTATAATGTCCAAAGGATGAAATGCTGTATTTGTCACTAGATTTAAATGTAACAACACAGTGAAACCTCATTTTACATCTTCCTTGACTGAGGGACAGTGCTGACTTTTATCATAAAGAAAAGTTAAATAAAACAAAAGGCCAAAGAATCTTGAATTTGCAGAGAAAGTCACCCTACCCACTTTGTTCCTTGAGGACCATTGATTATTCTCTGTCCACTTGGTTTTCCATTATTACCAGGTAGTATTTTTCCATTTCCATTTTTTGTTGTAAGATTTGGTCTGCCGTTATAACCTGAAATACAGAAGAAAGCACACTGTTCTGAAGAAAGCTACACATATTACAAATCACAAAATAAAACACAAAAGAAATGCAATATCTCTTATGAATGCACTGTTAAATACAAGTCTCATGGACGTATTTTACCTGTACAGGTTACAAAATGATGGTCATTAGTGATTCTTAATTACGTGTAACACTTGCAGATATTCACGGTTTTGTCATTATGAAGTTTCTCACAATTTGTATTCAGCATTCAAAGATTAAATACAATATATAACAAGTTTAATATGATTCTGACTACACATAAAGGCTAGATTCACCAGTATGCCTGGGTTGCCATTTACTTCAGCGAAGATGGAAACGTGGCTTCACTGGTTCTACTCAGATTGTCTATAAGACTGTTTTATGTCAATACTATGGTGCAAAGCAGCCATGGCAAATTTTGTTTGGAAACTATCAGCACCAGGAAACTGACATTTAAAAATGAAATCAAGATATTAGAACAGTGAACAAATTTAAATGGCTCCCAACACCATAACATTAAGATAACTTTTTCTGTAACATCCAATATAGATAAAGTCAGTTCCTATACTGGAAAGCAGATATACAAAGCTTTCTGCCCAAGACAGCTCTTCTAAAGACACCAGTACAGATACAATGGTATTGCTGTTGCCTCATATCACGTCACATTAAAATACAGATCAAGCTCAATGTTGGATGAATTTCTGATGATAGAAGAAAATTTTCCAGCTTGGATTTCAGGATTTTCAGTCCTAGCTTTGTGATTTGTTCATATCTGCCAGAAAGCTTCTGAACTGGTTTACAGCACCCACAGCAAATACAGGCTTGCCACCACAGCAATTAAGTTCTGCTTCAGACTCAAGAAACATGGGCCAAATCCTTTGTTTCTGCAAAAGACTCCCTTTTTCTAGCTTCAAAGCAAGGCCCATTGCACATAGCTACAAGAAACTGATGCAGCTGAGAGCTACAAAAGCCGCAGCACTGACCTGTAGGCTCTCAAACTTACAAAAGGCAGTAACAGTCATATTCTAGCTCGCAGACTTGCCACCAGGAATTATCAATGAAATTAATAAATATAACATAAACACTCTTTGACTATTAACTTTCCAATTTCAATTGGAAATGGCACCATTTGGTAATATGAAGGGCAAGATTTTTAGCGGATGAAGGATCTCGGTCTTCAGGGAGGAGGAACTACCTTCATCTTTTGCATGCCGTAGGTCAGTGGAGTTCTGGAAACTTTGTCATCTCTAAAAATCAAAGTACTTAAACTTTCTGCAATACACATCCTCCATAATATTATTTAAGGTCCTCCACTTCTGCTTGCATGTTCTGCAGGCTGGTGAACCTCTATACAGAATTTAATCTGATTAAAGACAGTGCAATATCCAGCTGTAATGTATATTGTACAGCAGTAAAACCACCTTAAGTAAGTCATTCTTATCCACATAAAGCACAGAATGCCCTTAATAAAACACTCAAGTAACTCAATATAGTTCTTGAATGCCCATACACTTGAAAGAGAAAAAAATACATTCCTATCTCTAGCAAACCTACTGAGACTGTCTGGGACCACCTTATGTCTCTCAGGGAATCAGTACATGACAGAGCTTTACTGTTCCCCTACCCATAATCAGAAGACATTTTGACAGAAAGCAAGCCTCTAATCTGGGAATAAATTTCAGTCATAAACATATCAAAAGACTGACTGTGTCAAAAGGCCTGAGAAATCCTCATCAGGAATATGTGACCCTCTACTTAGAAATAAGAGGAAAGTGCTTAAAAAAATAGTTAAAGAAAATACTGCATGCCAGTACAGACTATGGAAACATCTTACTGCCTTGGGGTGAGCATGGTAGGAGCACATAGCCTCCCAAAGACTTTTTAATAGTCTCTATAAGGAAGAACAATATACCTGAGAAGTCACATTCAGAGTAAAAGAGTTCTTTCAGGGCAAATTCAGTGAAACTATTATTCAATAAGGAACAGTTATAGCCCCTAATTCTGTTATCTGATCTGCCCAAATAGACCACTTGACATTTGGAGATCTCTCTGTGGAATGTGGGATCCTGGGTGAATCAGGCTGCAAGATTCTGCACAGATCAGTGCCCTGCAAGACCAAGGGCCTGGGGCACCTCATCACACTTTGCTTAGCTCTCAAGAAGCGGGTGGTCAAGAAGACCACCAAAATTAAAGCTAATACCTTACAAGAAATAAACTACACTCTGAGGGAGAACTTTCCATTTCATCTAATAGCTGATGTTAAGGAAAACTTGGTATAGTGAGATTATTAAAACAAAGACAACATACCTTGCCTAAAAGAAGGTCTAACAAATTGTCTTTGGGAAGGGCTCCGTAATCTGGAGTTTAGCAGTCTCTGGCGAGGGGACAGAGTGGAAGAAGAAACTGTTGGAGAAACAGTGTGTGTAGCTGTAGATGCAGAGGAACGTGGCCAAACGAAGCTTGGTTTAGACGGAGTATGTTTGTTAGTGGAGTGAGGAATCCGTGATGCAATAGCTGAGCTGCCTGGTGATTCAGGAGAAGACATTTTTAATGCTGGAGTTTCTTCCTTCTCTTCTTCTTCAGATCTTACTTTGTGAGGTAGAAGAGTGTCCATAGATTTCCTTCTATTGCTAGCAGTGTCATCATATGTGTTTTTGTTACCTCTAGAAACAGAAGGTGACCATTTTGCTGCCAAAGGTGATGTGGATTTCTCCTCTGATTCTTTCTGATCATATTCACTATAATAATCATCCTCTTCGTTAGAACTTGACTGACGAGATTTAGATGAAGAGAATGAAGGAACTTTTTGAGGAAGTTCAAGTTTGGATAATCTTGATGGCAACAGGCCGTAATTTTTCTCCACTTGGGGCACTGTTCTTGTAGCAACCCTTGAACGAGTAGGTAACGAAGGACGGGTTTGTCTCAGAGAAGGGGATGACAACCTTGGATTATAATGGCTGTCCTTTACTGTATCACTGGAAGAACTGGAGTCTGGCTGAGTAAGTTTTGGTTTGTAGGATGGTGCCTGAGACCCTGATTGCTGTTGCTTTAATAAGCTTGAGCTTCCCTGAGAGAAAGAGGCAGGTAATCCTCTAGAAGGGAAGACCTCCTTAGGAGACACAGACCGGGTGCTTGCTCTGTCCCTACCTTCTCCCACATCCTCATCCTCATTTTCCTGCAATTCTTCATTACTCTGAGATGCGATGGGAGACGGAAGACGCCGTCCCCTAGAATGAAGTAAGGATGGGCTGGTTTGTGCCCTCTGAGGAGCTGCTGAACGGGAGCTCTTCTGTGATGGAAAATGAGAGGGAAATGCCTTTTTAGGCAAAGACAAACTTGGCTTTGATTGAGCAAGAGTTTCTCTTACCTCTTGGCTGTCCTGCTCCTCAGGCTTATGTCTGGAAAGAGACGATTGCAAAGGAGAATGCTTTTCTGGAGCAGTTGCTCTACTGTGATGTTCTTCTGAGTCAGACTGTGGTGACTTTTCACTATGTGTCTCTCTGAGGTGAGAATTGGAATCTATCTGAGGATTTCGCTTCTTAGAATAGATTGCTGGAGAAGACTGCCTGGAAGTGGATAGAGAAGGATTGCGTGCAACAGCTGGAGACAAGGACTTTTCGTCTTGTGAGACCTCCCTATTCTTATCACCATCCTTTCCCTCAGATTTAGCACTGAAGGACTGAGAGTGAGGTGAAGTGTGACCAGAAACAGCAGACTTTGATGAAGCTGCCACAGCAGCTAATTTTGAATCCTTCCACATGTGAGAACTGGAGGCTGAAGGAAGCCTTGTTTGCTGTGACCTAGAACTGGACTGTTCTGCTCTGCCCTCCGCTCCTTCACTGTCATGCTCAGCATAACTACCACGAGCAAGATCATTATTTTTGGCAGGGAGAACATGGGAAGAGGTTTTAGGAGAAGGAATATTAGTGTTGCTTTGCCTCAGTTGCTTTGTTTCATTATCTGTGTACTGCGGAACAGAAGAGGCAGAAGAGTGCTGTGTTGAGGATGGTAGCAGTGCCAGCGGCTCACGTTTACCTGTGCTTGTCTGTTGTGAGCCCTCCGATACACGAGTTCGAACAGGGAACCGTCCCGATGCAAGGACAGGGTGGATCGGCCGACTGGGGGCCAAAGGTCTAACGTTTCTCTGAACCTGGGCTTTTGGTGGTGCTGTTGTAGCTTCAGGGGAGGAATCGTGATCACCTGTCACTTCAGTGGATTGGAGATCAGGTTCCAACTCACTTGCCTTTCTAGAAGGTAACTCAGATTTACTCAGGACTCCTCCTCCGGCCAAGAGTTTATTCTTATATTCAGAAAGCAGACTCTTTTTATCACTGACACTAGGTGAACCGGCATTTCCAGGTTTTTTAGCCTTGGAATTATCTTGAATACTTGCTTGTTGCTGAGCTATTGAATCTTCCTGAGCAGCTGTGGTAGGGGAAAAAAAAAAAGACACTCTTTATTCATAACAACAGATGAAGCACAAAAGCTGCAAAAGAAGAGAAGACAGTGAGGTAGCAAGAAGCAGGATACATAAGAGAATACGGGACATAATTCTTTCTGTATTAACCAACTTTTAGGGAATTGTTATAACTTGCGTAAAACAGGGCAATCAAAATATCTGAAATGAGGGGGAGCAGCAGCCTATCTGTGGAACCAAATCCTAGCAGAGCTTATTCACGTTCATGGTTTGAGGATGCATTACCGCATCTGACAATGCAGCCCACATTTAGTTAACTCTGTAAATTCTCTATCCCCAAAACAGTATCTTTCTGCAAGAATCAAGAGCAAGAAGTCCAAATGAGGTCTAAGAAAAGTAAATGACTAACATATTGAAAAGTGGAAGTAGCCAGGAATAGTGCAAATAAAGAAACAAAATATGGTTTTATTTGGACTTGGGATAACCAGAGCACACAACATATGCATGCCGCACACCATGAAATATGGTACAATAACGATTTATTCAAAATGTTGAAATATCCATTAAATGACCTTTTAACTGCTGCAGAGCAATGAATGCTTATCTGCATGCACCTCTTTGGACAATACAGTCAGGAAACGCTATCAGAAACAGTTTTAAGGAAGCAAAATTGCACTGGTTAGACGGAGCACACAGGAAACTAAGAAAGGTGAGTAAGAACAACCATAACTAGGACCAAGACAAGAATGGACAAACTAAGGCCATGATGCTTACCTGCTGGGATAGCAACACTGAAGGCTTTAGACTGAGGACCTTGTCCCCTCCTGTTTGCTGCACGAATTTTGAAAATATAGCGCTCTCCAGCCTGCAGACCATCAATTATGGCTGATGTTGTAGCTCCAGAGTAGGTGATGGACTTTGCTCCAAATGGCTTGAGAGCCGGGGCGTATGAAAGAATGTATTCTGAAATGATTTGGCAGACGGTTGGAAGGAGGAAACTGAAAACAGTCCTGTTTCCAGCGGACAGACTGTATGGGTAGGATGAATTAGAACGTGCATTACTAAAATTAATACACTATCAATGCACGTCAAGTCAACAGCTGGAGTATAAAGACATGAAATACATATTAATAAGTTGAATAAACATTCCCTCATTTTAATAGACAGAAGCATGCCACGACAATGAGCTAAATACCAAGACTTTAACTACACCTTTCTCACAATACAAAGGCATCAGTTTTGACCAGCAGGAAGAGCCACCACCAAGAGCCCCAACAATGACCATAAGAAGTTACAGCACCAACAGTGCCGGGCAGTTTGGCTTGCTACACTAAAAGACCACTTTTTCCTATTATGACTGTTGGAGTGTGAACAGATTTTAAGATTTTCCCAGGGAAATAAAAGTTTAGAACCTACTGATTAGTAATGAAGATATTTACAAATGACAACACATGATCCAGAGACTGTTCTTCCAAAATATCACTTGCTCCAAAGATGGATAAAACACAATTGTGTTACTGGCAGCAACTATGTCCACAGCAAACAAGAATGTTAAAAATCCTTCTTTCCCACAGAAGCTACTTGGAAGAAGATCAAAATAGCATATTCACATAATTAACTTTCAAGACATCAGTATTAAAATCAGGTGACATTTTTAACACAGCTTTGACACAGATCTGATTACACTACATTTTCAGACTCCAGTCATGCAAAGCAGCTCTGCCAATCCACTCTGCGAAGACTCCACCAGCATTAAGGGTCCATATACTCACTCCTAAGCAGTGTGGGAGCATGAGGAGCAACCCCATGAAAACACAAAGTGCTTACTTCATGCATGTGAACTGCAGTCAAAAATAGATGTTTTCAGCTTAGCCTTTGATTAAGTGGATTTCTGGATTCTATTTTAATTGTGAACTACAGACTGGTAGGTAAAATTCATGCCTTGATGATTTAACATTGTTCCCTAAAAAGTACTTTCACCGGAAAAAAATGACACTGCATATACTAAATGGTAGCAATCTGGACACATCTGTCCAAGAAAATTAAAATTTTACCTGTCAAACTGTGCTTACTAACTATATCAGTGCATGTGCCACTGCAGACAGAGCAAGGCAAGGCCTTGTGGCTAGTTAAGATGCTCACCCTGCTCTCACGTCTCAATTCAGGATGAGAGTGGTACCTACACATTCTAACAGCTTTCCACATTGGGGGAAATTTCACTTTAATCAAAATAACTGTAAGCATGAAGAAGTGTTTTCCCACTACATGCTCATAGGGATGTATCTTAAAATGTACGTAACATTTTAGTGACATGCAGGCTTCCTTTTCTTTTAAATCCCCTGTAAGAGGCACTGACACCAGCCACAAACAGGATTTTGAAAATAAATTCCAAGGACTGTCACTTTCCTTTCATCGACCAACAACAAAAAATTCTAGAACATAACAACAACATTAAAACAGGAAAATTATTTTTTCTTCTGAAAACAGTCTGTACTCATTTCATTGAGAAATAAGCCAAGCATAAGTCATCGAAACCAAGAATCACCATTTTTTACATGCAAATGCATACTGATCAGAAAAATAAATGAATAAATAAATAAATAAAAAGTATGAGAAGGCATGCTGAATTTTGTTTTCTGTGTTTCTTGTTTTGTTTTAAGATATATAATTCTATTCAGTATGACATATGATGGGTACACCAGGGTGAATTTTATTTGCATAGGCATTGGTATTAATTGTGGTAGCTTTCAAATGGCTATTAGAGGACAATTTAAAGGCAGGTTTGAAAAACAAAAGGACAAAAACACAAAAATTCCCTATTACCATTGCCATCAATAGTACTTATGAAGTGCTAATTCACAGGTTTTATTTAGCCATTATGCATCTCATTTGTGCCATTTATTTCATTAAAAAAAATAAGACCTCTCCTGTTATACTTCATTTTCCAAAAAAAAAGAGAAAAAAAAACTCATAACAATGTATGAGACATCTATGTGCTTTCAAGTGTCTTTAAAACAATTGTTCTGGAGAAATCATCTACAAAACAGTAGACATATCTGGACAAAGGGTTACAGAATGTTCAAAATTAGGAGCAGATTTTAAATTTCAGATAATGTCCTTGAACGACCCTACTTTAAGAAATAATTCTTGGACCTGACTGCAACTCCATTGAAACAACTGGCAAAACTCCTACTTCAAAGTGGAAAAAATTCCACCACTTCCCTGATGAACGCATAAAGCAGGTCTTTTATGCTGACACAGCACACCTCCCTCTTCACAGCAGTGTCTTGTTAAATCCTGGGTTCCTATAGTGCTGAGGAGGCACCTTCAGAAAGTTGTGTGACCTCAGAACACAATCCTATCATTTGCAGAAGAATGTGAGGAGCCAATTAACTTGCCTATTCATTTTTTGGGGGGAAAAGAAAAAAAATCAAGGAAGATTTCTAAATCTTATGCAAGTAATCTGCCACTGACAAATTAGTAATATGACCATATATGACAATGCTACACATGTGAAATGTTGAAATCACTACTGGTGTTTTTTCTTAAGAAGAGGCTTTCATTACATGACAAAATAGAAATACAACAAAAACATAAGCTATTCACTTTCTTGGCAGCTACCCAACTTTTCCTAACTTACTTCTTCACCTAACTTTCATAAAACCTTTGGGAAACTTCCTTCTGGAGCTTCACTTCAACCTGCTTATAAGGAGAGAGAAAGTACACATCCATGTCAGCCCAGGACGTATCCTGGGCACAAGGCAGTGGCTTCCCAACAGCACAGTGGAGAAACTGAAGCTGGGTTGGAGATAAGAAAGATCTTGCCGTGGTACAAGTCTTTAACACAGTCATGTCATAGTCTGCTATGCTGTGTGGACAAACACGTGCTCGTTCCAGCTTCCTGCAAGGTGACAGTCTAATTTCAAGAAGAACAGCTCCCTGTGAGGGTTAAAAACATGATGATGATAACTTACCTTTGACTTTTCCTTCACTCTCTGGAAGAGCATCCCAGGAGGCGGCAACAGAGGTCGGTTTGCCTTTTAATGGCCAAACATCCAAATTTTCAGGTGCACTGGCAGGAGCTGTGAAACAGCCACAGGCAAAAGAGGCAGCTAAGAAATGCCTACTCACATGGTATATACTTCTTGCTCCTCCTTCTCATTGTAGAACTTTCTGTATGATCATTTCAAAGATAAAAACTGAAATATACAAATGGCTCAGGTCCACGTGTGCCTATATTATCTCTCTGTACAAGGTTCCCATCGTGAATTTTTCCTGTACACTGCTGGGGACAGGCTGTCTGCACAAGAATGCTGCTATGGCTTAGCTGAGTGTAAAGCTCATGTAATTTGGTTGTTGCAGACTACTTCTCTTCACTGTACCAAAACTGGAGTCTTCTCAGTGGTAGAGACAGAATTTAGAAATTACCAGTATTTAGCCCCAGAAATACCTAAATCAATCTTTCACCTGCTCTCACTCTGCCAAAACAGGCAGCAGCACCAAGGCTGTTTTCGTTTTTCTGTTTCTCCTGGCTATGCCTTGAGCCAGCTGTATTTTGCAACTTAAATCCTCAAAATTTGCATTGCATCAAAGATCTCTTTAATACATACCCGCTTCTGGCGTCCGCTGGTAAACAGACACGCTCCACTTGCCTTCCTTTTCTCCCTCCAAGATTTGGACTGCAAATTCATACATGGTATCCGGCAGCAGACTCTCCACCAGCGCCCGCCGGTGAGGTACCCGCTTGTAATCCCACCTTGCTGATTCCCCCTTTTCCCGATAACGAACATTGTACTGCCTGGGATTAGAAACACAGGAGGTAAAAAGTCACTCTGCAAAACTAACAGCATTAGTAGAATCAGGCAGGTTGTTTTTGCCTTGGCTAACCTGCTGGAAAGGGAATGGCGACCAGCGACAAGTGAGGCCTACAGTACTGACTTTGGCATAAGAATTGCTCTTTAAAAACAGAAACAAAAAAAAATGCTGTGGTCCAACAGTTACACAGACGTCTAAGTACTAGAGGCCAGGGTGAGATCCAGTGGGGTGAAGAGGTTAAACGGTCCCATATTTACCCATATCAGGTTTCTAACTACCAGCCACGGGAATGGAAAGGGATATGCAAATTTCTACCTTTTATTGTGTTCCCAGCTAAATTATTCCAATAATGAACTATTAATAAATAAATGCAAATCAATCAGTAGTCAGTTTAAAGCAGCTCATCTTTAGCATGTATTTACAGAATCATGCAGCAACAGAATAGCTGAGACTGCAAGTGACCTCTGGCAATCTAGTCCAACCCCCACTGCTCAAGCAACTGCATGTTCCTGGCATCATATCCAGATAGCTTTTGAGAATCTCCAAGCATTAAGACTCCCAAACCATTCTGGGAAACCTGTTCCAGTGCTTCCTATTGCTGTGCACCACTGAAAAGACTCTGGCCCTATCCTCTTCAGACCCTCCCTTCAGATACTTATACACATTGATGAGATCCCCCCTCAGTCTTCCCCATTCTGAACAACCCCAGCTTTTGCAGTCTTTGCTCACAGGAGAGATGCTTCAGGCCCTTCAGCATCTAAGGAGTCCTTTGCAAGCCTTGCTTCAGCAGCTCCGTGTCTCTACTGCGAAGCCCAGCACTGGATCCAGCTCTCCAGCGGTGGCCTCACCAGGACTGAGTAGCAAGAGAGGATCCCCTCCCTCGACCTGCTGGCAACACTCTTCCTAATGCACCCCAGGACAACACTGGCCTTCTTGGCCACAAGGGCAAGCATTGGACTAATTACCTATTCGCTGCAAAGGGCTAATTACCTATTTGCTGCAACCCTCTTCTGTTTTTCATACAGAGGGTCTGTCCAAACCACGAGCACAGACTGAGAGGACATAACTCGAACACTTATGTCTTGTGCCACCTCCACCTCTTCCTCCTCTGAAATAGCAGGAAAGCAAAGGAAAATAGCAAGTCAATAACAAGAACACTGGACATCTCTGTAAAAAGTAATCATCTTCCCCTGATGTTTTAAAAGGCACACAGCACAGATTTGTAGCAAAGATGATGGCAATTCCTGGAAAATGTACATTTCTGAGCATTTCAAATGTGCTGTTTGAATTCAGCTTTTATGTTTTTTATGGTATACAGGACAGACAAAAAAATAAGAAGTTCTAAAAGGAAGAAATACAGTCATTGAAGGAAATCATTGAATCACTGAAAATGCAATCACTGAAGGAAAAGAATACATTCATCAAATCATTTTGAAATTATCGGACTAGTTTTGCAAACATTTTTACAAAACTTTAAACTGAAGTTAAACTAATTTGATTTTCTGACGTATTTTAATTTTGGTGAAGCTTGATTTTCTATCTGTTCATTAAAGTTACTCCAGTTACTTCTGCGCTAGGGACTTCCTATGAAGGAGATTTATTACTCTTCTTATTAATGTGACAATGACTATTCCCAAATATTTAAAGATACAGAATACATCAGGTGCAATGTCCCTGTCCCATCTTAGAGAAGAACAGTATTATAAAAATGATGAAACCTCAGGAAAGGGATCAGTAAACTCTGGAGTATGCAGCACCATCATTTTTATGCACTGGAGAAGGGCTACACAAGCTGCAGGGTCTAGCATTTGTCACACAGCTGCTCTACTAGATGTGGGGGTAAGGGAAAGCATTTCCTTGTGATTTAAAGCAGAAAACTCTTATTACTTGGACTGCAGGAGGTATAAGGTACAAACTTTTCTCTGTTTTCAGCTCAAATAAAATTCCAAGATACAAAGCTTGTGTTGTCCCTTCCACAGTCCACAGTGTGCTTACACAGCATACTTCACTGGTATCAAGATTGCACTTGTTTGATTTTTCTCTTTGTACATTTTCCATTATATTTCTAAGTTTCATTGTATCAAATTTATGTATGACTGACAGTTCCCAATTAGGTATTCTTCATCTGTGTCAAAACATTTGAAACCCTCTGTAACCCCTGTAATATTCTTGTTGTAAGGCAATGGGGTGAGATGGTGACACAGGCAGGGAGATGATTGAGCCTTGTGGATCCTTTTTAATCTCCATTACAGTGTACAGCATTTTGTTTCCAAAGCAAGAGACAGTTTCTGCTGCCCAGACTCAACTACCTGCAGATCAACCCCCCCATGATACAGAGCAGAGACTTGGCAAAGATGTACACGGTTCCAGAAGCCCTGGCGCTGATCCTGACTGACTCCTCTCCTGTGATCACTGCAGTGCATTAGGTCTGCCAAGAGGAGGAGATTTATATATATATATATATACACACACACATACACAACAACCAACCAAACAACCATGTTGCATTCAGTTTTATTAAGCCATCAGAGACATCCAGCAGGCCCTGTGGTCCATCGAGAAACACCTAGTGGGTCTTGCCCCAAAGAACTTAGTCCAAAATCCTAGTGTTTTTCATTTAGATGGTCCCATGACTTGATGACAGATGTGAAAGAAACATACCTGTAACCTTCCTCTTAATTAAAGATGACCTATATACAGGTTGACTCCGTCCTTGGGAGTTTCTTGATGGCAGTGAAACCACATGAACTGATTCAGAGGCTGTACATGTGAGAAAAAGAAGTAGGCTTTTCTGTAACCTTTTTCATAGCAAACCAAAATACATAGCAACAAGTTTTCATTTTTTTCAGGCAAAAGTCTGTTTTATTCCTTTCTGTGATAAAAAAGGAGAAGTTTCTCAGAAAGGTAACTTACTTGAATTCATGGTATCTATCTCAGAGATTTGAATTTGCATGCAGCAAGAACAACAGACTTCACATTTCAGAGGTAGAAAAGCACATTATTAACAAAAAAAAAGAAAAAGGAGTCTATTACTGTAGGTTTGAGTATCTCTCATGATAGTTTCTTCATTATTTAAAAATACACTTGTTCTCCCCCTTGGAAAACAAGTAGAATAAAAGCAATGAAAACAAGAAGTAGGTGTTTAAAAACATGTTACATAACATTTCTCATCAAGATTAAGTACTTTATTAAACTCTCACTAAAAGTGGCCACAAGATTTCCATTGACTGCATTGATCCCCGGGCATCAGGGCATCTCCAACTCTGCACAGCAGTAGCACACACAGAGCATAAAGTGTATGGGGGAAGTTTCTTGCACATACTCATGAGGGGCCAGGTTTTGGGAGTCCTTTGGGAGTGGAGGAGAAGGAAGAACAGGAGGCAGCAGCTGAGCAGGACACCTCTGGGTCTGTCCCCCTGCATACGAGAACAGGACAGCATCATCTGTGTCTGTACTATATCAGGACCATTTAGTTTCATGCTCACAGACACCCTTTATAGCTACTGGAAAGTGCTGTCCAGCTGCTGGACAACAGACACTGCTGAAGAAACTCAGAGCACAAGCAACAACAGAAGAAGCAGGAAACAGAAACAAGGCCACCATGGAGAGCCTAAGGCCACCATGGAGAGCCTGAGACCATAGAGGATACTGGTTTTCCAACACAAAATCTACATGGATGTGGAAGAACTGGCAGTCACCATATGCCTCTTTCCAGGGATGATCATTGCATAGAAAGATGAAAAAGTGAAGGAATACTAGAAAAGGAATAAAAAATGAGCCAGAGATTTTTGTTAGGAAAAGTTCTGGAACTCTGGACTAAATGATAAAGAGGACTAGGGACTTTTTTTGGCCAAATTGCGATAAAGATTTTATTTTTATACAAAAAGCAGAAGAAGAAACAGATACTCAGATTTCAAGACCAGAAACTCTGGCAGCCACATGTAATTTTGGAATCACCATTCATTTTATAATCTAAGACCAGACCACCCATGGGATGAGCTTCCAGGTTATATGAGAGATTTGGGGGGAAACAGGTTTAACCTTAAGCAAATGCATCCAAACAGCACAAAGAAAATGAAGCTTCTAGGGAAAAGATCCAAATAATGCTCAGGAGTGGACACCTATTGCTCAGAGCAGGCTAGAGGAATTTAGGCAGCCAAAAAGAGCAGCCAGTGAGACGTGGGGATGACACACACAGCAGAGAGGGAAATGCTCAGCCTCTAAGGAAACAGAACTGCTGCAGTTAGCTGAGAAATTCTTTAAATACATGACAACACCCAGGGCACAAGTGTAAATCACTACAGCATGGTGGAAAGACAGAAGAGGCCAACTTGACTAACACAGGAGCTCTTAATAGCCTGGAATTCAACGCTCAAGCACAGAGTCTATGAAACCATAATGTAGGATCTATGATTGGCAAGCAACAAGGGATGAAAGATGTGCTTTTTGCCTGGAGAGCATCCTTGTGAGCAACTGTACGTGAAACGATACCGCACCAACTGATGGGCCTGGACAAGGGTAGCCTGCCATCAGCTGAACTACACGGCACAGGGGAATTTGTCTTACCCAGCTTTTTTGCTTCCTGGTTCTGTCGCTCTTGCGGCAGCGGAGCATAGCTCATCCTTCGGCTGCTCTCTCCAAACCCACGGAGGTAACCCTGGGATCTGCTGCGTGGACCCCGGAAGCCTGCTCCATACGGTGGTTTCCACCGAAAAGATGACCTGCCGTCTGGGGACTGGGCACGTGCTCTCAGAGCTCTGCTTGGCATGTCCTTCTCTTAAAGAATAAACACAAACACACAAAGCGCATCATGATTATTATGAAGCATGTGGCATGTATAGCAGTTAATACTTAAGTCTGTTGCAAGCTCATTTATGAAATAACACAAGAATAAAAGGCATAATTTTATACCTCTTTAATAAGTGGTATATATATTATATATTTTATAT
>JAUBNY010000523.1:378584-390060 GCA_032275445.1 Crypturellus soui | reverse complement strand
GTGGCCCTGCGTGTGCAGGGGGTTGGACTAGATGACCTCTAGAGGTCCCTTCCAACCTTAGGCATTCTGTGATTCTAGGATTCTATGACTGGACACGCAGGGGACTGAGGCTCTGCGACCTGTCGTTACTGCATGCATAAACCAAGCAATGGAAACTACAGGGTAGTTTCTCCAGCTGGGCCAAGAGCAGTAAAAGCAAATGCCATTCACTCTGAGCCACTCAGCTCCTAGAGTCACTACTGCTATCATTAAAAAAAAAAGTTTTTTTTTTTCATTTTTCTCTTTCTATACTCATCTCAAAAAGTACTGTAGAGAGGTATCTGTCTTAGAAGCACTTCAAAACATCCGTCACAAGCATGCCTTTGAAGCCCTTGACTGAAGACCTCATCCAAAGCTCTTTGGTGCACTCTGAGCTGAAACTTCAGTAGCACTCTGTGTACCCAAAATTTTTGAAGCTCTGGAGGACTGGGGAAGGAGCAAATCATTGCAGCTTCAAGTCCACTGTGAAGAAAGGGAAAAGAAAACACCATGACAGTCTAGTAAAATTTATCAGGAGGGTCCTGAGCAGTTCTGGCTGAATGACTCGCTCCTCTGAGGATCCCTGCACAACTCACACAATGTGCACTACTCAGGACTCCGAAACATATGGTCTACATCAAACGCTGTTTCAGTATTTGGAGAACTACAGTCAATAGTTCGACTCAGCAGCCATGCCCATGAGAATGATACATGAAACCCATCCCAGTACCAAGCCTCTTGAAAGCTTCCAAGTAAAAGACAGCAAGAATGAATGGACAGATAGATATAGCACAGACCATAGCAGCAGGTAAGGCATTTAGAACTGTAACTGCCTTACAGTACAGTCTTGAATTGCTTAGAGAAAATACAGCAACAGCTAGTGAGGAATGGACTTCTTGTGTCATAACCATTTTAATTCTTATTCTTTCCCTAATACAGAAAAAAATGGAAAACGCCACATATTTGACAGACATATTTTAGAAATCACAGAATCACAGAATGGTTGAGGTTGGAAGGGACACCCAGAGCACAGGGCACAGGGTGGCATCCAGGCGAGTTTGGAAGATCTCCAGAGAAGGAGACTCCACAGCCTCTCTGGGCAGCCTGTGCCAGGGCTCTGGCACCCTCACAGTAAAGTATCAGTAATTTGTAAAGCATCAAAACAGTATAGTTCTTCCTTACTTTACGTGGACCTTCCTGTGTTTCAACTTGCACCCATTATCCCTTGCCCTGTCACTGGCCATCATCGAGAAGAGCTTGGCCCCATCCTCTTTACATTAAAACCAACTTCTTCAAAAGCAACAGTGCAGAGTAGCTTTTAGATCTGCCATTTGACTATGCCTTTGTCTCGATACATCTCCTTTACCCACCTGGCTCTCTAATTCATGTTACTATTAGTCTATGTTTTTTCATGCTAGAACTAGTCTTTCTAATTTTCATTCTGGAGTATTTCCAAGACATCTGTCTAGGTCTTGACATCATTTGCTTGCTTACATTTGATCTTCTTAATTTGGCAGAAATAATCTTATTTATTTCTGTTATTTTCCTGGAGAAGGATTGTTCTCTTTGACGTGGCTTAACCGTATCAGCAGAAGGTGTTGCCAGAACAACAGCAAAAGGATCCCTCTTGTCCTGTGGGACAAAGAGTGACAAATTCTGACTTCTTTCTATTCCTTTCCTGCTCCTGTCCAGTAAAAAATCCTAGGTAAAAACTGAACAGTGACAAATGGTACCTAAAGCAGAACTAGGCTTTAAGTCATGAAAGATTGCTTCTAGTAACAAAGATTGCCTATAAATGTCTATAAAATGTCTGTAACATTCTAGTGAGCTTAGACTGCACATGCAGATTTTCTTTCAATCCTTGCTAACTCATTTTATGCCTAACCTTTCTCCAGGCTTAAAAAGGGCAGGGCTCGTTCAAAGCTCGCTGATCTCAGTGGAAGTGCTTCCTTATCATGCCCATCACAGGAAATTAGGCCTGCAAAAAGGTGAACTCATAAATTATCAGAAAAAAAAAGAATGTTGAAAGAAAGACAATAGTAGTGCAAATATATATTTTTTTATTCTTTTAAACACATGGTCTGAGCTGCCAATGTGCCAATAGACCTGACAAAGCCACCAATTCCAGCTGATTCTATGCACATAATTTCAGTCCCCACATCCTCAGTAATAACAGAATATTTGTGCTCCTTCTCTGAGAAGCAGCTGAGGTTTCCCAGTGCTGACACGGCACCACTCGGCAGAGCTTGTGGCTGTTTCAGTTGGCAGGTTCCCCGTGACTTTCAGACCCTGGTTAGCAGGCAAGAAATTCACATTCTTTGGCTTCAGTTGATATTTAACTACAAAAATAGCACAAATATCAACTTATAATATCTTAAGCCCTGTTTCTAAGATAAATCAGAGCCTAAGACTGCTTTAAGTGCTGAGGTCTGAACTGAATTTGACTGCAATCACAAGCACGACAAAAGCCTGGGATAACGATAAGAGAGCTTGCTTTCCTCTAGATAATCTTTGCATGGGCCGTTCTTTAGTCCTAGTCAGAAATGCAGTGAAGACTATGAAGTCCCCTGAGGAATATGGAATATTAATCCACACTGAGCTTCTCTTCCATGGCAAGATGTTGTCTGGAACAAAACTAGCTCCTCCAAAGCTTGTATCTTTCTATACTACATACAAGACTCTCATGTCCAATCCATTCCTGTTTTCATATTCATATTCTGTATTTACTCAGAAGTTTCTATGGTTCTGACAGCTTAAAATTAAACACAGCAGCTCAAAAATCTGCCAGGAAAGTACAGAGGAAACATAACACGACCAAAGAGCATCAGAACTGTGGCCTTACACTCTTAAAGACCAGTCTTATCTTTAAAATTATGGCCACCTGGCTCAGACTGTTTTTTATGACTATTTTGCTGGTATATTCAGGCCTTGACCATACACTGTTGAAGGAAGAGAAGATCACCACAGAAGAGGAATCTACTGATCATGATGGAATACATGGAGGCCACCTCTGCCCAGGACCCTCCTGAGTCTCAGGCTGTTGGAGGCCAGGGAAGCTGTATCTGTTAGTGCTCACTCTCCATGCACACTTCTCATAGCCATCTCTACCGAGTTTGGAGTATTTTATTGCACGGGCCTTTGCTCAGCAGTAAAGATGCCCATTCCTACTACAAAGAGGAACTCTTCTCCAAGTGAAGAGGAAGTGGCTTGAAAGTACATTTCACATTTCTTTCCCTAGCACATCTGGGCCAGTCCAGGGGTAGAAGAAAAGAGTCCTGTAAGTACAAAAGCACATGGTAAAATCCACCAAAGCAGTAGGAGCAAATGGCACCTTTCATTAGCACTGCTGCTTTTATATGATGTTTCTCAGGTTTCATCCTCAATACGTGGAACAGGAGAAAGCATTTGCTCGAACAGACCTGATCTCAATGGCTGTTTCGTTGTGCAACGCTGCCAGTGAGGGAGAGATGCCTCTCAAGGTGTCCACATACAGGAACAGACACAGGGCTTTCTTTAAGGTGAAGATGAGGGTGACACTCCTCCTCCCATGCAGGGGAGCAAAGGGAGGCCCAGCTGTGCAGCAGGTCACGGGCCCGGAGATGCCTTTCCCTCCAGCACGGACCCGCGGGATGCCACTTTGCCCAGCCTGGAAGTGAGGAGGTCTGGGGTAAGGGCAGTGTGGCTACCCACATGTGTCCTCACCCCCGGCGGCATGGCTTGTAGGTGAGCTGGCCTGCCCCCCGGGGGGCCTCACAGGAGTCCACAGACCAAGCAGGAGGAAAGAGAGGCCGTTGTTCTGAGGCCGTCCCGCATCCCCTCCGCTCCCGCTCCCCTGCGGCTGAGTGCTTTGAAGTGCCTTGGCAGGGACACAGGCCAGGCGAGGAGCACATGCCCCACGGCCGCACCTGGCTCCTGCTTCCCACGGGTATGGCCGTAAATGTGCCGGGAGGGACCTCTAGAGATCACCCGACCAACCGCCCTGCCCAAGCAGGGACACCTGGTGGAAATAAGATCAGATCATTACTGGCAGAGTACCTGCACTAGCTGCATTCTTTCTACATGTTCTTCCCGATTCGTGTGACAATTTTTAAAACATATTCAGACAGCCAAACGTTTTGGATAACCCTTCCGTGGTCCTGTGGGCGCACCCCTACGGAAGCTGCGGCGCTCCGCGGGAGGCTCACCGAACCGCAGCGGCACCCTCGTGCGGCGCACCTGGGGCGCTCCTCGGGAGCCTCACGCCTTGCGCTGCGCTCAAACCAATGGCATGTCACAGGCGCGTGCGAGCCAGGAGGCCCTGCTCATTCAAAGGCTGATGAAAATACTGCACGTAATTATCCTGGCGGGATACATGGATAACACTGCTGGAAACTCCCAGCAGGCAGCTCAGCTGTACCGGCTGTGCCACCTTCCCTCTGATCCCAAGCAGCAGTTACCTATGCTCCAAACCACCCAGCTTTACATGCTTCGTTCACCTGATTTAATGCAATATTTCTGCTCAAACAGCTAAGTCTCTTCCAAACCCTGACCAGCGGTTGGCCATAGTGCCACTTCTGTGGCACCAGAGCAGGAAACAAGAGCTGCCCTTCTCTGTCCCAATTTGCTCCGCTAGGTCAGGGGGAGCTGACAGCTCTCAGCCCCTTCACCGCCACCTTCCCATTCTCCAGAGCCTCTGGAAAAGCAGTTAATCCTGGACACTTTAACACCCACCAAATCATTGCATTGGTTCTTTGTGGAAATGCTAACAACACTTAACAAGGCAGTAGTAGCAACGAGCTAGAAACTCATGACTTCAACTGTTCTTCAGGTACCCCACACTGCGTTTGTCACACAAACAGGCCAGTGAGTCACTTAGGAAGCAAAGATTAGTTTTGCATCAAAAGCCTTGACAACTTGCATGGTCTGGCTCTGCTTTGGTCTCCTTCCTTCATGCACAGTGCAGACTTCACAAAACCATCCTCATCCAGGGGGCTGGTGCGCACCTCTCTTCACAAAGAGTTAAATACACGCCAGCCCTGCGCCCTTGCCCTGGATAGTGGCAAGCACTTCTTAATCTACCAGAAACTCGCATGTTTATGTGAAGTGTTTCCACTTCACTGCTAGCTGAAGCGCACGTTCAACTTTCCACTAGAAACTGCCAAAAATTCCTCAGACTCACAAACTCAGAAAACAGGAATTCAAGCTTCATCATGTGTTCAAGGGAGAAAGTTAAAACTCTCCGTTTTTATTTCACATTTTAAACCATTCATAAATCAGAAAATATTGAAAGTTTCTCAAAAGCATAGGTTTGCTAAGAATAAAATACTGGCTCTGTCAGTGCAACTTTACTCCATAATCTTTCATAGCCTCTCTCAGAGATGAAATTTATTCCTGGAGATTTCAAAAAGCACAACCTAAAAGAAGGAAGTAAAATCTGCTTATTCCTCTTCACAAAAATGCAAATTAAAAACAGTAAAATCCTATTTACCTACAAACCATAAAATATTGTTTACAGTTCATATATTGAACCAGCTCTGATTCTTCTCAATGATATTATTCTTAACTATTTATTTCAAAAGTTTTCAAAAAATATACAAATAGCTTTTTACCCTGAAAAGGGAAGCTGGCTGCACACATTCCAAGTCTCTCAAAGTCTCTCAAAACTCATAATTTTACATAAAACGCATGTCAAGGAAAAGGCCAGGATAATATCACCACTGTTTTCAGCAGTTCTGCACTAGGCTGGGCTCAAACCAGAAACATATAAGCACAGCTCCTGATGACTGATAAACAACCTTCTTATTTCATTTGCAGAAAGAAAATCTCTGCAGACAGATTCAAAGCGATATCTTCATGCAAAGGCCAGGCTGTATTCTTCATTACATCTCATCTCATCGCTAACACATCCAGGTTTTAACACTGAGAGTGGGAGTTTTGGAAGGAGGGGTAGAGTGGTAGCGTGAAAGGGGCATTGCTACTATAGGAGGTTGGAGACTTAACAAAGCGGGTTTTAAGCATCTCCAATAAGACTGAACCATATAGCTCTGCACTGTGTTTTTTTTCTGTTTGTTTTGTTTTAAAAGCATGTATTAGGGGCCCCTAATGTCACCTGTTACATATATTAGCTTTACCTTCAGGGTATATCCTGATAGAATAAGCATCTTTATATGCGCATAGAAGTGGGGGTATCTGCACTTTGCTCTCAGTCTTATTTTGTGAATATTGACTGCCGTTGTGAACAAGCACCACCGACACTGCTGTTAAGTAAAAACACCCCTGTGGCAGGATAACCTAACCCAGGACCATGGGAAATTAAAACAGAACAAAACTAGTAGGGAACAGAAAAAAGAATAACTGACAAGAGAGATTTCAGAAAAAAAAAACTGAATTTATAGTTGTTCTTACCCTACTATCAAACTAAATAGAAAAGTTCTGCCCATCATGCAGCTGATGCCCCAGAGTTGTCTTGGGTCTGGAAAAGAAAATGCATTCCTCTTTAAATTGCTCTGAAAAGGAGCAGCAGAACTGCTGAGCTAGCACTGTCACCAAGCACAAGGAGAACACAGCTCTGAATGGCGCAAGCTGCAAAAACAGAAAAGCCAGTTCAGTAACAATTTTTTTTTTCTTATGGGGGGTATTAACATATTACAGATCAACAATGAGAAACATGATTTTACTAATACTGTCTCTTTTATTGCCTTTGTTATGCGTGCCAACAAATCCGGGGACAGCAGAATCTAAACCCAAGTCAATGATCATGGTTTGGGTCTTTTTGTTGTCATCGTCATCATTTTCAAGACAACCTGAAGTGCAGAACTCAAAAGGTAATTCTCAGTTTTAGACTCCTAAAACTCTAAAAAAGAACTCTGATGTTTTTTAACATTGTTAGGACAAAGCGCTGCAAGAAGCACCGTAAGGGAAAAGAGCGGGCCCAGAGATGTCACTTTGAAAGCCAGCTTGGATGAGCACAGCCTGACAGCTGCTATCTCACTGCTGCGACGTGACACTGAGCTGGCACCCGCGCAGTTCAGAGACAACCACGTCTTCAAGCGCCAAAACAAATCAAAGCAACACCCGTCTGGCACTGCCTGCCTTGCTTGTTGGCTTGTGAGCTGCGAACATCTCTTCATCAACCCTGGCCAGGTCCTATAATGAGTTCCTGTTGAAAATCAACTCAGGCTTCCATAACAGTAGCATCTTCTACCACCACAGGGCTCCTGCTAGGCTGGCAGGGCACAAAGGGGGATGCATGGGGATGTCCTGCATGGCCAGTGCTTGAGAGGCAGCCCTGCAATGACAGCAAAGACAGCATCCTAGCTGTGAGCCCTCTACCCAAGCCTGGCTGACGCTGGCAAGGCTGAGAAGCTCGTACTGCTCTGTGAGTAGCTAAGCAGTCTGCTGCTGTCTTCTGGGCCGGCCATCTGCTACCATTCAGCAGCACAAACACTCTGTTAAAGCCGCAAAACTTCCCGAAACCCACTGATTTCCTCCTATACAAAGGATCCCCAAATTACTCAAAAACTCCTGCAAACATTTCAAAGTTTCACTATCGCCTGTCTCATTTTTCACAGGGACTACTAGTAACAATAATTTAAAAATAATAATATTTATACAACAAGTGTAAGCAAACAAAAAACATATATTTGTTGGAAGGCCCTCTTGCTGTGCTTGAGAACCAAATGGATTCTTTCTCATTGCCAACAGTTTGGCAAATGCCATGGCTAATTTCATGCAGGCTCTTCTGTTTGGATTCACAGAGTCTGCTTCTGCCATCCTTACACACAGCAATTAGTAGCTTGCTCAGAAAGGTCCTGGTGTCAAAAAAACACCGTCCTTCTCTCCAAGGGAAGCGCCATGTGGAATGGTGGCAACATGTTAAAAAGAATTCCCCCCTCTTACAGCATGTTTTCTTTATTCAGGAACATTTACATTAGCACAGCGGCTATTCTGATGCTGCCCTTACCAGGCTCTGAGGCCTGTCCATTATTTGAGCTCTTGCCTCAGTTCTCCGCACCCCATGCCTTTGGGATGTCCAGAAACAAGAACAGTACCTTGTATGGAACTGCCTATCAAGATGTTTGTATGCAGAAAGTGTTATCAAACTGGCTGCAGTTGACTGCAGCCCTCCTCCGACCCCCCAAAAAAGCATTAATCCTTTTACTATGAACACATGTTGCAAGTTCAGTCAGAGCCATCCTCACACTCAGGTTAGTTTCTGCTGAAGGAGATAAGCAACCCCTAGACTGACTTGAACCCATCTGACTGCAGAGCAACTCCAGCATTCACAGTTCAGATTCCTAAAAAAGAGACGGCTCCTTACCAAGAACTATCAGGATACAAATATTAGTGTCAATGCCAATTTTTTTCAAGAAAAAGGTACTCTTTACCTAGAGTAAGAAAACTCCCCTCTCCTTTAGGCAGGCCAGCCCTGCTGACGAGTTTCCCTTGCACAAACGTCTGAACACGACCAGTTCCCTGGAGTCCTCCCGTTGAGATGGTTTCTTCACTGGGCCTGTTCTCAAAATAAGTGCACCCTAGGATGCACACGTATTGACCTGATGTCGCACTGAGCTGAGGCATTCACATCCCCTGCCATCCATGCACCCTGCCCCACTGGTGCCACCAACTAAAAACTGTTTTCTCTCATTTCCTCCTCCCATCCCTGACACACATATATATATGTTTGCCTCCATTCCCAGCAGGGAGCATGGAAACCATCCACTCGCAGAAGCACTCAAGGCTCTTCTGCGCACACCAGACTTACCGCACTCCTATTGCCCCATGCAGCAGAGTGGGAATCTCTGTCACCATCGCTAAGGAATCGCTGAAGAAAATGCAAAGCCACTTCCCTTTTAACTTTACTAAAGTGACGGTCTGAAGTCTATTTCCAGCCTTCCAAGCTTTTATGCTGTCATTCCCATTCCCACATCACGTCATCAACGGCAGATGTCATGCTTGAACTGCAGAATATGGTCCCAAACATGAGCAGGATCCTGCAATGTCTCACACTGTTCACCATCTCTCCCCTGGAGTAATTTAAGGAGCTGTTTTGCTATGGAAAGTTATTGCGTTTGCAGACATATGTGGCACTCAAAAAATCAGCACTTCTAAGGGCACAACAGGTCTTAATGCGAACATATGGTCTGAGACATCTCATAGCAATAAACGGGTAATTCCCTGTACTTCGCAAACAAAACGCAGCAGCTCTGATCCTGAGCTGGGAGACTTTTCGAAAGACTCACAACAAGCCTGGTGAGTGTTCCCCCAGCACCAACTTAAGTCTGTAGTTAAGTTCTTGGAGGGCTGACAGGTGCAGTAGCCATAAAGAGATGAAAATGGGAAATCACTGGTCTGGACACAGTGATCATCTCATTATAAACACAGAGTAATATATAAAGCTAACAAGAAAATTTGTTTTGTTAATATTGTTGTTGAAGGTTTGCACACTCTAATTTTTCAGAGCTATAGCTATGCAATCACACAAGTGCTTATTTTTCTGCTGTATTCCATTTTCTGGCTTTTTTTTGGTGGAAGAGCCACCCATGTACAGAGATGTTCTCCACATCTCCTCTACGTACATAGACCTTGGGACATGAGACCTGAGAAACAGGATTCCAGCAACACTGAAGTGATAATAAATAATTTCACTCTTAAAACAAAGAAGGAATAGAGAAGAAAAGCAAAAAGAGCAAGAACCAAAAATCACTTCTTAAAAAGACCCAATTAGTCTATGAAATTTACTGACTGCAATAACTGAAAACTGTGAGGGCTGAGCTACTGGATTTCCATGCTCTGCAAACCTGTGCTATTAGTCCTTTTCAACAAAGAAACAAGATCTGATCCCTAAGCTGAATTTATGCCCAAGCATCCTGCTGTGTGGGGCAGCTGAATTAACATCCCCAGATTTTAGAAGGAAATGAAGCCACTGGTTTGCAGGTCTAATCCAGCAAAATAATATTCACATGCTTCTTCAATGACACTCCGCAATTGCACACAGGAGTGTGCACGTGGGAGATAGGCAAGTGTGCAAACATTTGGCAAAGCCCAGTATAACACACAGAAGGACCAAAAACAGAGCTTGTTTCCAGAGTTACAGAGAGGACCCTGAGCTCCCATGACTTTCTCCTCAACTGGTAGTGAGCTCTGTGAGTTGCAGAGGTGACATGCAATAACACACAAAAACAGCAGCCTTTTACTGAGGTTTGCCAAAAGCCTGAGGAGATACTACAGAAGATTTTGGTCATATCATCTGGTTTTGGAAGTGGCTTAGGTTGGACTGTACTTAGTCACCATCATGTGGAAAAAAACCCTTGTATTCCATTTTTAAAGCAGAGAAACTGAAGTCTAGGCAAGGCCAGATGACCTTTGAAAGACTGTCTCAAACCTAGAAAGGAAACTGGGTTTTTATTATCCCTATTCTACCTCCCCAATAACAAGACCTCAGATATTTATCAAATATGTGGATTAAAAATAAATGCAGCTTGAAACCAAATTAAAGTCCCAGTCCAGCCAAGCCAGATGGAGCCTTTCCATCACTGCCATTTACTCTTAAATTGTTCGTAACGTGTTTATTTTGGGAGACCAGAAACGTCAAACTAATGACACTGCTATGACAGAAGTTGATACAAAACTTAGCTGACACAGATCTTAACACTGACAACACGGGATCCAGAGGACCTGCTCCTGCAAAGTGCTGCAAGGCTCCTGCCAAGTCCCGAGACCTCTGTCTGCTTCAGATGGCTACAGCCTCTCAGTATGGGACACAAGGGGCCATCTGCAAAGGATCCAACACAAAAAAAAAAATCATACAATTATGTCACCAAGTTTGGCATGGCCTCAAAAAGTGATGAAAGAGAAAGACATTTGGGCTATGTGACAGTGCAGCTCAGTTGTTCCTGCAGGCCCAGGCTCTGATGCCGTTACAGATTTCAGCAGGGCTGCTACATGAAGTGAGACACTATCCAGCAGTAAAAACAGCACCTAAACCCAGCCCTGCATCCCTCTGGCCACGGCATGCACGCTTCAACGTGCCCACAGCCAACCCTAGGCTTCACAGCAGCAGAGAGAAAAGTAGGTGTTGGCTTCTCGAGGTGGAAAAATCACAAGGCCCAGCTGCTCTCGCTGAAGCAAAGCAAAGAGGGAAAGGGGGCAGCCGTCAGAGAGAACTGGGGCGATTCCCATGCAGGATCCTCCCGGTGCCGCGAGAATCGTGAGCGCAGCGGGAGCAGGCGGCAGGTCAACCCGCACCGTGGGCTAGTGCCGGGTGCCAGCGAGGGCAGCCCCATGTCCTGGTCACAGCCGCCGTTGCCGTGGATGGAGCTTTAGGCAAACCAGTAGCTGCCGCAAGCTACTGACTAAACTCCTCTCCCATGTCCTGCCAAAGAGACCACTTACTGCCAATGCTTTCAGTATTGGCAAATACTGAAACATTTAAATGACGTTGACTACTTGTTTTCTCTTATTTTTGCCTTCTTTTTTG
>JAUBNY010000523.1:326782-339487 GCA_032275445.1 Crypturellus soui | reverse complement strand
CTCTACGCTTGGACCCTCTCTAGAAGTTCCACATCTCTCTATCAGATATCAGAGTACTGAATGGAGAACTACAGTGGGATTTTTTCCTTTCTCTCTGGTAAAATGTAATCACAAATATGTTCAGCTATTCTTTAAAATATCATTTGTTTTTAAAAAGCCATGACTGTAATATGAAGGGGGTAATGTCTATTATTCTTCAGATACATTTGTCACTTCTTGTGAGATTTCTGTAGCTTTCTAACTGGTGCTTCAGTGTTAAGAGACATCTTTTCACTATTGAATACATATTTTTAACATTGCTAAATACAGGAAACTAGAGAAAATTATAGCTTCCTTTTGCGTGAGGCTAGAAAAAGATCTTGATGTGCTGATCCCTGTCACAGTTGTTAATATTGGAGCAGAATATACAGATGAGATCTTAAAACAGCTGCAGAAAGCTCAGCATCCTAATCACTAGATTATGACTTTTGGTGTTGCCTAAAGCTCTTGTAGGGGAGAAGCAAGAAACAGAGAAACATTTTGAGGGATTCAGTCCTACAGTAACACCAGGGATGAAGGTGGATAAGTGGTTTGAAAATGTCATGATCATTCTGCTGGAAGAGTAAAATAGACACATCTTTGTCAAGGGGAAAACCTATTGCAAGAAATAGTCAGGTCTTCAAGTTAATATTATCTGATTTATTATTGGAAAATACATACCAGGCAAAATGATTCCATCTGAAAAAAAAAAAGTTGTTTCCAAACAGAAAGATGCTAGAGAATAGTAAGCAAATTTGAGACTTCATCTCTTCAATAAAAGGCTTCAGCTGTGTTTAACACTTATTTTTTCCTATAAATGACGGGAACTTTGTTCCGCAGCAGCACATTATTTGCTTTGTAGCCGAGCGTGCTGTGCTCGCCCAATCCACCTGAGTTAAGGCCCGCCAGCACTGCGGGTCCCTGCAGTACGGGAAGCTACTGGAATGTGCCGATACAGCTGGCTGGGATGTAACCCTGCCCGTGAGCAGGTTCCTTCCTAATTGCTCAGTGTCACATCTGCCATGTGATGTGCAGCTAATAGCACCTGTCAGCCCAAGACAGGATATTAGCCCAGGTGATCCACGGGGGTTCCTAGTGGAGCCAGTACCGCCTTGCCCCTTTGCGGGGAGAGGGGAACTCCCTGCAGGTGAAAGAAATGAGTAACTGGCAACAGGTTGGGAAATAGCCATTGTTCCTCAAACAGGCCATTTCAGCTCGAAGGAGTTTCCTCTGCTAAAGTCTTACTCAAGGAGTATGAAGCAATGAAGTTTACTGCCTAGACTTACTTGACAAGATGGTAACAGAAGAGCAACTGCCTTAGATGAAGGCTGTAAGAAATGTGCACTGGCTTCCTTCCCTGCTGCTGCTGGTAGAAATTTGGATGTTACCATGAAAACCTCGGCCTTCTGGGGACCCTTTGTCCCCAGACTCCGTGACAGGGATATATAGATGCCAATGTTGAAACAAATGTAGGTGGACAACTAGCTTCTTTCTGTAGAAATGCGGTAGCTCTACTCACATAACAGGATGCAAAACATAGCACATGCTTACTGCTAAATTGTGTTATTGCAAAGAGCTTGTTGTTGTCAGGCATTTAATATTACAAGAGTTCAGGACTTCTCTTTGTCGGGCTCTTTGAAAGAATTTTTTTACCTGTATTTTGAGATTTTTGACTTTCAAAATAGAGTTTCTTCTCTGACTGGTTAGATGTGTCATAGAAGCGTGTATGGCTGTAGTCTTCCTGCAGCAGGATTTCTTCATCCTTCTCAAGCATCCTAGCAAAGCTATATTCATAGTGGTGATTAATGCCAAGAAGTGGCATCCTAACATGAAGAGAGGCGCACTGAGCATGTCCCCAGCCGACTATATTCAGTGGGTATCTGCCTTCGAAGTTGTCGTCCTTGCAGTCACAACCTAGCCTATATTCTTGGCACGTATGTGTGCGTATACAATGAAGAATTGCATAAGGAACTTGATTTTTTACAAGGATTGATTTGTGTAGCTAAAAAACACAGACACAGGAGTGCATGTTCCAGTTCAAATATCCATAGTATTTTGGAAGAAAGTCAAACTGACAGCTAGCCTATTAAAATGCACACTCTCACAATTAAGAGATTGATGCTCTCCAGGCTGTTATTGCAGAATGCAGAGGAACTGGTGCCCTGAAACTGCGATGTGGGAGACGCCTCTTAAATAACCTTGTGCCAGTAGTTGAATGTGTGTAGCTCTTATATTTCAATCATCAAAACTTTAACCTAAGGCTGAATCATGAACTAACTTAGACTGGAAGGGGCCTCTCGAAATCATCTGGTGCAACAAAATCTCTTTAAAGCACATCCCGTTGGATCAGGTTGCTACGGACAAGGGCTACGTAGCTGAGGGCTACGTCCAGCTGAGTTTTGGCTATGTCCAAAGATGCAGGTCCCATGGCTTCTCTGTTCCAGTGTTTATAAAAAGTGTCTTTGTTTGTTTGTTTTTCCCCACCTATTTGGTCTGACTTTTCCTTGCTCCCCTTGGGTCCATTGCCTCTCATGCTGTCACCGAGAAGAGCCCGAGAAGAGCCTCGGGCTCGGTAGCTGTAGACGGCACCTTGAGCGTTCAGTCCCCCAGGCTGAACCGCCCAGCCTGGCGGCCTTGGCGAGACGCAGGGCGCCGGTGCCCCCGGGCCGGGCAGCGGACCCGGCTCTCCCCACGCGGTCTCTCTGGGAGAAGAGAGGGCAGCCCTGCTCTCCATGTGCGGGCTACGCGCTCCCGACTGCAGCGCAGGATGCGGTGGCCGCCGCCGCCGCCGCGTGGGCCCATTGCTGGCTCGTGCTCAGCGCCGTGGCCACCGGCATCCCCGCTCCTTTTCCACCAGCTGGCTTCTCAGCGAGCGCCCCGTGCACGGGACCCGCTGTGCGCAAGGGCAGAGCCACTGGCATTCCAGAACGAGTGCTGGGCCTCTGCTAGCAAGGCACCTCTTACACGGTAATATACGGCGCTTTAATCACAAGCAGCATTTCCCACATGTAAACAAATGTGAGTAAGCTGGCCTGACTGACCGCAGCGCGTAATATAGGGGACCAGCTTCGGTAAATACGGAGCAGTAAAGCTGATTTTTTTTTTCCACCTGCCTGGTCACAGTTGCTTTGCCAGTGCTGTTTGGTCATTTGTTTTGGTGTGTATTTTGCAGACGCTGGGAATGCCCCAAAGTCCTTATCCTTGGTAAAAACAGTTCCTTTTTACTGGAAACAGGAATTTGAAGTGGGGAAGACTGCTGTACTGGTATTGTGTTTGTATTTGAGGGTTTTTTCTACGTGAAAATTTAGCAAAATTTTGCAAAATTCTAAGTTTTTGCAAATGCCCAGTGTAAGTTTAACATGTTCTTTGAGCAAAACGTGTTGTCAGAAGGTGGAACGCTAAGCATGTTCTGTTCCCTCACAGGTCCTGTGCTTCAGCCAAATATTGCCAATTCCAACCTAAAGAACAACTGAACATGCTCTAGCACGAAGTCGCACAGATCTCCTCTGCAGTTTGTGATCTGTGGCCTGATACAGTGTTGAAATACAGGTAGAAAGTCATTCTCTTCCTGTTCCTCATTCTGTCCAGGCACCGTATGCACACAAGGAAGAGCGTTCTACTTGAAAAGGTGAGGACAAGGGTGGGCAGGAGGCTTGGGGATAGAAAGAGACAGACTCAGGGAGAACAGAAGTGACTTACAGAAAAGTCCCTGAGCGAGTGCCTGAGCTCCTGAGCAAAGCTGTGTGCATCATCAGAACTTGTCACGGGTTGCCTAGATTCCTGTGCTCATTTGTGGGTGTCCGGCTCCTAAATTTGGGATCTTGCTGAGCAAAGTGCTGGCGCTTGCCGCAGTGACTGCGCTCACAGCCAGCCAACTTCTGAACGTACAGGCTACAGAGGACTACGCTGCAGGTGTCTAAAGTTGTCATCATAACTCATCAAGAGTAACAGTTTTATCCTTAGTCATTTTTTTCCCGAAATACCTGTCCGTAGAATGGGCTGTTAGCACTGCCTGGCTCCAAAGGATTTTTCAGAGTTTATGAAGCATTCCAAGAATATCACTGGAGAAGGCTCTGAAGAAATGAGCAGTAGTAACACAGTGAATGACACGTCTGGCCATAAACTGAAGACAAATATTAAGTTTTACGTGTACAACTTTTATTCAGCACATACAGAGCACAGGCAGAGACTCAGGAGCAGTGACAGTGCATAGGCCAGGGTTCAACTGCGTCATCTTCCAGTGTGTACCCAGCATCACGATGCAGTCTGAGGCTACACTTGACTGTTCCTTACAGTCCTGTTAGCACTTGACATGTTAATCTTCATGCAACATTAAAAAAAAGAGGTAATTTTATAGGTATGTTACAGAATTAGGATACACATTAAGAAAATGTGTATTCTAATGGTCTTTTTTTTTTACAGAAATGGCCTTTTCTTTCTGTGATTTACTATGTGTCTGCTTATCTTTATTTTATCAAGCACCTTTAACTAGTTGTGGATGAGGAAGACAAATCACAAGGTTACTCTTCTGTGGATGGAGGAAAGGAAGTATAGGCCTTTTCCTACAAAACTGAGGTTACTGTGCAGGAGATTTCACTTAGCGTGGTTTTATGTTTAAATATAAACTTTCCCCACTCATGTCTGAGAGCTCTTGCTTAAATATTGAACAAACAAAAATGATTTACTACATCTGTACCAAATTCTCCGCGTAAGTTTTATTCATACTTCAGAGCATCTCTGCATTAAAATTATTGGAAGTTTTAGATGCCCATATTCCCTGAAGCGTGGAGCAACAAGATACAATGCAATACCTCTTAGATCAAAACATTCTTCCTACATTTTTCCAGAGAGAAAGGGCACCACTTTTGGCAAAAATGGGATTATTGATGAACCAGTTGTGAGACTGTTCTCCATGGAGATTTTTTTAGAGTCTCTGATGAAATGAAATTTTCATTAATACTGAGGGAGGAGGGATGAAATGTGTTTTCCCTAAAGTCTGGGGAATTGTGAGAACTGAGGTAACATAGCCCTGCACATACACTGCTTTGAAATGATTTAGTTTTACATGAATGGCATTTTGCTGCTCTGGATTGTCATCCTAAGGTTTGGTCATCATAAATACAGGTTGCTGTTTCCAAATGTTGGTGCAAAACATGAAAAGAATAAACTGCTGAACACAACACTTGGCATTTCCAGGGGAAGGTGGTAAGCTTCAAGGAAGCCAGTAAGGGTGAGGAATGCAGTCAGACTAGGAACTGGGTCAGATTTTCAGAACCACATCTGCGTTTCAGGTGGAAAGCATCAGAGAAGTAATTCGTGACCAAAAGAGACTTAAACAATCCTGAGATGGCTACCTGCCTCTTTGCTTGTTCCTTTTCTTCCAAGCCTTCTAGAACATGTCACACTATGTTATTCCAAACTCGAAGGGTAGATATTCTTGCAGCAGTGCCTCTAGGTAGGCAGTGCTGTGCAGTGCAGGTTTAAAGTAAAGCACACCTGTCCTTAGCATTCCCCCTATGTTTTTGTTTCCTTTATAGATGGGCATTTTTCATCCTGGTGCTCTTGTGGCATGAAGCACAAGAATCTTTATTTTTATTAATGCTGAGGGAGGAGGTAGAAAACTCTGCCATTTGCTAATGCTTTCTCTGTATGACTGAGTTTCATCTATGTGATTTAAGTCAAACTGACCTATTTTACATGTGTAGATCCCTACATGAATTTTCTTCTCTCAGGATATTAATGAACTCTCCTGGCTTGTATTACTTGGAAAAGTGCTGGATAAAGTTTAAATGCACTTTCTGCACAAGTATAAAGGTGATTGTAATCAGGACACTCCCCAAGGCTGATGTACAGCCTGTGTAACTGTGCTAGCCCAAGACACTCTGTCTGTGATGGAATCTGTTTTTTTTTTCTGTCTCTTACACAACCTCTTTTAATACATCCATCAGTCCCATAAAACAGATCATAAACTTGCACTGGATCTGGGTATCCTGGGTGTATTCACAATGGATCTTCTTAGCCTGGAGATCCTAAGAATGGATGCATTCACAGTGGGTAACATGTCTGTAGGGGCTGGTAAACTCCTTGAAAAACAAAAATGAATCTTCTAGTGATGTCATGATTGAGGCTGCTCCTTAATTTAGTTCTCTCTCTTAATTATTTAAATGGTGTCATGGGATATACAGCTTTTGCAATGGGAAATTTCAGCTTCCTGCTGGCTGTACCACTTCATAAAAGATTCTTGCTGGAGCTTTCAGATTTCACTTTATAGAAAGATTTTAAGTCTAGAGTTTCAAGTAAACAGCACGCTTAAAGGAGATTTATGTTTCATTGCCATGTAACTGGTCTGTACAGCAGATTCAATTTGTTACTGTTGTGGTGAAATCTGTAGTCCAGTATGTGTGAGGCAAATGCAGAAAGCAGAACTTATTCCGTAACAACTGTGGTACTTTTTCCTTCAGCAGGGTATTCCCATGGTACAAAAATGAACTGGTCAGTTGACTTGACTTACAAAATGCTGGGTTTTTGTTGTTTTCTTTCTTTTTTCTTTTTTTTTTTTTGCTTGATGCCTAGTGCACTGTGATGAATAATAGCATCTGAGGACCTAAAACCTGTTTTTCAAAACATACTTATTGCTTGCCACACCACTCCTTGAAACTTTTCTTTCCAAGCCATATTGGTAAATGTTGCTTCTGAGAATCTGAGAGACTTCTAACCTTCTTCTAGGATGAGCAAGCTTAGAATGAAAGGCCCTGTAGTTTGGAGTAGTTGATGTAATGAATGTAATGGCTACATTGATAACTGAATGCTTCCCATCATTTGCTTGTTTTTTTTCCTTCCAAGTAAAAGACTGGAGTTTTTTAGGGGCTGTACATTGGTTTACTACTTTGTTTTTGTATTTGTTTCCAGCATCAGTTGTCTTCTGTCTTGAACTTTTGAAGTTTTTTAAAAAGTGCACTAAATTACAGTTTTGCACTGCAATTTCTAGAAGAGTTCTCTAGTGCTGCAGTTTTGGATCTGAGATTCATCATTCAATGAGATACTGTGAACAAATTTAAGACCTGGATTTTTTCTTTTTCATGTGGGATTAGCTGTCAAATTTGGACTCTGTAAAGCAATGTTTTATTTACCTTTTTCCTCCTTTTTATTTCTCCGTTTGCAGGCAGGATGAAGGACCGGCTAAACGAACTGCATGAAATAGCCAGGTTGCACAATGAGCATTTTCCCGACGGTGAGGATGATGAAAATGCACCCCGTGATATTCTGCTCTACGAGACTGATTATGCCTTGGCAGCTCTTCATAAAGACATACAGAGCATCCGGACAGAAAACGACCATCTAAAAGAGGACGTCAAGAGGCTTCGAAAACAAAACAACCGCTTCCTTACTTCCATGCGTAGCCTCAGTAGCATCAAACGGGATACTAACAGCATTGCCAGAGACATCAAGGCCCGTGGGGAAGGCATCCATAGGAAACTGCAGATCATGAGAGATTTCAGCGACGACGCAGTAACAAAATACGGCGCCTCATCCGTCATTGCCAGGGTGGCCAAGAGCCACTACGTGGACCTCATGCACGCCTTTCAGGAGGCCATGTTCGAGTACAACGCGACAGAGATGAGGCAGCGGGAGAACTGCAAGATTCGCATCCAGCGGCAGCTCGAGATCATGGGCAAGGAGGTCTCCGGCGACCAGATTGAGGAGATGATCGAGCAAGGCAAGTGGGATGTCTTCTCTGAGAACCTCCTGTCGGACGTTAAGGGGGCTCGCTCAGCCCTGAATGAGATCGAGACGCGGCACAAAGAGCTGGTGGACCTGGAAAGTCGCATCAAGGAAGTTCACGAGCTCTTCATGCAGGTGGCCCTGTTGGTGGAGGAACAGTCAGACACCTTTGACATCATTGAGATAAATATGCAAAACGTTGAGGACTACGTAGGGGAAGCTAAAGACCAAGTGAAAAAAGCTCTAGAATATAGAAGAAAACACCCTCTTAGAACAATCCTCTGCTGCTGCTTGTCGTGTTGCAGAAGGTGATTGTCCTCCTGAAGCTATTATGGACTGACTTGGTCTCCAAAACCTTCCCAGCGAGACTTCTTTAGTACCAGCCCCTAGAACTGTGAGGGATAATTGCGTGCTGGGTGTTACTTTCTGGTTTTTGTTGCCTTTCTCTTGAATGCGCCGAAGGTACTTTTACTTAGGGGCTACTAGGAATGTTGATAAAGCTATTCTTTTATTTTTTTTGAGATGTATTCTGCTGGCGTACCTAGCGGTGAAAGTACTTGGAACACCTCTGTGCAATGATACTTGTTTCACGTGGGCAATGAAGAAGAATGAATGATGGGCCTGGCTCGGGGAAAATAAGAAATTCCGTAGAAGTAACTTTATACTTATTTGTCAAAGTGAGACTGCAGGCAGTGCAGAGCTACACAGTGTACCACAGAATCAGAAGGTTTGAATTTGAACTAGTTTGGAGCTTGCATTATGCAAATACTACACAGATTTTTCACTATTCATTTAACAAAATATTTAGCCTACTAGTTTAGCAAAAGACACAGACTAGTTTCAATTTTAACTTGATTTTCATCTTGTACTGGCCTTAACAAGAGTAAGCTGCAAGTTCAATTTTAAGTACCTTTTGCTCTGTTTGTGCGTGATTGATTTTCTCTACTTTCAATGGCCACAACCTTGCCAGAAGCACCGCAAAATTGTGGCATCTCACTGAATCTTTTTTAAAATGAGCCGTTGTCTGACAGTCTTAATTTCAAAACTGCCAAGCCATTGTGCTTCAGATATATTTTTCTGACGAGTAACACTTCAGCCAGGAGAGAGATGCCTGCAGTAGCCTTCTGTAGAAGCACACCTAAGTGTCCCACAGTTTGGAGTCTTTTCTGCTGGCACATTAATGCTTGCAGTTTAGTGGATTACCCCACCAATAGACTTTTCTTTTTATAAGTATTGATTTAATATTTGTATATATTTAAAATAATGTGAAGGATTCCATTTATTATCATTCAGTTTTATCCATGTACAATAAAACAAGTGTTTTCGCTCACTGTTGGGAAATATCCCTGTGAATGAAAACAGACATTTTTCTTCAGTATACGTGAAGAAGAAAGGCAACAACATTTAATGCCATTTCAATCTTTTTTTTACAGGCTTAAATACTTTTTCTCTTTTCCTCCAAGGGGAGTCTGACCACAATATGTGTGGAATGTAAGGAGGAAAGAGAAAATACCTGCAGTCCTAGAAATCACCGAGCCTTGTCAGTGAAACGTGTATCTGTAAGTTCTTGGGAGTGACTGTAGCTCCTATTTCTGGAGTTTCTCCAACCACAGTATTTCTAGGTGGCTTCCTAATACACTGTGATCTGTCGCTATCCTTTGAATTAATGCAGGACATTTTTTCAAAAGTTAGTGACACTTATTTGAACTCTGATCCTCTTTGTACATATTGTAATAAATATATTTAAACATTTCAAATATTTTGTATTTGGGAGTTTTCATTGGGAGGTGTGCATAGCCTTCTTCCTGCACCAATCACAATTAAACTTTTCCCTTTTGGTCTACTGCACACTAATTTTATATGTTTTTTTTTTAAACACCATTTTTTATTATTTATATTAATATAACAAAACAGTGAAATAATTTCAACTTCCAAGCTTTCATATCCCAGTGGGATATGGTTCTTTGCCAGACAGGTCTTTTTACATCAATAATAAGATCACTTCTCAGAAAGTGCAAGCCTCTTTAGCTGAAGCATCTGTCTGTGATAACATGGAAGAGTGAGAAAAACACTGATCTTCTAAACTAGAAGATATTTAGATATTCAGTGATGTCCTAATGACATCGGTATTACACTTGCTTGTGGACCTCTCAAACAAAATCCGTACTCGAAGCGGAATGAAGGAGGGTTTGTAGCTAATACTGTTGCTACTCCTGTGGTGTTACTCAGGAGGTCAAAGTCATTTTACTCCATGGGTACTGCCATTCAAATCAACAGAAATACTTGAAAAGAAATATCCTACACCTCCAAGAGTCAGAATATGGGCATAAACCGAACAGAATTAAACTCTATTTTATTTGGTCTGTTTATTCCTGGCACTCACCAATGCTTTTGATAAAGATTTGTATTTGTTGCTGTTGTTGTTGTTTGTTTCTTTAATGCATTTGTAAACATGCATGTGTACAAGAAATATTTAATAATAAAAACCTAAAATGCAATGTTGTACATTGTGAGTTTAATGGAAAAGCTACAGGACTAAACTGTTAAGTTGGTGAAAGGAGGTTAGGCAGTGCCTAGTATATTCTCCTAGTAGAAGAATGTGTTCTCCTAGTATTTGCTGCCACAGTCAAAGTGTATTGCACATTGAGACAGGCTTATTGTGTTTTTTTTTTCCCTGTAAAAAACATTTTCATATATTCTGATTCTCTACTACAAGAAAAAAATGCGGATTTACTCTTGAAGTTCTCAGAAATCGTAACTATTTTATTATTAAAAATATGAAGCATATATTCAAATCATGGAGAGAGTGGAAGCATGAGGAAAAATGTAATTAGAGGCCTTATCTCTTTAGGCTGTTGCTGTGAGGATGTAACTAGATCTAAGAATCATTGAAATACCAGCTTTTAAAACCATTTTCAGTCCCATTCTAAAGTACAGATATTTGGAAAATTACCTAAGTAACTGAACAAACCATTTTCTTCATTGTAAGCATGTGTTCATTGCTTAATGTGGTGGGGTTTTCTTCTCTTGAGTTGCATAAGAACTCAAGTTTTACTAGTCCATGAACTTGCCTAGTCACAGTTAAACAGACTTTTTTTTTTTTTTTTTAAAAAAAAGGATCACACTATAGTTGCACAGAAACCCCACACAGGATGACTGGAAGAAGATGATAAAAGCATCTCGGTAATACGTTTACACACTAACAGAAAAAGCAGCAGCATGGGTGGCTTCAGGCTTGCTAAGGAAAGCAGCCTTTTCATTCTTAAAGTCAGCACTACTCCAAAGGAGATGCAAGGAGCATACTTCATGGATTTTTTTTCCAATCCATGATGTTACAAACCATACAGCTGGATTTGAATACGGGAGTCATTATACATGAGAGGGGCCACAGTAGCTTTTAGGGCTGTTGTTGTTTCCCACTTAAAGCGGTAGAAGCTTCATAAAACAAATCTTTTTGACGATGAGAAAGGGGAACTGACAACCAGACACACAGAACTCATTGAAACGTAGGAGAGCATTGCTTAAATATAAAGCGCCAAAGTCCCTTATTACGAAGCATAATTGTTGGTACATAATGCTGAACTGCCTGGATATGTGGCTATGTATATGGGTATTACTTTTCCTTGGAAATATAGGAGTTATTTTAGAGAAATGGAACTTCTGTTTAGGGAAGTTACGCTGCAGAGTTAGGGGAGAATTAGGGTCTTAGGGACTCAGGCTGCACATGCACTTGCCTGGACATTTTGCTGGTAGTGTCTTATGGAAAATTCACAAAGTAAAGGTAAAGTGCTTGGTTTCAGTCATAGGTACTTCACAATTTTAGAGCACAAAACCTGAGGTTGTACTGAGTTGAGAAGCTAAGGTGTTACCGATCAAATTGGAGGAGGACAGCCTACATTATGGATATTGTCTTTTAAAAACCACAACTGGAGTTACATTTTACAGTTCTGTGAAAGCAAAATAGATTCTCTTGACTTTTGAACCAGAGCAGAGAGTGGTTTGACAGAGGAAAGAGCTACACATGGTTGTATTTATATCTATAGGAAAATCTCAAACATATGATTAAGATAGGAAACAGTCACTTAATAGATGCATGTGGTGAGCACAGTTAATCTATTTCATATGTAACGTGATTTTCACATGGAGCCACGTCAGTTTATTTCTTTCGTTCTAATATGCAAGGCGGCAGTCACAAATATACCTTCCTCCATTTTTATATCATATTACACAGTGTTTCAATGACAGCAGAGCTCAAGCCAGCAGCCAGCAGCACTATGAGGGTTTTCTGGTTGTGTTTTGTTCCTTTGGCCCTTGGTCAATTCTGTGGCAGGGCCAGCGTGCCAAGACCACCCTGTAGAGATGCCTGGCTAAAGCAGCTTGTTCTTAAAACCCCTGCAGACCAGGATTCCACAGTCTCCTTGGATAATGCATTCCAGGCCTAAACTCCTCCTGCTCCTAATTCAAGTTTCTCTTAATTGAAACATTGCATTCTGCTCTGTTGTTAGTAAAACCTCCCCTTCTCCAACAGTCCTCAACACTCCACGCGCTTGGCCCAGTGCTGCTGTTGCCGCTGGGAGCGGTGGGGCAGGCCCCCGGCCTGCGGCAAGCGGAAGCAGCCGCTTCCCGGAGAGCAGCTATCGCGGAAGCAGGCGAACGCGAGGGGCCGCCTCACGGCCTGGCTTAGCTCAACTTGTCCTCAAAGCACAACCAGCAACTCGCGTGTGGCAGTTTCATATTCCTTCTGCTAGGAAGGGAACATATATCCTAGAGGAGCGCATAGGAACGAGCGGGGAAGAACGAGCGACGCGCCACGGCGTAGCGCTGCTTTCCCCGGGGCCGCCAGCGCGCACGGCCCGCGCAGCAGCGCGGACAAGCGGCGGGCGCGCAGGTTCAGCGCGTTGGAGCGCGCGGCCGCGGGCGCAGCTCCCGGCGGCTCTGCGGAGGCCGCTTGCGCCGCGCCGGGCG
>JAUBNY010000523.1:316156-326757 GCA_032275445.1 Crypturellus soui | reverse complement strand
TATGTCCGCGTGGGTTCGCACCCCACTCCTGGTAGGTACCCGCCTTTTGATTTTTGCGGTCGCACCGCGGAAAACCGGCGGGGAACAGCACGGCGCCGCGGAGGGAGCCGCGCGGCGCGGCCCGGCCGCGGGGATGGGGCAGGGGGACGGGCCTCGGGGCGGCGGCGGCTGCAGCAGCAGCAGCGGCGGGACGGCCTCGAGCGGCGTCGGGTGCCGCCGCGCTGAGGCGAGCGCGGGCCGTGGCGGCCGTTAACGGCGGCGGCGCCGCCCAGCGCCCGGGCGGAGCGCGCAGGGGCCGCCCTCGACCGCTGCGGGCGGGTCTTGCAGCGCCCGATTTGCTGTAACGTATCCGTATGTGTTTATTTATTTGTTTTTGACGGTGGATCTGAAACGTGACAAGTACCAAGCAAGCGCAGGCTGGCACATTCTAAAATACGTGTTCGCCAGAGCAACCTCGCAAATCCTCCTGAAGGTAATTTTAGTTGTTCTTAGCCACATTTTTCACCATAATTGGAGATTAAATATATATATATACTTACAAAGTTCCAAGATACTTTGTGATACAGAGAACAAAGAAATAAAAGATAAACTCAAGAGAAGGCAGTGACTGATGCATGCCTTTGGTACTACATGAAATCCTAGGTGAAATATCCTCAAGAGATTATTTTATTATATGCTGCATGAGAAAATATGGTATCCCAAGCATGGGCATATTATAAAATAAATTTGATCACCAAGGGGGAGTTAAGAAAAGTACTAGCTGATGAATATCTGTATTGTCCTGTATCCCCCTGTATCGTCATATCTTTTGACAGTTCTTACAGTCAGCTTGCTTCCTAGAGCTGTTCCTTAAAAAGGTTCAAATGTTTTATTATAGAAACTTTAGTTCCTATTATTCCTGAAGTTACAAATAAATAAAAAATGATGTGCATTTGAATGTACTTTTTACCTGTAATACTGTAATGGAAACTGTCTGCCCTAGAAAATCTGCATACAAATTGGGTAATTATGCCTGTGTGCCTGTTCACGTGCCCCTGTGTACATACCGTAAATGCTCATGAAGATTTTGTGGACGCTTGGGGTTGGTCTTGATGAAAAGTTCATCCCTGCTATGAAACAAATTAGTAGCAGCTATTCAGCATTGTAAGCAATACAAATGAAAAACAAGAATAATCTCACCTTCTGCAAGAAGACTGATTACTGACAAAATAAAACTCTTGCTTTGCTAAAGCAGTGCAAAAGAACCAGAGCTCCTGTTCAGAATCACTCCCGTTGCAGACTGAACCCCCCCAGTTAGCAGATTTATTTTTCAGGAAACTTAACTCAGTCCCTGGGTGAAATAATGTTCCATACTTTTTTTTTTACTGTAACATGCTAGGGCGTGTGCAGGTATAGATTCCTGCTTGGAACACAAGATTCTTGAACTCTACCATTTTCCTGATCTCAAGAAATATTTGTAAAATCTGCTGGCAACAAGCATTTTGCAACCCCTCCTTCCAGGCATCCGTAAAGGAAAGGATAAGTTATTAAGGATCCTGTTTTCCACATGAGGTAAAATGACAAGTAATGTGATGTGAATATACCCTCCAGCTCTGGAGCTGACCATGATTGTGATTAAAGATTTCTATTTTATCAATCAGATTGTTTCTTTCTTTGTTTCTCATAATTTCCTTGTGAACCTCATGAATTGCCTTTGCAACTTGACATGCTTGTATACAGCAAATGTATTGCAAATAATGATAGAAACTTTGCGGAGAGAAGAACTTCATGTGAAGACGAGTGCTGCTCTAGAGAACTGGAGACTTTTCTTTGCCAGCGACAATCTCTTGTCTGAGGAGGTGCAAGTCAGTTAAAATATGGTTTTTTTTTTTGTTTTGTTTTGTTTTTTTTTTTTTTTCAAAAGCAGTCATTTACCTATTGCTCATTTTTTGGTATCCTTCTTGAGGACTGTGGTCTGATTTGTGAAAATGGAGAAATTTCACAGACACAGGTGAAATCAGCAGGCCTGCACCTTAAGCACTGAGCAGTCTCTGAAAAAGATGGTTTTATATGTCTTTGAATGAGCATTCAAATTTACTGGGAATATTTAACGTTAATCTTTCTGTACCTCAGTTTCCCATCATTTAAAATAGGGATAATGGCAGTACACCATCTACAAAACAGGTTGCTACAAAATAAGTTAATTCTTGGGAAGCGATCAGTTAGATACTGACATAATCTGGTCATGTTGGACAAGGCCCTGAGTAGAATATCAATGGATTCAGAAAACAACGTGAAATAAACAGGCGTGGAGCCAAATGGTGAAGCTCTCACAAAATACTGAGCTGCTACCTAGCCAGCGAGCACTGCACAGTGTGTGCACTGAACAAGGCAGGAAGCTGCTGGAAAAGAGCAACCCAAAATTTAACTCAGACATGCACTTTAATTCATAAACAGAAGGGGACTTGGTCCATAAGAAGACAGCCTGTTGGCGGAATAGTACTGATGCAATAATACAGTTTTTTAATGCTTTTTAAAAACTGTTTAAAAACTGTTTTTAAAAACTGCAGCTGTTTTTTTTTTTCACTTACTTTCTGATGGAGACACACCATTTGCTACTTCGGGTTAGGCCATTTATCCATCATTTCCAATGACCAGAACCTTGTGTTGAAGAAAATGGCATATAAAAAAAATCAAGTTCCTGATCTTTTATATAATGCTGTCCTGGAGATGAAAATTCCTCTGATTCTCATATGAGATTAAGCTGAAGTCTGGAAAGTAAAAGATGCCTCTTACATTAGCAGACAGAACTCCTTGTGGTGTTACTGGTTAAAACACTCTGCCTATTCCAAGTCTGTCTAGAGTGTTTGACTTTGTGACCTACAGGGAATATAACAGATGGACTATGCAGTATATCAAGTAATTTCCTTCGTTCTTGAATTGTTCTCATTTTGGCATCTGTGCAGAAAGAAAGAGGAGTTGATCCCCTTTCCTTGGATGTTCAAAATGGTCTGGTATGTAGCACATCCCATCCAAGTTTCTTTGTTGCTTGTTTCATCTCTAGCTGCTATCATTGCCCTTGTCTTGATAATTTCCTGGCTAAAAAACTTCACCTGCTTTTTAAAGGGCTGCACACTTTGGCTAAATTAATGCTGTGATATCACGCTGTTGCTGCTGTTCCTGCCTTATTTTGTATCAGTTGTGAATTGCATTTTGCTTTCTTTTTCCTTGCTGCTGCACCAGGGTTAACATCTTTAATAGACTATCACTTTTTTTTCTCTCTGGATCCTCACCATTTTCTTGCACCATTCACATATGCAAAGATCACCAAGAGTAATTACAAGAGTACAGGCAATTTTGTTGAGCTGTATACACATGTCTTTATGCAGGCTTGACTTCTGCAGTTGCCAAGCTGCTCGTCTGCTGACTGGCTCTGATGTAATCAGCTGTTTCTTGCAGCTGTTTCCAAAGGGCTTTGGAGCTACAGCAACCAAGGCTCGTTACCAGTGTTGGCCAATTCTTTTCTGTCTCCTTCTCCAAGGCATTACAACACAAAATCCCCACCAGAGCCTTGCAACATCAATTGCTTAACTGTTTTGCTTGGTCTTGATGAGCAAAGAGGAAGGTTTTTCAGTTACATTAGTTCAATGTATGCAGCAAACCAAGGAGTCTTGCTAGGGAGCGCAGCTGCTCTGCCTATGAAGCTGGTTACGCAGAGCAAGGGTCTGGGTATCACTTAGTGCAGAGCAGATCTCGGCACCTTGAACTGCCAGAGGACATGGGTTTGCTCCAGTGACTCTGTGCCTGGCGAGTCATTGCACTGCAGGAGCAAGATGTGCACACGCTTTCCTTCCTGCCAGTTCTTCTCATTAGGTAGGACATCTGTTTGGGGAACGCAGCAAATCAGCACAACAAGTTGTGCAAAACTCAAGGATGGTTCTGATAATCTTGGGCTGTACTAGATTGTCTTCCACTTGGGAATATTTCCCCTTGTGCGGGTATCTTTTGCTGCACTGTAAGTAACTTCTCAGAGGCTAGAGCAAAAGTGATGATTTATATCACAGCAGCAAGATGCACCTCTGTTATTATCCTAAAATGAAAGCGGCAAAATGAGGAACCTTTGTTGAACTGATCATCCTGTATCCTAGAATACATGCTTAAAGCAGGTAAACAGGTATTTTTATTGGATTTTTTTTTCCTTTGGTTGTATTAAACTAATATGATTCTTTTTGTTTGCTTTTGTTTTTTTCTTCCTATTAAGAAAGAGTTTTTGTTTGAAGACAGCAGGAAGTGTGCACAATATTCTGTAGATGATCCTGTTAAGTATCTTCTTAAACGTGCAATTACAAAAATGTCTTCCTCTAATAATTTTAGGAGAGCAATTCTCTTGCAAGATTTCTTCATTTTCCTTGATTGCTTCTTCTCCTTCACCATCTGCTTTGCTGTGACCATCTGTCTGAGGTGGCTCTTTCCTTCAGATCTCATCTGCCTCCTTTCAAAGTGTTGGCTAAAATGGTTCATACAGTTCTTGCAAGAGGTGTCTCCCCAAGTGTGTGACCCCAATGGATTCTAGCACTAGTCTCTTGCTATCTTGTTCTTTGTTGCAAACTTTTTCATGTGAGTGGAATGACTAGTTGAAAGTCTAGATTGCATTAGTAAGGTCTGTTTTTCAGCTAACACTTGTTCAGTGGTTGACCTACGTGTGTATTTTTGCTCCATTTTATGTCTCATTTTGCATCTTGTTTGTTCTTTCTGCTTATACTCTCGCCTTCTGCTTTCCATGTGCGTGTCGAGACACAGCAGCTGGGAGCTGCGGCTGGAGGCTGCGCATGCACTGTGTCTCCTCTGCCCTGGCTCACACCGCTTCCCTCCCACGTCCCTCCATCTGGGGTTGTAAAGAAACGTGTGACATGCACACCAAATAATTCCATGTTAATTAATCACTGAGACTGCTTCTTAGGGAAGCAATTCTCCCCCCAGCTCAAGCATGATCACCTACATTATGTTGCTCAAGACTGTATCTGTTTGGGAATTTAATATTTCCAAGGATGGACATTCTACATCTTCTCTTGGCAACTGGTCCAGTTACTCAATCACCCTTAAAGAAAAAAGTAAAAAAGGGGAACAATGAAAACCCAAGAAAAATGGTTTTTCTTACTATCTAAAAAAGATTTTACTTATTTTTAACATTTTCCTTATGCTTAACCGTATCTCAAGCCTACATATCCTGGATATATCTGCTAATAGACATCTAATGATTATGTGTTTTCTCAGTGCTTTATTTTTTGTTCCCAAGCACCCTGAGATGAAGATGAAAAAACTACACGTGCCACCACATGTTTGAAGACACCCACTGGATAGATGGATTTGCTGCCAGATACAGCTTACATGACAGCAATATTTAAAGAAAAACAAAACTTGTGCAAAGATCTGAGCAGATGCTTAAATTTAGTTTCTGAAAGCTGTTCTTTATAATTTTGTCCACATAAAGGCCAAGCAAATGCTTTAAAATATATATATATGTATATATGCAATTCATTTTCTGTAAAAACTCTGTGTTTAGCCAGAGCATCTGTGTCTAGCCAGAGCTTATTGGAAGCTGAAGTCCTGTTAGAGCATTAGTTATTGGAAGTCTGTCCCTATATCATGCTTAAAAGTTTATGATCTACAAGGTTAGTCTACTGTCATTTGATAAGACATTTCCTTTAAAATGGTACCTGGGAGCTGTAACATTAACGAATGGTGTTTGTCCTTGAGCTGAGAGAAAGTGGGTGATTGCTCTTGTCTTCATGCAGTGCTATTTGCTAGTAACCCAATAGCTAGAGGTAAAAATGTTTGCTTCTCTGTTTGCATAGATGTTAATGGCCCCTCTCCTGAACAACCTTTGCTTTCTGGCAGCGGATGATAATTCCCCGCCCCAGATCTGTGGCTCCCTCTCAATGAGGATTCATGAAGAAATCAACACAGCTCAGACATCCCATTTATCTAATGCTTTCCAAATCCTTTTGTTACTGTCTTCAGCACACAAATAATTGTTTTACTTGATTGCTGTGATTGCAATCCTGATCTTTTGGATTATTTTGCAGAGTGCTTTGCGTTGCTCTGAAGATAGCTGATTTCTCTGGAAACTTGGTTAAATGTAGTGGGTTTTTTTATTTATTTATTTAGTTAGCTTAGTAGCCAGGTTTCCACGATCTGTGTTTTGACAGAACTTTGACAGTGCAGAACGCATCTGTGACAGCCAACAAACCCTGTAGTGCTCTGTAACTGAAAACAGAGACATGCCCAACCTGTTACACTGCATTCGTTCAGCTGACCTGCCCCAAAAGATACTTGACAAATCAGTAAAGAAGAGATACTGAAAGTAACTGGATCCAGTTTCTGTGGTATTTCTACCTGCCCAGCCCTCTTAAGCCAAATATTTTTTTCTAAAAAAAAACAAAAAGCAAAAAAAATCAGGTAGGTCCCTCCCAACTTCAAACACTTTGTGATAAGAATTTTATGACATGAATCCATTGATCAAAGAAATTGAGAGGGGAAAGAGTTGATGTCTTCCAAGATACAGCCTAGAAAGACATCATGCATGAGATAAAAGTTGTTGGCAGGAAGTTGTTATGGGGAGAGCTCAGCCCTCGACTCATAAAGAAGGACTTGTATGGCTGAGAAGTTAGGGTGACCGTATCCAGTTGGAATATAAGTAAACCTTTCCGTGTTAGGAAATAGATAAGAGTGGGGTGGGATTGAGTATCTGGGAACTGCAGTTAAAATGCTCTGTGAGCAAGTTTTGTGTGGTTAGAAATTCTTTTTCTATAACACTTTTCTGTTGCTTTCTTCGGTGTGTTGCCCTTAAGGAAGGGATTGAGTAGCATTTCAGAGTGTTCCTGTTTTGTGTTAGGCTCTGCAGAGAAGGTGTCAGGACGTTTTAAGGCACAGTGTGGCACATATTTAGAGAGTTTATTTTTTACTTCCAAGATAAATGTTACTGAGCAAATTTGGAAGAGAACCATCACAACTGAGGTGAAGTACCAGTAACAGAAAGACTCTCTGAATGGTGGCTTCTTAGCATGCATAATCAGTCTGCCTAAACAGGTGTTGTTGAGAGAGATGTCTGAGCTTAAAGATAACGATAACAGAAATTTGTGTTCCTCAGTTAACTGGATGAAATGTAGCTTTGATTTGACTTCTCATTGTAGTTATGGCAATCTCCTTCAGGAGTGAAATAGCATTGCACATTGCTGCTTTCTCCTGTATTTTGTCAAGTAATAGTGTCTATTTTATGACCAGTGTGGCAAATCAGAACGAGGTTGGATCCCTGTAGCACTGCCTGCTGTTGCAGAGGCTGATGAAGGGGCTCACAGTGTGGCGTTGCCCGGCCTGCCTGCCTGCTTCTGGGCGAGTGGCTCCTCACCCAGGGCCTGGCAGTGGCATGGCTCTCCGCTGCCCTCCTGGAGGCTGGGCAAGGCTGGGCCGACAGCAGGAAGGCTCCGGCTCTCAAGGCCCAGGCTAAATCTTCGCACTGGGCTTGTTTCGGTGCGTTCTCACTTCTGAGATGGTCTCCTCCTCTTGCCCAGTTCGTTTGCGTTTCTAAGACTTGATTTAGCCAGTTGGATACTGTATACTAAATCCAAAGTCCTTGTTCTACAGGTGCAGAGACATTTGTGGACAGGAGCAAAGTGGCCTGCAGTCAGCACACCCTCCCCAGATATTTCCATTTCCTGCGTACAGAGAAGAGAGTAGAGGGCAGAGGCAGCCTGGATGATGGGGCTCCTTGTCTCGGGAGCTGTGCATCTCCACACTGAGCCAAATCATTCTACTGTTTCTCTGTTAGGTGGCAGGAGTGCATTTCTGTCACGAGTTCACTTCCTCAAATAAATATTGTGGCTTGTTCCTAATGTTTAGGGAGAGCTTTCCAGGCAGGCTAGTTCAAGAGGTGGCATTAACGTCCTGGTGTGTTTTTTTGTCAGTGTTCTGCTTTTTGTATGATCCTGATCATAGCAAGGTCAGTGGGAGAATTCTCCAATTAAATTATGCTCTCATCGACATGGTTTGCCGAGGGCAACCAGGACCAGGCTTCCAGCCCCACCGACCAGTTTATATTTTCTGGTTCCTTCATAGAAAGAAAAGGGCCAGAGCACAGTTTAAAGTAGAAAGCTGATACCAGCCTGATTCCCCAACATTTCGGGTTGCGTGGTCACATTTCAAGGCTGCCTGTGTGTTAAGAATATAGGCATAAAGTTTGGAAATCACTCAAAGCTTTAGGCATGTCCTGCATTACCCAGAAGCAAGGAGCCACCCTTGTGACTGAAATGAAGCAGTCAGGCTCAGCTAAACATAGGGCTGTTTATGGGAAGTTGTCTGTGTTCCCTTGTGACTTGTGGATGTTATCTCATCTTCACTAAGGCTCCTGGTTCTACTTGCAACTAAATGCAGCTTTACCAGGTTTTCGTATACACTGTTTCTCTGGGGCAGTGCTCATTCCTGACACATAGCTGTCCTTCTTATTTATTGTGCCGAAAAGCAACTCACTCTCTGAGTGCAGGTGCCTTTTGGTAGGTGACCAGCAGCTTCTACCAGGCTCCCTACTCTCTGCCCTCAGGTCAAGGACGTTACAATAAAATTTGCCCTGCCTTTTGTAGTGCTCCGTGTCTCCTTGTTTCTTCCTCCTAGCCCCTGCCACGGTCCTGAAATATCTTACCAAGGAGAGTGATGAAGGTTTGTATGGTGTTAGAGATCACAGGAGTAAGATCATGCAGAATGTGCATTATTGTGCCAGGTGGTGCCTACATCTATCCATTTTCATACGCCTGGTTGTCAGGGACAGTGCTCAACAGCATGTGCCAAAGCAGTCAAGATCAAGTGCTGTTTTTGTATATGCTCTGCAACTTATCTAAATCCTGTCCTCCCGCGAAAGCTTTCTCAAGTGTCTAGACTAAATAATATCCATAAATGGCACCTTGAATACGGACATAAAGCATTTTATTTAAACTTGTAAGTGATGTTGCAAAACCTCCTCTTTGCCTCTTTTTTTTTTGCATTTATAGGGATTTAGTTTGCCACCATTGAAACAACTTGATTCCATATGATTCAGGTCTCCCACTGAGCCTCACATTTGTGTAGTTTTCTGAATCACTGAGAGAACTGCAATACACATTTGCTGTTGCGAGCTTGCCATGGCTAATGACATTTAACTGTTGTCTCTTGAGATCTGTTGCTGTCACCTGAAGCCAGGGAGATCACAGGTATGATATTTTGAGGAATTTGGCACTTTTAGAAAAAACACTGTGCATCTCATGAATGCTCAATCTCTAACGGTAAGGAGGGAGCAGTACAGTAAAACCCTGATATTTCTGTAGAAAGCATAATCAGAATTTAATTTGCCTAAGTACGTTGCATGGTAATTTTTTGCATTCTTCAGTGTACCTTTTAATTTTTTTCCTCCTCTTATAAAGCATTTATTTTTGCAGTGATTGCCTGTTGCTGTGAAGCTTTTGTTACTGTAACAATTGCTCCTAAAGCATTTCAACTCTTCTAGCAGATTCCTATCAATGATTATAGGTTTCAGGGTTTTAAACTGGCGTTATTTTAACATATGGTAATGTTATTTGCTGGCTTCCTTTGGGAATCCCACCCACTGTGTTAGCTGCAAACAGCTTTATGAGGAATGCTGTTCTCATGGTTTAAACACTTGTAATACCATCCCACCCAGCCTAACCTCAGTTTGAGATGACTTGTAATCCATAAACTAAATAAGCAATGGAACTATATGTTACTCTGCCTCTGATTTAAAGTTATGTCTTCCAAGCAAGGTGGTATTTAACATTCTATATTCTAGTCAAACAGTTTATATAGACAACACAATTTATGCATGGACATTCAGTGTGCTGTTGTAAAAAAGAAATCTGCCATTTTAATTTGCTGAGAAAGGGCAGTACAGAAATCTGTTAGTGAAATCAAATAAAATATGAAATATAAAAGTGAACAGAAGTGAAATAGGAAGTGGCTTACTTAAGGTGAAACAGCAGTGACAATTTCACTTTAGTGAAACATTCTTAGTGCTAGAGCTTTTTGTATCTGCATGGTGATTTAAAACTAGAAACCATCCTAGCAATTCATCCTAGTATGACAGCAGGTCTGTTTTTAAGAAGCATTAGTTACATCGTGCACGTACATGGATGGCCAAATTCCAGAAGTGTCTTAAGTTATCCAGCCATGCTAATGCAAGATTTTTTTTTTGCTTGATGGGAATCTTTGCATGATTTATTCTACAGTGCTTTTTCCCCTCATTTTCCTATTGCTGCTGCTAGCATTTTGTACCAGATGCTGTTCTCTCATGAATGCATCTGCTTCTTGAGTTCTTGTGCTTGAATGCTTGTCCACTTTTTCCAATGTGTAAGTTGGTCCAATTAAATCTACCCATCTCTTCGTATCTGACTCCTTTTCTGTCATCACACCATCCCAACTACAACATCACTGTTAAATACCTTTTATTTGACCTAGGTGTCATGGTGGACAACAGGTTGACCATGAGGCAGCAGTGTGCCCTCATGGCCAAGAAGGCCAATGGGATCCTGGGGTGCATTAAGAGGAGCGTCTCCAGCAGGTCGAGGGAGGTGATCCTGCCC
>JAUBNY010000523.1:304822-316056 GCA_032275445.1 Crypturellus soui | reverse complement strand
GTCTCCTTCTCTGGAGATCTTCAAGACCCGCTTGGATGCAGTCCTGTGCCACATGCTCTAGGTGGCCCTGCGTGTGCTGGGGGGTTGGACTACATGACCTCTAGAGGTCCCTTCCAACCTTAAGCATTCTATGATTCTATGATTTACTGCACAACCCAAATAATTTATTACTATTTTTCTTTAAAGATTGTATTATCCTTATATATGATAAATGTGGCTAATTGAGGTGAGTGACATGGATTAAGTGCTATTTTACTCATCTGGTATGTGCATGTGTCTGGTTCTATTTATTATTCCTGTCTCCAAAATTTGTGGAAGTGGACCATGATAATATTACCAAGAGTAGTTGGCCTCATTACCTACAGATATTTAGAGAGTGAGAGAAGACTTTTCTAGAACAAAGAAATCCTAAGTTCTCTGTAGAATTAGTAACTATTGCATGATATGTAGCAACATGACCTATCAGCTGAAAACATTGCCCTTTATCTCCCCTTGCCTACAGCAGCAACCAGATGGATGGAAGTGCTTTGACTTCCTGTGTTTGTCAGGAAACATTGCTCTGTCTTGAGCAATCCAAGTGTTTTACAACTCTAGGTTGGTATCTACGCTTCACGTGGGATTCTGTTGCTTAAACTTAGTCATCTGGTGCCATCTGAGATGCCCTGGGGTAACCTGTCTATCAAATATCATATGCTCTATGAGAAGGCCTTGGGTGCCAACAGCTCCAATGTCTGAATGTTTCCATGTTCGGGTCTTCTTGGGTGGCTGCAGTAGGATTAGATAACCGTGTTTACATACCCAAGTCCTTTTCCTTTGTCTGAAAAAAATATAAAAAAAAAGTCTGGGATCACCTCTGGTTTTGTTGCCTGGATCCATTTGACCATGTATTTTGGGCTCTCTTCATACTTGTCATACTTCCAGTAAGTAGGGCTGACGAGGCTGGATGCTGGCTAAAAGGAGCGTTCCCTTGCCGTTGCCCTCGCTCACCCTCTGCTTCGCTTTGTGCCCATGCAGGGAGCTCAAACAGTTTCCTGCAGAGTCCACTGAACAACAGTAGTAGAACAACAGGCAGAGTGGTAACATGCAAGGGAGAAAAGATGGTGGCCATTCAACTGGCAGCTACTGTTTTGCTCAGCCACGTGGCAGAACCTGCCTGGCCTGGTAAATTATCTACTCTTTGACTTAAAAAAATGCTAAATAATTGAACTTTTCAGATGTGGATCACAGAGGTTGGAAAGTCAAGTGTCACCCAAAGATGAAGTAAGAGGAATTGCAGCTGTGGAGTTAATTTTCAGGGAGGACTAAATGAATAAGAAATTGGGCCATGGTGAGGCTGCATTACTACCACATGTATTCTTCCATAAAATGCTTCAACTAGAGCCTTGGTTGTGTGCAGAGCTCCCCAGACTAAACCAAAGGACTTCCCTAAAAACAAAAGGCGACTCTGGAGGCAATGTGCACGTCAGTGAAAAGACTCATTGTGCCAATCCGGCAGTGCTGGAAACTTCTTAGGTAGCAGAATTATGGATGCTCCTAGGAACTCCTCCAGCTGCTTGGAAATAGAGGAAACAGAAACCCAGCTTGGCTTGGGATGAGAGAGAGAGTGGCCTGCTCTGGTAGCAATGCTGAGACCTCGTGTTCTCCAGTTTAGGGATACTGGCAAAACTACAAGAGCATGTGGGAAACATGAAGCCTTACATAATGTAAGGCCCCTAACCACTTTCTGCCTCTCCTGGTGCAGGACAGTGGATGATTTCCAGCTGAAATAACTGCTGGAAAATTCTCCTGCAGGAAGAAAAAATGTAGAGCCCCTAATGACGGGCTAGTAAGAAGTGGGTGGGTGAGAAGCTGGGGTGATGCCAGGGTGGTACTGGTGCTGCTGGGCCTGCAAAGCTGCTGGGGCAGCAGGCAGCGGGTGCCGAGCTGGAGACCTCATGGCCCCCTCGGGGTTCCCCTTAAGTCACATCAAGTGCCGCTGAAAACCCCAGCTGAGGGCCTCAGCACTGAAGCCAAGCGGAGCAGCGCTCATATTTGAGGGACAGGCCTGGTAAGGAGAATGTGGAACCACAACCCTTGGAGTGACAGGGTCTCTTCATCAGCCCTAGGCCTTGCAGACCTACTCACTTTGTTGGAAAGGTTGTTTTCCTTCAGTTTTTCATATTCTAATTTGGTAAAGTTTCTTTCCCGTTGCTAGTGTTACCATGCTTCTGTTTATTGCAGCTATTCCTAAAAACAAATCCAAGGTTAAATAGACGTTCGTGGGAAAAGAGATGTGAAGTAAGAAAGCAGAGGAAGGCCCTTTGGAAGATTTGTGGCATTTTCTAATGTTACAAATGAGGGCAATGGCTATTTTAAAAATGACCTTTTCAAGTGATTTATTTATGGAAGAAATGGAGGAGGCCGAACAAATTCTTTTATGCATTTCTTTCTAAGGCTCAGAGTATTTTTCCTGTTGTATTTCCTTTTGTGCTGCATACTTCGCCTTCTACTGGTGTCAGTGGATGTTCCTGTAACACACAGTTTATTTCACTCCATTGCTCTGAGATCTCTGTGCTGTTTTTGCACTTTGAATATTTATAAATAAATAATTATTTTTTTTCAAGTGAATCATCTATTGTTTGAGGTGAGCAGAATATTTTAATAGCATATAAATTAAGAATGATGATATCTAAATGTTTGTGTTTTTGACCTGCTCTGGTTACAACTTATGTCCCAACATGGAATGAAGAAAGCCTCGCTGATCGGCAGCCCTAACTGAGACAAGAGCATCCTCATTGTGGTTATTCATGACTTGTGATGTGCCTGTAGCTCCCTTTATGTCACAGAGAGTGATGTTCTTTGGCACCCGAGGTGCTAGCACTGCTTAAATACAGAACTGAAATGACCCAAAAGCTTTTACCTGACCAGAAAAAAAAAAAAAAAAAAAAAAAGATATTGGAGCATAAGGAAAGGGCGAGATATTAGGAGAGGAAGAACCACTTCTGTACCCAGTGCTGCCTTTTTTTTTGCTAGCAGTATCAACTTGTCTTCTGAAAGCTGTTCCTGCTCCCTAAAAACCTTCCCTCAAACACATCCAGAGGTGGTCTCACTTGCAACACATCTGCCTCAGTATTTGTCAGCAGGCTGCACTGTGGACATCTTGTATATCTAGAGAATGTGCTCACATATTTCCACCTAGAATATTTTAATAGTTCTGTCTGTGCTGTGTTAAGAACATAGAATTGAGGATTTGCTGATTCTAGCTGATGGAAAGAAAAAAGAAAAAGCCTTCAAAAAGCTTCCCAAGGCTCAAGCATTGCACTAGGGGGACATCCAGGGTTTTGCCTTCTTATGGGCTGGCCCACCAGGTGCAGTCACACACATTCTTCCACACGAAACAGCAGTTCTGGGGAAAAGCAAACTTCCAGTTCCGAAGTAAATGCTGCAGAAGAGTACTATGGTGGCTTTGGTGCAATGCATGTGATTGATGGTGAGGACAACTTCAGGGAGTGGAATGATTTATAGACTGTTTAAGAGAACTTGATAAATGTGGTAAATTAATTGTGAGTAAAGTCATGCTAATAAGAAACAAGGTGCAGGGCTCCTCCCTCGCTGTTCTGTGCTTTCTCTGGATCCCTCCCTGCTGTTGCAGAAACGGTTTAGTCCTGCTTCAACCCCTCATTCTTAGGGCAGCACAATTCAACAATGCACTTCTCCCCTTTCCTGTATCTGCTATGGCCGCACCAGGGTCTTCTCTTTAAACCACATCCTTCCTCTCCAGGGCATTTGCCACAGTGTTGGCAAAAAGTGGCTGGAAAGGCAGGATCAGCTTTATAGGAAAGACGGAGACAGACGCGGGTATTGGAAATACCTGTGCCACGTAACACTATGCTGGGGATGTGTGGGGCTGCAGGGTCACTAGCTTAGATGAGAGAGTCCAAGGAATGTGCCTTGGTGAATTTAATATTTCCATGAATAATATGTATAGATATTAATGAATTATATGAACATAATGCAAGTGCATTAAACAAACATTGTGATGAAAATGGAGGGTGTCATCCTGTGGGCATATTTGCCAAGAGTTCTGCTGTTTTATTTAGCAGCATCAGTGTTTTCAGCACAAATTTGCCACAAACAGTTGCTTCTGTAGCATGCTAGATAGCCTCTTAAAACTACTTTCTACTGGCTTCCCTACTTCACATCCCTTGTCAAGACCATTTCTTTTCTGATGCTGACAGAATGTTGCCAGCTGGTGATTGCTACTTCAGGGCAAGGAAAGATAATTTTGTATTTCAAAACAAATATTTCAAAAGATTTGCTAAAATCAAGTTTTGTTCCCAGCTAGCTTTCCTAATCATATAGTGCTGGTTTACTCGGGTCCTTTTTTAATGGTTCCCTCCATCATGTTTCAGACTCAGTTTAAGCTCTTAATTTTCCAGGCTTTGGTACGTGTGCATTTTAAGCGCGTGTTTATGCTTTGGGCAGTCCCTACTGCACGTGATGGCCTGACGAGGCCGGGTTGCGCCATGCCTCCCTCCTGCTCGGAGAGCTGCGCGGAGAGCCTTCGCGGCGCCGCGTTTACACACGGACGGGCCCCGCGCACCTGCGCCCGGCCGAGGCCCTGGCACTGCCGCGCCATAAATACACAGTCGTGGTGCACTTTGTAAATGTTTTTAGGATCCCTCTGTAAGTGCTCGAAGCGTAAGTGCTTGGATATTATGTTACGATTATGTTATAATGATACTCTGGGAAGGCTCTTATGCTCCTCTGCTTGGACAATTCTTTTAACATGTCAGCAAGGCCTTGCCTTTCTGAAATGCACGCACTGGTCCCTGCTCTTTCCTAGCAAGAACAAATCCTCATATTGTTCCCTTTTCGAGCACTTGGCCTCTGTGCATTGCCTCCCGTTATGTACATCTGTGCTGTATGAAAGTTCTTTGTTGTTCCCTCCTTTTCTTCTGACAGTACCTCCAAAAAAGGCTTTTTCAGAGTAGGAAAATTGTTCCAATCATCTTTTCATTCAGTTTTGTGGTCTCTTTCTTCATTTCAACAACTAAGCCCTTGGCAGGGCCAGACTCCTTCTCTGGGTTGGAGGATGGCTTTGGTTTGGAACATCCCAGAGTAAATGATGTCCAAAAGTTTCCTCTTTGCCGTGATTTCAAAGCAATTTTCATGGCTCAGCTCAGGACTGCCTAATGTGAAAAATGGAACAGTAATTATTGCCTGCAGAAATTCTAGCACAGCAGTTAAATAACTGGTTGCAAAAATACTTTAAGTAACCAATCAATATCTCTTAGGAAATTTCTTATTCCCTTAATACATACATACTTAGAACGGGGCCTGCAGTTCCCACCGTAGTCAGAGGCAGCACGAAGTGGCTGCGCTGGGTCTTACCGTGGCCAGTTTATCTGTCTCCACGTAAATCTGGGAGGTGGGCAGAGACTTCAGTCAAGGCATTGAGTGACTAATTGAAGTAGCTTTAGTTAAGTGTTAAGATAATTGACTTAATTTGGGCTGAATTTTCATAAAAACATGAAGCAGTGCAAAGTCAGATTAAATATGCAGCGCAGAGCTCTACAAATGCACTTTGTTAAATGCCACTGCTTGTAGAACATCTTGTTTCCTTTTTACAGATAGATCAACAGAAACCTAAGGCACTGCAAAATAAACTTGTGCTTCAACTCCTTCTGGGTATATAACTTGACATACGCGATTTATTCCACTGACTAAAAAGTACCATTGATTTACTCAAAATTAAAAATTTATAGAAGCATTTGTAGTACGTCTAGTGTTATCAGGATGACTTTATTTTAGTTAAAAGCCCAAACCCTTCTTGCTGTAGTCGCCCCTAGGCTACATACTGTGAAGCCCAGCATTAAGAGGTTCAGAATGGACCCTAGGTGGGATAGCGGGACGTGCGGAGCCTGGCGCAGGCTGTTTGTCCCATGCTTGCTGTTCCCGAGTGAGCTCCTGAGCGGGGCTGCTCAGGAGACACGGATGTCACCAACCCCTGCGCCGCTCTGGCAGGTAACGTCATAAATCCTGCTCCTAATTAGGGAGATGCGTAAAGGGCCAAGAGCAAAACATCCACTTGGATCGTTTAACAGGAAATAGCACAAGTAGTGACATGTACCTAATTGTGTGATCTAAAATGAGGCAAATAAAAGAAAAAAAAAGGAAAATACGGGTTTGTGTATTTTTTCATTCCACGCTGAAAGGGTTCACAGAGTAGGAAAGAGCTGCTTTTAAAGTCAGATAAGAATAAACTCATTTTCTTCCTCTGCTCACCCTTAAAAAAAGACTTAAACACTCTGTTTTCCAGACTTTCCACTGGTATGTTTTTTTTTGCAGAGTGATGAGTGTTGTCATTTTAAAAATGATTCCAAGCTGTCTTTAGGCCACTATCATGTTATTTCACTGAATTATTAATGCCCCCATGATGGAAGATGATATTTTTCCTACTGCAAAGAGTGAACTAAGTTACTAAAAAACTGAGTTACTCAAGTTGATGTATTATGTTAACACAGGAACCCATTTCCCTGTTCTAACCACTAACTGATAAACTTGTTTAAGTAAGTGTACTCACTCCTTAACTGTTTGAGCATTATGTATTTATGTGTCTAGCCACTAAACAAATCTGCACTGATGATGCAGCATATGTTATTCAAATGAGAGCAGAACAGCACTGAAAAAATAGAGGTGAGTGAATGAAATATATAAATAATCAGCAAACAAAACCAGTTTCTACCAGGAATGACTTTGACTAACAACTTACACCTGCCCTTGCAGATTTTTGCCTCAAATTGTTGACCAAAGGTTCCTGTCTTGCAAAGGCATTTTTTGTTTTTCATGGTTTTCTTTTTTTCTAATTGCCTGCCACAGTTGAGAAAGAGAGTTATGCTGGGAGGCGAAATTGCTTACTATAATTGGTCATTAATGCAGTCTTATTTAATGTACTTTTAGGGGTTATAATCTTCAAAATGATGATAAATTATGGTAGCTCCAATTAATGTCGTTGTCGTTAAGGGAATGTCAGCTTTTCTATTATGTAGTGCAATTTTCTGTGGTTTTGTAATGAAGCTATAAAAAATGGCTGAGACTTAAGCTACAAAGTTCCAGCCTATTTTATGCCCACAATATTTTCTTGAACCTAATCTAATCAATAGATGTATTGAATCTAATGAGACAAAAATAGAGTGGAAAGACTCTACTCAAGCTACAAATCCCATCTCATAGAAAATATGAAAATATTCTACTGTGAAAATACTGCATTCTGTCTGGATGAAAAAGGAAAGAGAAGGAGTGGAAAGTGGTGATGCAGAGACTGTCAAGTGGGATTGAAGTGTCCCACATGACAGCTGCTTTCTTTAGGGTACTTCCCATGCTTAGGCCTTGTCTCTTTATTGTGATTCCCTGTTATTCTCCATCTCTCTTGCTTTTCTCTGTCTGATGCCTCTTGACAAATGGGTAACTGTGTGTGTCAAAAAAAAAACCCAAAAACTAAGATTTCTGAAGATATTTTACAGTGCCTGCCACAGTGGGACTTGGATTCTTGAGGGATTCATCTGCAAGAGTGGTGGCTTAGAGTCCCCATGCAGCCCCTCGTACTTGTCCCCGTCTGGCCACGGCCCAGCCATGGTCAATGCGCCGGCAGACAGAGGGGGGTGCTGGACTGAGACCCCATGAAAGGGGTGGTTTAGCACAATGTGCATTATTGAAACACTAAATAATTTCTTTGTACCAGTCTCTGTCACAGAAGATGTTTTGCAGATCCCTGCCTCAGACCTTCTCTTTACTGATAATAGAGGTGAGGCATGAGCAGGAGCAGTGGAAAAAGTAATGGAACAAAAATACATAAAATATTAACGAGACGGGTGATCTATGGAGGAGTCCAGAAGGAGCTTACACAAAGCTGGCCGAGCTTCGAGTAAAAGTATACGCTCTAACATTAAAATCTGCTACCAAACTAAGGAGTTGATAGTAGAAAATGCTGTGGCCATCTTTAAAAAGTGTGCTAGGGGTAACATTGAATATTTTAGTTCCAGAGAATGAGCTATCACTAAGGAGAATTCTAAATCACTTAGACAACAGCAAATGACAGAAGAAGGAACGGCTGAATATGTCTATGCAGTGTTTAAAGATATTGACAAGAGAGTAATAGATAATATTCACTCAAATATTTAGAAGAGCTTGAGCAATTTCTTCACAAGAGGAGCATAAGAAAATACTTTATATCTAATATGGCTGTTCGTATTTTTTTTTCTCCTCAGATAAGTGATTATGAAAACAGTAAGGGACTTGTACTAATAGGTTTTTGCAATACATCAGTGTAGAAGCACCAAATAATCATGTTAGTTGAATTCAGATGCAAATTCTGCAGGAAAAAAATATAGGTCTGCTCAGTAACAGTCTACCAGGAATGTTAACTGAGAGTGACAACATGATGAGACCAGCAGAAAAAGACTATAAAGACGTTCTGCTTACAAAGTAATCCATTCCATGTCTTTATAGGATGGTTTTCTGAAATCATGACAAAACACTGATGAATGGGCACGTGCATTGTTACAGCAGTCAGGCAAAAGGTAATGAGGTACATGAAACTCTTGCTTGTATGGTAATCCTATCAATTACGAGTATATTCTAAAAATAGAAATACTAGGAACAAAGACAAGACAAGGAGTCAAGGAAAGATGAGCTGAGAGCCCTGCAACTGCATTGTTTTCATGCATTAAGGAACGAGGTATTTATTTACTTGGACCAAAGTTCAAGGGCTCTGCATGTTCTTGGCCAATTTCTTTGTAGTTCCTTTTTCTGTACTCTCCTTATCTTTCCTTTCTGTTTTTTTTGTCTTAAGAGTTTCATGGACTTTTCCTTCATTTTCTTGATTCCTATTATATTATACAGAAAGGTAAGTTATGCCACATGATCCACATGATCTGCAGCAGCCCAGGCATTTTTTAGGTGAATGTTTTAGATATGTTTCCCTGTGGAGACTTTACGTTTGACTTTGAATTGTGGTAGTCATTATTTCCTCACTGTACGAATCACTTGAGTCCCAGATTAAGCAGATCTAAAGCATACATATGTATAGAATACTATATATATATATTTACTTCTGGACTTGCAGCTAAAGACCCAAGTGTATAGATCTAAATAACTAGATATGTGAACTCAGATTTGATCAGCAGCTGAATGATCACTGGTCGGAAGAAAGGCACATGCCTGAAACACACTAGGCAAAAGATTTTTCAGGTTCCCTGAGTTATTCAATCGAATAACCCTTATGTTCACATTCTGCAGTTTAGCTGCTTCTATCTAAAACAGGAAAGAAAAAGAAATGCAAAAAAAATTCCTACCAGGTTAAACTAAAATGTGTTAGCTTTTTTTTTTTTTTTTTCTTTTTTTTTGGGGGGGTGGGGGGCCGGGAAATAAAAAATTTTTAGGTGGTTTCAGAATCAAATTATAAAAATCAGGACCTAAGGCTTAGACACAGGGATTTGGAATGGGATATACAAGCTTTGTACTCTAGCTTATCAGTTTGACTGCAGCTTTTAGTGATCGAAGTTCTTGCTATCTGATAGCATCCGCCAGGAGCCCCTGTGAAATGACTAATCCTGCCAGTAGTTTGCCAAAGAAAAAACTTTATTCCGCTTATTATTTGCTTGTGTGAGTCAATGCAATATGGCATTTTGGAGTTACCAGGCCCTACACTAGTGCTAAATAATGGCTTTACAAGAGTGGAAATAACATTTTCCTTCTGTGTTGACTGTTGAAGGAATACTGGGTTGCACTGGTTTGTATGTCGGTCACCCCCAGCCCCCAGATTCATGGAAGTTTTGGTGTACAGGCAGCCACGTTACATCTGAATTGTGGAATTCCTTTTTTTGGTGTGTGTGTGACCAGGCACTGCGGAGTCATGGGCTGGCAGGCGGAAACGCCGTCTCGGAGATGAGGAGCAGCAGGGCAGCAGGCAGCAGGCAGCGCTCCTCTCGAGCACAGGGGTTGTGCTGGCAGCACACGTCTGTCTGTGTGGCGGGAACGGACATAAACACACACCTCGCTTGCCAGCACGAGCCGTCTACTGATTAATATTACATTACGATCAGACACTGATTTATATCGGTGGTTTTAGGATTTGTCATCTGTGATTTGATGAGTTCTGAAGAGATTCACAGCTTAAGCTGTCACAACGCTTGGGAGATGTACTTTATTATATCTCTTACAGGTAAGAACCACTAATGAACTCGTGTAGCCATTTGATTAAACAAATTATGAATGAATTTACTGATTTTGATCAGATCACACAAGTCTTATCGAATAATCATGAATAGGTATCTTCATTTTCTGGGCTCATTCTAAGCACAAAAATAGATAGGGCTGTCTGTGAGGACGATGCTGGACAATGACATTTACTGCCTATTATACATGGACAAAACAGCCCCGGTAGATCTGTAAGGCAAGGAAAAAGGCTTTCCAGGACAAACTTTCTTCAGCTATTGCCACCGATTCCTGTTCATCTGAAGACACGGAACAAACGCTCTGCTCAGCCCTCCCTCTAGTCAGTACCTTCCTCTGCGGGCTGCTGGCCCGTGCGGTGGTTCCTGCTGAGGCGCGAGGGCGCCCGGCTCCGCGTCCCGGCCAGGCGCAGGCGACGCGGAGGGGACCTCGCGCACCCACCCCGGGGGACAGACCCAGCGTGCGGCTCTGCCGCGTGTGCCTGGGGCTTCCCAAGGTAAACGGGGCCACCGCGAGGCAGCCGTGCCGTGCCGTGCCGGGGGGAGAGTGGGGATCACCGGCCTGGGCAAATACGAAGCTGTCCAGGCCCAGATTGCATATACGGTTATAGTTAGTTAGTGCTATCCGAGTGCATTTACTAATACACGTCTGTTTCTACATTAAAAACGTGACCACGAGTACCCAGTATAAACGTGTTTTTATTTACACATAATCTTTTCCTGCATGACTCTAAAACACCTAGGGGGTTCTGCCAGGCAACTCCACGAAAAAGGGCTCGGGCGACGGGCCCCAAACCTGAGGGTTTGGGGAGCGCCTGCTCCCGGCGTGGGAACGCGCTGAAGTTCCTTTCAGCTCCGACACCGGCGGTTGGGAAACGCGAGCGCCGCTGCCGCCCGCTCCGCAGCCGCCGCCGTCCCGGCCGCCCCGGTCCCGGCCGCGGGAGGCCCCGTCGGGCCGCGCCGACCCCGCGGAGCCGCAGCCGGGAGGCGCGGGGAGCTGCGGCCGCGGCAGCTCCGCGC
>JAUBNY010000523.1:251064-265406 GCA_032275445.1 Crypturellus soui | reverse complement strand
GCGTAAGGGCAAAAAAATAAATGAAACAAAGCAACCTTTTACCATGTGAGGAGTTGAACCCTAGGGGTTGTTCAGATTATTCACAGAGATTGTGGAGTTTCCATCCTTGGAGATGTCCCAAAGCTGTTGGCACATGGTCCTGGGCAGCCTGCACTAGGTGACCCTGTTCTGAGCCAGGGGCTGTTGATCCAGACAATCACCAAGGATCTCTTCCAAATTTAGCTGTTTGAGTCTGCGAAAACCCTTGAAAGCAAAAATACATTAACTCTCCTGGTAGCAAAATGAGCAGTGTTGTGTTTGTGTGGGTGGTGAAGCTTGTGACACGTGTGGGATGCCCTGAGGTATCCACAGGAAAGTGCTAGAAGTCTTTTACTGGCATTGCAGTGATTATAACATTTATGAGTTTTATAAGGGATGTATTAAACAAGATGTGTTGCTTATTTTTTTTGTCTAGAAATCTAGTTCCAAGTGAGTAAAAAGTTTATTGCCTTCTACGACAGTTCTTTACTAGTTTATTTTATAAACCCATGAGTTAGTACTAGAAAATAAAGTTTTTGTTAGATTTCATGCAGGATACCCAAGTATATGTATGCTAATTATTCTCTTAAAATGAAACTTATAAATACCATCAGAAATTTGATATTTAAACCTATCAAACTTAAGCATTTATTTAGCAACTTCAGTGACTGAGTTAAAGTAAGTTATGGCTTACTGTCGCAACAGTGTCTTTTAACAGACTATTGAAAAGTTTTAAATTCTGTGTTATAAATTCAATTTGTTTTTTTAAGTAACTCTAGTCTGCAAGTTAGTGTTGCTGAAATGACAGCTATATGGGCTGTATCTGGTGGTATTTATTTAGCTCATTTTCAGATGAATTTAAATAGTATTTGTGTAATTTTTAAAAATAACTGTTCTGCTACTTTTGGTTAATAACATTACAGCATCTTTTTCTTTAGATCCTCACTTAATCTCCTTCTTCAGAGGATGGTCACTGGTTATGCTCTTTTTTTATTTTCTTCCTGCAAAAACTGGTCTAATCTGGACTGCTTGACGGGACACTGATCCAACTTGCATGCGACAAAACCTGTTAAATGCTGCAGGTGCTGTGAAAACCAGTAACTGGAGGAAGAAGAGGTGCCTGTACTGGGGTGCAGCGCATCCCCTGCAGAACGGGAGTTTCGTGGTATCCACGGCTGTTTTCCCTGCTGCTGGTGCCGGTGAGCCCGAGCCCGTGCCAGCGCGGCGCTGTGCAGGGCAGAGCCAGCCCCGCGGCCTCCGTACCGGTACCAGCTGGGGAAGGCGGGCGGCCGCAGCGGGCCCAGGGCGGACGGGGTCACTGCTGGGGCACACGTGCACATGCAGGGCGCCCTCATTAACTTACTTATCAGGAAATTGGAGCACGGATTTGTAGGCAGGAGCCAAGCTTTATTAGCCTGTTGGTCAGGAAATGGCTTTTATTTGTGCAGGGAAAGCTGTTTGAGCTAGAGAGGTTTGGAGCAGCGGTGATGGACTGTGATGGAAGGAGATTCTTGCATGGAGAGAGATGCATGGAAGAGCCTAGAAAGATGATGGGCGACTCTGAGGTTGTGTCAGGAAAAGTTTCAGGATTTTAGAGTGAGATTGGGAGAGAATGGGGAATTAAGCGACTTTCGGGGTTTGCTGTGTTTGCGGAAAACATCTGGCTTAACTGAGTTGGGATGAAAGACCGAAACATGAGTAGGGAGATGCCGATTTGGTGGCCACAGAGTAATTTGTGGGAAAACGGTGCAAATCTTTTGTTCTCTGAGCGCCGTTTCCTGAAGCTGATAAACGGTGTCATCTGGGATGTCTTTCTGGTTGGAAATTTGCTGCCACAAGTAGCAGGAGGAGAGACCTGCAGATACGCTGCTGCTGGCCGGGCTGGCTCCGGCCCCCTGTTCAGCGTGGGGTTTCTCGCGCGCCGTGCGCGTGCCCTCGGCACGGGAGGCACCCGCGGTGGGTCTGCAGCCCGCGTCGGGCGCGAGGCGAGAGCAGGTCGTCACGGCGGCTCCTCTGACCCTGCATCCTGTGAATCACCCCCACGCGTGCACGGGGGCCTAATAATAGTTCCGATTTGGACAGAGAAGAAAGGGCAGATGGACAACACGGACCCATGGAAAGTGATTCTGTTTTTGTAATCGCTCAGAAATGCGAAGGGCTGATCTTGTTTGTAACAAAGCAAGGGGTAGCAAATCTTTTATAACTGTTGCCTTTTATTCATCTATAAGTTTAGTCTGAGCATCTCTTTAAGTGCCCTCCTGTTTGCCTGCTTAAGAACATGGTAATGAGCAGATCTTGGGGAGGAATCCGGCCCTCCCTCTCTCTTGATTTGCCTGTCATGCTTGTTGGGGTCTTGGAGATGGATAGAGGGAGCTTGTCTTCCGGTTCGCTGTGAGTGAGATTTGGCCTTTCACGTCTACTGGGCACATGTCATCCCGTCCATTCTCACTTGTGGTAACTTCGTCACTCGTTCTTCTGTAGCGCACTTTTTTGACAGCACAAATACTTTGTTTTATTTTTTTTGGTAAAAACTCTTCCAGCGTGAGTCCCTGGTGCGTGACCCCGTAGCCTGTGGTTGCCCAGGAGGTTGGGAGCTGCTGTGGGTGGCTGGGGTGAAGCACAGTCCGTGAGTAGGGAGGCCCGCCTGGGTGAGCTCGGCTCCCCCTGCCCGCTCGTGCTGCACGTGGAGGAGGTTCTGCCCATCCAGCATCCTGGTTTCCTCTGTTGCCTCAGGGTTACACACGCGGTCCGTGGGACTTGCTGAAGCTGTGGCACGCCAGGGACTGGCTTTGGGGACATGGCTGTGGTAGGAGAGCGCCAGGCCCGCAGGCCTCTCCTCTCTCCACCCCTTTGCCCTCCCTCGCTGTCCGTTCTTCGCTTTGCTGCCCTCCGTTCCTGTTGGCTGTCTGGAAGCGTAAGGCAGGATTTGGGGCGCTGGTGCCTCGAGAGCAGCCCTGGCCGCGTGGGTGTTGACCTGCCCCTCTCACAGGGGACTGCTGGGGGTGTTGTGACACTCGCCCTGGAATTTTTATTTTGTAATGTCATCATGTGAACACAGTACAGTAGTTGAGTGATAGGTGTGGGTGTTGGAGAAGGCCTTTTGTGTGGAGTCACGGCGTTATTTCTGTGTCTGAGAGCTTTTGTGGGCTCTGCAGCTTCCTTTTAAAAGCATTCCGGTGAGCCGGGGTGGCGGCACAGCGTGTCGCATGGCTTTTGCTGGGAGGTATGGAAACGGCTATTTTAATATCGCCTCAGCTGCGAGGATGCTTCTCCGATGTTATCAGTTGCTGGGGCATATCTTACTGCGAAGCAAATACAGTTTAGCCCTGGCTCGCAGCACGCTTCGGTGAGAACCGGCGGCTCCTGGTTACACTTCTGCCATATTCTGCTGGGGCAGTGCACCGGGGGACGGGTGCAGGGCTGTCTCTGGAGGAAACAGCGTGCTGGGTGTATTTTTGCCCAGCTGAAGTTCAGAGAGGGAATAGAAAGGATTTTTTTTTGTAGTTATTTGCTGGATGTTTTTTCTTTCCAGAGAAGCCTGTAACGCACAAACTCCCTCCCACCCCGTGACTCCTGTGAGGCTCCGGGTGCCGACGGGGCCTGGCTGGGCGATGCCGATCTCCGCGCACGCTGGCTTGCCTGGAGGCTTAGGCAAAGGGATGGTTCTAACTTCGTTGCATTCCTGCTGTCTTAATTGAAACCCACAGGCTAATTCCTTTACTGTGGAAAAAGAGAACTTACATGTGCCTTACATTTTCAGGTGTAAATGAAGAGAGGTGGAGGTGACCCTTGGTAGTTTCTGCTGGAGCTATCGGCAAACAAACCACAGGAATTGCCCAATCCAGCCTGTAAAGCTCTCCAGGGCATTCTCCTTTCGTGGTGCCCTGCAAGCTATTCTGCCTGCGATAACTTCCGTCTTTCAAGAACTAAATAGTACAGTTCTGCCATGCAGTGAGTTTTGGAAAAATGAGGAAGCTGTCTCTCAAAATGATGCAGAGGTGAACTGAAGGGCAAACCGCAACCCAGTGAGGTTTTTGTCTTTCATTTCTCTTCTGTATTTAGATCAGTTAAATTTCTTTTAGCTTTTGAACATGGTAATCACAAAGCAGTAGGCTGGGAACAACTTGCAGTTTGGAAGCACTGCCACGTGCCTAGAGGACAGTGCTGAGGACAGAGGGGGCTGCAAAGGGCTGCGGGAGCGACTGGTGGGAATGTGCAAATGTCCGGGCAAAGCTTGGGCACTCCATCACAAGAGATGTTTGTTCGGAGCGTGCGCTTGTTTTGCAGGCGTGCATCATGTTGTACGACAGAAACAAGCAAGATTCAGCAAACAGAATTCCAGAACAGGAAGCTTTCCTTTGCTGTCCTCAAGAGTTTAGGGTTTCTTCTCTCTCTCTCTCTATCTCCTTTTTTTTTTTTTTTTTTTTTTAATTTCCTTTTAAAGGAACAAAGTGTTCTGACTGGAGGCCATTAGGAGTCCATTAGCTGACTTGAGGACAGGCAAAGCCATACCTCTCTGAGAAAGCAATCTGTACAGTGATGAAGCAGAGCTTGGTTCGTGCTCAGCTCTCCCCCTCTGTGCAGCGCTGCTCGTGTTGAGGCCATATGAAGCCATATGAAAGGGAACACAAGTGTTTTAGTGACTCTGCGAGTTTTTCTCACTCGTCTATGACTGCTGACATTCATTATGTCTTGCTTGGGAAGTTCTGAGTGTAGTGCCATGTGCTCTGCTGAATGGTAATACTGTGTTTTGTTTTGTTTTTTTTTGACTGAATGTAGCTAATTTGTTATCTGAATCATTCTTAACCTCCAGGGGTTACCCTTATAGACTTGCAGGAATCTACAGAAGATTCATTAGATGCAGAAAAATACTTATCACTGTCGTTATGCCACTGTTTTGGCATTTCATTTACAAACCTTTCCTCTTTCCAGAGATTTGCAGCAGAAAGTTCGACACAACTCTAGCTGTAATGACCAACAGCTAAAATTGTAGCTTGTAAAGCAAACACTTTCCCAGTCAGGCTGGAACTTAAAACACTTTTGTTTTAACCATGTAGTGGTGTCATGCTGAAGTGCAGGAGAAGAGTTGTCAGCCCTTCTGTGCATGGAGGGGCTGAGTGCTCTGAAGAGCAGAGAAGGAGGAAGCTGGGAGGAGATCCCAAGCTCCTAGCACACAGCATTTATAAAGCCAAAACTGTCTTCATAATTTCACAATTATTGTTATTCTTTTACACAGTGAATGTGTGAAAGGATATATATATGTGTATATATATATATATTTCCTTCTTCCCCTTTTCCTCATGATTTGACTTTATTATTTTCTTAGGGAGCAACTGCATTAAAAGAACAGGAGACCACAAACCTTATTTGGGATTATTATTCCTGATCCTTACAGAAGTTTAGGGATGTTAAAAGGCAGACCAAGCCTTAGGAAAGCATTGGGGTAACTGACTAGTTGAGGGATATTGGCTGGAAAGAGAGAGAATTTCATTAACTTCTGTAACACTTAAGCTGAGTTATACTGAAAGGGAGATGTAATTCTTATTTTATTGATACATTCAAAACAGATAGTATTTGCAATTAGTGGAAATGAAAAGCCCTAAAAAGAGATGGCCAGAACTGCAAATTTTTTTTTTTGATAAAACTATCAAGACCTTCTTTTAGTTCACTAATAATAATTAGTAATCCTGTCTCCTGTCTCTTAAGCAAAACACTCAAAGAAAAAGGGCAATCTTTGACTGGAGTTCAGCTTGTGCCTTTGGGAGGCTTCTGTGAGATGGGTACCTTGCCCAGAGCAGCCTGGTGATGGTTCCTTCTCATCTTTGATGCCAACAGAGCTCGATTTCAAGGGAGGAAGAAAGCAAGCTTAGTGAGATATTTTAGGTAATTGTATTTGCCCACAACAGCACCTTGGATTACAACTAGATGTCTTTAAGTACAGTCTGCTATACAGGTACCATAGGCTCCACCCTGAAAAACAAGAAGCCGGGGCTGGCCCAGTGCAGTTTATTGAGCTTAAGGTATAACAAAAATTTCAGCTGTGTTGGGTAAATTTAGATAACTGAAGAGAGAAGCACAGGAAGGTGACACAGTGACAGTTGTCCAGCGTTGCAGCAGATACATTTTCCTTGACATGCTTTAGACTGGTTTTGCAGCAGTAGCCTAAAAGAAGCCCAGACCTGAGGCATTAAGTTTATATGAAGAGTTTTTATAAAGTTTATTAAGTTTTATAGACTTTGTTACCTTGTATTCCTTACTAATATTGCTTCTATTCCTGTTCTGACCAAGCCCTTGTGACCATTGCTAGTCTGTGTTTCTTATGCCAAAAGCACCTGGTCACTTGTTCTACGGCACCATAGCCCGTATGAGATGCCCGGCTAGTTATATTCCACTAGATACGATGGCATCAGTTGCCTGTGCATACGTCACATGGAAGAGCAAGCTTTTAAGGCCATTTAATTGAGATATCTCCTGGTAGAGTTTGGGCATTTTGTAAATGTTGCCTGGGCTTTATAGGTAAAACTTAACTGCAGTGCCGTCTCAACTGCTGCTATTTGAAGCTTACAATCTTTTTAGCAGTGCTTTTTGATCATAATCTGAATTCCTTGCAGATTTGTGTATGTTTTTTTTTTTCCCTTTAATGATTTTAGTAAGCTGAACACTTACAAGTTTCAACCTATGTTTTTGTGGCTGCATCCCAAGGAAGGGACAGAGGGTGTGAACACGCTGCTGGCGATGGACTGCAAAGTGGGTGCCAGCTGGCAACTAGATGGGTGAATTCCCCTGGCCTCGTTCCTGTCAGCAGGTCGCTCCTGGGCCGGCCCGTGTTGCTGCTCGAGGCTCTTCACCGGAGCGGTGACCTGGGCTAGAGGCTGCGCTGTGCGGGAGCTGATTCAACCTGGTGTAGTGAGATGGGCTTTACAGAGCAGCAGTTGGCTCCCAAATGGCTCTTGTACTTGAGATGCAGATTTTACTCTGTTTATCGGGCAGCCACTGCTCTTCCATGGGCTTTGACCTGTAAGTGCTCTTGCTCATGTAGCTCCTGCTACTCCGTCTGGCTGCTGCCTGGATCCCAGCCAGTGTTTCTGCAGTGCCTGCAGGTGCCTGTCTGGCTGCCCAGCCTGCCCGTACGTTCAGCCCGTGACTGATCACTGATGTGGTTCTTAGTGCGGGACTAAAAACAGGCAGCGATTGGTTAGAAATGAGGGTACTTGAGCAGCTCTTGCAACATCTTTGACAGCTCCTTTCTGAAGGAAGCGGTCCCTTACTTGCACCAGAAGATTGAATAAGGATCCCAGTAATACATGTGGGCAAAGAGATGCTGAGAAAGTCTGGTTTGGTTTCATAGGTTGCTCTTCAGCAGCCAGGAAGCCTGTGAATTTGATGCTTGTGTGTCCTTCCTGGGAAGTGCTGAGGGAGTGTGGTTTGAATGCAAAGGCATCAGGTGATTTCTATTAAAGTTGAAACCTTTGTGTGGCTTTGTATGGGTAACAGAGTTTTATACAGATTTCGACAACTTTATTGACAGATTTGGTAGAAATGTCTTCTCACTGAGAAGTGATCTCTTTTGGATTGTTACTGGGTACTGCTTGAAGTGATCTATTTTGAACAATAGAGGATTATGAAGAATGTGTTTTCACTCATACTTTTCTTCTCATTTTATCTTTCCAGATGAACATAATGATGTACAGAAAAAGACCTTTACAAAATGGATAAATGCTCGTTTTTCCAAGGTAACATTCCTTTGAAAACACTTCTGTATTTTTTTTTTTTGATTCATCATTTGAAACAGTACTGCTAAAATATACTTTGCTCTTAATTTTGCAGAATGTTCCTAGTAAAATATGTGAGGGTATATAATGAAAAGCACTGTATATAAAGCACCGTAATTTTTCTTCCTTCTTGTCTTTCCCTTTGCCCACACACTGAAACCCTTCCTCTTTCCTCAAAAGCAGAAAAATACTGCATTAGTGTCTTGTTTAACAATGCAAAATGAAAGATTTCATTTGTTATTTTGTTAAAATATGTAGTTATCTTTGTGATGGCGTCTGTTTGGTTTTCAGTCCTTACTTTATGCAGGTTTTTCCTCAGTATATTAGAGCAGATTCTGACCTGCAGTGTCTGTGCGTGATCTCAGTGCTGCTGAGTCAGCTCTGCTCACCAGATCTTCAGACAACCTCGAGCCACAGGTGTTGTCAGCTTGAGTCTTGACTGTAGAGTTTTGTATAACTGTAGGCTCATTCTGTATTTCCCTAGGATTTTTTGCTGTGCATTTCTGGTCTTAATTCTCTTTCATAATGTAGAACTTACTGAGGATACTGTTTTGGGATGGGGAAGGAGATGGAAGATGCTGTAGTATGCTATTTAAAACTTGCATTTATGACACTTTGCTGGTGGCACGTTGCCACAAGTGCTGTGGCTGTGGGAAGTTGCCTTGGTTTGCAGTATGAACGTGCAGAGAAACCCGGGCCAGTACCAGAAGAAATGGATGTCTTTTCTATCCAGAATGGGGCTGAAAGTAGGATAAGGCAGTGACCGTGCGGTGGCTATGGAAGCTGACTCTGGAACGTTGCTCTTCGGAAGTTCTTGGTCAGCACAACAAGGAAGTTTTACTTTCCTTTCCTTCCTGTGCAATAGGACACCGGGCAATGCAAGGCTTGTGGCCTCGGTTGATTCATCTTGGCTTAGGTTGGTTTTGCTTGAAAGCTGATATTCCTTGTATTTTTGTCAAAAATATTCTTGGCTAGTTCCTCCTTCAGTGGAGGAGTGTGTGTATATGTAACTGCTCATTCTGCATGTTGCCTCCCATTGCTGCTGCATGGAAAATGGGGTAGAGAAGGAATAGACAGGGGGAGGATGAAGTACAGCGTGAAAACTTGGTGAGAAAAACAGGCCTAAATGTAGGAGGCATAAAGATGGTATTATCAGAGAAATGACATTGATACTGATAATATGCCATGTCACTCATTTATACAATACATGACTTTATATTGAAATAGATTAAAATCTTTTTTTGTGTGTGTGTGTTTGGACATCTGTGTGTAAAGTAACTTTTCCTTTTATAGAAGGTATTCAACCCAAGACCTGCTCAATGCCCGGAATTCCCTGCCACAGGGTGTATAGTCTGATGTTAGCTGGATTTGAAATAACTTGCTAACTTCATGGCCTGTTGAACTACCTGAAGCTATACAACCTGTGTTAATGATTGAAAAGACTTGGATTAAAGGACATACTCCCAATTAATGCACTTACGCTTCTAACTTGAACATGGCTACTTTGCCATGACAAGATCTAGATTTATGACAACTAACCTGTTCACATCTCATGGAAATTCCTGTTAGAAGTAAAGTTTCACGTTATTTGAGCTTTTACACGTTGATTGAGTCATTCCAGTTGCTTAAAATTCCTTTTTTGTGAAGTAGCTCAATTCAGCTGTTTAGTGGGATATCTGATGTGTGTTACAGAAAACAAAATATATGTACAGAATTGCAGAGTTCACTCTAAGATTTTTAATTGTTCTTCACATTAAGTATATTGCAGTGCACCTTGATTTGAATGTGTAAGTAAAAAGGAATTAGCTGAGGCTCCATAAACTCTTGTGTACAACCCTCCTAAAATCTTAGTTGCTTATACACTCAAAATTGTTTGAACTAGATTTAAAGCAATTCAGTGCAGATTTACAAAGGATCTAGAAACTGAAATTTCTTGCCCTTTTCTCATCAGTAAATAGGTAGGTGAATAAAATACAGTTAAGTTTTGAGTCTGCTGTGAGGCCCTGCTCTCCGCCTTGCACGCTTAACTTGGTGAGCTATAAATTCTTGCTGTGGTTCATGGTATACAGCATCCAAAGTCATAAGTATGGAGCATTTCAGCATACTTCTGTATTAAGCCACATGAAGTTTTCCCTTGTTTATATGCTTTTCTATTGCTCTGTTCACTCTAATTTCAAGAGATAATTTAGCACTTTTTCCTGTGTTATAGCCCACCAATTACATCTTCTAGTTGTACGGAGAGCTGAAGCTGGATGCTCTTCAAACACTATATTTTCTATAGTTTTTTCACTGCTATGTCACCTCATACATTAGCTGTCTCTGTGGATTGATGAGCATAGACTGAAGACTATTCAGTTTTCAAAGTCAAGAGGTCAAGAATGAAGAAGTGCTAGAATTAACATTCCTTACCCGTATGTTTTGTTTATTAAGCTTTTTCTAAGCGATAAGAATTATATACTGATTCTTCTACTGGATACAGGTTTCATTCACTCTTCAGAACTGATTATAGTCAGTGAATTATTTGTCTTTTTTTCTGCTTGCTGAGTATATGGCCATATACTTTTTTACTAAACATTACATTACTAGACCTTGTTCTAATGCTAAAGGCAGCATTTTCCTTCAAGCTTTCTTTGTAATAATACTTCTTGGATGTAAATGGTTTTGTTTTTCATACCATTTTGCAATCCAAGAATATAATCTTCTATGTTTACAGCCACTGCAAATATAGGCTAATAACAGAGTAACTCATTTTGAGTGCTCAATTAAGACTTTTGTATGGATAGACTTTCCAGAGCATTTGACCTTTCAGAAATATCTTTATACAATGCAGAGTTTTCACTGAGTCTTCATGTAGTTCAGAGGGCTCTTCTCCTCTGTGAATCCAAACAAACTGCCTAAAATATTTGATAGAATTTCAGATAGAATTTGATCAGCATAAAGAAGGAATTTTTAAAAAGGTGATGCTTATGTCAGCTAGGAATGGAGTAAGTCAGTATCCCAGGAAAAAAGCAGAAAGTCTGTTTGATGTGAACAGATACAGTATTGCTATACACAGGCAAAAGGGGATTGAGCAAAGCTTTTCCACAACCAACTATAACTTTGACAGTCCTAGTCTATCTGTCCATTCTTTTCCCCTTTCCTTATCTGTTATCTACTGACTTTCTTCACTTTTACAGGATTTAACCTTGTTTGCATGTCTTTGTCTAAGCAATCCTAGTCTTACCCTTTCCTATCTCCTTCTAAGAACTAGTCTGTGCTGTCTTTCGCATTGACCTTTTCCAGCCATTTCCAACCTTGCTTCCAGCCTGGGTGCTCTGCTCCTCTGCTGTTCCCGCGCTCGGCAGGGTGGGCGCAGGGGCGGTTCAGGAACAGAGCTCCTTCCTCTTGGGCCAGATCTGCGGAGCAGCCCGGCACAGCCTGCAGCAGCCCTGAGCGGTGCTGTCACCGCAGGGAAAACTGTCCCATCTGGTGGGGGCCAACCAGGGCGCTCTCCGCTCTGCAGAGACTCACATCTTCATCACCTTTGGGAAGTTGTATTTTTATGTGATAACTACATAGTCTCATCTAATTTTCTAGGTAGTATGAGGTACTCATTTATTTCCCCCAGCATTTGCTCTTTTTCTCTTTTTTTCATTTACTCTAATTTTGTTTTATTGTACTGTAAATGTCGGATCCCATCCTGCTGAAGACATTTTGCCACTGCATTGCTAACTCTTCACAAATCTGTTCGATCTCTGTAATTATCTTGAATGGGCCTGATTTTGTCCTTAATTTCACATGACCTGGGATACTTGAAGCCATTCTCTGGGCAGGATAATTATCTATCCAAGGAGGCATCATCTAAGATGCTCTGCAATCTTTTTCTCCAGTTCAGGATTGAAGTGCCATGAGCACTTGTATTCTGTAGCATAATTCTTCTGTCTTTCATTCTTTAAATTAAACAGTAAGATATAGGCTCATTCAGAGACATTGCCAGAAGTTATAAAATAATTGGCATTAGCCTGAGGAACAACCTGTATGCAAAAAGATTTATTTGAGCTGACCAAAGGCCTTGAAAAAATCCATTTGTTTGCAATCTGCTTTTTTATTTCTTAACTAGGTTACTTAGCTCTTAGAAGAGCTCAAATAGTATGTGAGTTAGCCAAGACACAGAAAAGTAAATCTCTTCTGTTTTCATAGGTTATGAGATAGAATGAGATAACTAATATATATCATCAGAGTGATAATACAGTGCAGTTCTTGATCTTTCCTGGATTTAGATGCAACATGACAACTGCCAGTTTTCTGTTGCTTCTCTCCCCTTCCCTACCTTTGGATTTTCCTCTTGGAACAGAGCATAGGCAGCAAAGCCTGGAGAGGAAGTAGGGACTGTAATCACTCATTTTAATTGGTTCTCTGAGCTCCAAATAAGACAATTGGGTTCTGATTCGTGGTCTCAGCTGGTACCATTCTAGGTGGTTGGGTGGGAGGTGACCCCCTCAGTGCTGCCGCTGAGAAAACTCATTCATGGCCGTGGCCAAGCAGAATTAAGCTCACCACTGTGCCTCGGGGATGAAACTTCCTTCCCACCCTGTTTGTCCGTACGGCATTTTAAATAGCTGTTTGTTTGCTTGTAATTATTTTTAAGCACTGGTAGTGATATTTAACTCTACCTATAAGGTACTGTCCTCCTGTGAATTTCTTTTACTTCTTGTAATGTGAGGTTTTTAGTTTTGGTAGTAGTGTTGTGCACTGATTTCACAAGTACTGAGGCATGTGCAGCAAATACAAGACGTGATAGGGCATGTTCAGTTACTGGCTAAACTGCAACCTGGAAAATGTGTTTTATTTCTGTATGCAGTTCTATAACTCTGCCGTGTTAATGGAAGGAAAATGGAGAGGAAAAAAAATGTTGTTTTGACATTTTAATAATATTTCCGTAAGCTGTGATTATGGTCTGAAATTAGGAATTGGCAAGTTCAGTTTCTATTTATTGATGTAGTTGCTTACTCTGTTCGGTGACCTTTTTGCTTTCTGAATTGTTTCCCACATTGAGTTCCCATGTCCTGATCTCACGATGTAGTATCACATGGCATGTTTCTTAATTTGTATTGGTCACGATCAACTGCAGCTCTTGCTGTTTGTGTTTGTAACTAAGTTTAAAGTCAGTAGGTGGTTGCCATGAATTCTTAGGAAAGTATTTTGATGTGACAAGTGGTTCGTGTTCTAGTTTAAATGCCCAGCTTGCTGGATATTTCTCCATTGTCAAGAAGGAGGAAGTGGTCTTTGCATTCCTACAGCCACTTTAACCTTTTACTGAGCATCTTATTAGGCACTGAGTTACTTCTCAATCAAAATTAGTAACTCTGACCTCATGTAAATGACACCAAAAGATCAGGGAAATCTGATGGAAAATTCAGGCCTCCTGCTTTGTGCATCCTTTTAGGGTGTCTTGGTATTTTTGAGATGACAGATGATCTACAGGGAATTAGGGGTTTTCTCAGAGCTGCTTTAAACAGCCAGGACTTATGTGCAGAACTCCTGCTTCAGTAGCTATTGATGATCTATTGATGATGATGATTGATGATCTGTAAGCTATTGAGGTTGCCTTATACACTTGGCATGAACCTCTTTGCTGAGCACATTCGTGTGGAAAGGACCTTTCATCCTGGTTTTCATGTTGCTGCTAGGAGGTCTGACTCAGTATCACTGTAAAGGGTTTAGATTTGTCTCTCTTCTATTGCTTTGCTCTAGTATCCTTGGTGTTCATTTACTGGAAAAGAGCTAGTTCCAGTAGCGCACCTTCAATAACCCATGATTTGAAGAACATATAAATTCTCTGCTGCAGGTAACTATGATGGCATAGGAGAAAATGCGTATATTTCTAGTTACAAAGTTCAGTGTCTGTCCAGTTGCTTAAGTTAGTGATTAGCTTTGTATATAATCTCATATTGAAGAACAATGTCATCAGCAGTTGTGATAAAATGCTAAAGCAAATAACCCTTATGTTACACATTACTTGTGTAATATGTCATGGCTAACAACAAGTTAACCATGAGTCAGCAAAGTGCCCTCGTGGCCAAGAAGGCCAGTGGGATCCTGGCCTGCATGAGGAGGAGCGTTGCCAGTAGGTCAAGGGAGGGGATCAGTGCTGGTGAGGCTGCACCTGGAGTAGTTTGTGAAGTGCTGGGCTCCCCAGCACAAGAAGGACATGGAGCTTCTAGAGAGGGTCCAGTGTAGAGCGACAAAGATGATTAAGAGACTGGAGCATCTGTCGTATGAGGAAAGATTAAGCAAACTGGGCCTGTTTAGTTTGGAGAACAGACGATTGAGAGGGGATCTGATCAACATGTATAAATATGAGGGGGGGATGTAAAGAGGATGGGGCCAAACTCTTGGTGGTGGCCAGTGACAGGACAAGGGGCAATGGGTACAAGTTGAAACACAGGAAGTTTCATCTCCATGTGAGCAAGGAAGTACTTTCCTGTGAGGGTGTCAGAGCCCTGGAACAGGCTGCCCAGAGAGGCTGTGGAGTCTCCTTCTCTGGAGATCTTCCAAACCCGCCTGGATGCC
>JAUBNY010000523.1:214631-243499 GCA_032275445.1 Crypturellus soui | reverse complement strand
TTCTAGTAAACTCATGGAAGATCCCGTTATATATATAATCTTCTATATAGATTTTTTTAAATTATGCATGCCTACATCTAGTAGCTAATACAAAAATTTACACTTCTACTGAAAAATCCTTCAAGATCTACAGATAGCAAAGGGTTGAAAAAACTCTCTTTTAAGTCTTATTAAAGTGTGTGCGGAGCTGAAGACTCCCCCTCTGCTAATGTTCATGCCTCTTCAATGAGACAGATTAGTCATGAAATATGTACTATGATTTGAGAGTAAGCTCTTGATTTTGCCACTTTTTACTTGCAGTTTGATTCCTTACCTTTATAATGAAACTTTCAGCCATTTAAAGTTCTCATTCTGCAAGCAGAGATTTCACTAGTACTTCTAATTAGTTGGGGTCTGATTTGAAATCATTAAAGATAATGAGAGTCTTTTGTTTTCTGTTTTAGTTGATTACGAGGTTCCAGGTTCAGCTCCATATTCATGCAGTCAGGATAGTATTCTGCTGCTGAAATTAAATTGTGACAATTGAGGCAAATGGAGTGGCAGGTGTTGTCAAAGGTTGCAGGGCTTTTTTTTTCTTTTCCATATGATACTAAGAGGTCAGGAAAGTCAGGAAGTGTAACTTCTTCCCAGGGCACAAAGATTTAACACACTTTTAATGCCAGAAAAACAAATTGCTACTTGTTCCCTATCAGGAGCCAAAAAAATTCAGCTACTTTGGCAACCACTGAAACCACTCAGATTATCCCAGGAGCTCCCACTATGCTGTTGTCTTGCCAATCCTGCAGATTCTGGGAACAAAAGGGGTGAGCTTGCTTAAGAAGCACCAAAATGTGCTTTGAAATGGGCTGTGCCTTTAACTGAGGAATTGAGGAATTGAGTTTTGTGAACAGTATTTATTTTGATGTTTCTTTTGAAATTGCTTTGGGTGATCTTGTTTTGGTTTTGTTCTTATTTAAAATGAAATAAAAATCTAGAGAAATTTCAGACAAATTCCCCGTTGTTTGCTGTACCAGTGATTTCTCTCAAGATCTCTCAAGATCATTCTGTGATTTATTTTTTCTTCCTTTCCCCCTCACCAGCCTAAAGAACGAGGTTCCACAAGAGTACATGCCTTAAATAACGTCAACCGAGTGCTGCAAGTCTTGCATCAGAATAACGTGAGCATATTTTCCACAGCTCTTTGGCGTGGATTGGTTAATTTATGTCTGTGTGTAAATGTGTTCATAGTGCAGAGAATAACGTGAACTTCAGCGTCTACAGTGCAAATTATGTGAGATGATGAAAACTGAGAATAGTTTTTACCTACCTTGTGTTAAAAGTCAATGTTTGGCAGTTTTGTGAAATCAAACTTGTAGATTATTGCTGCTATAACTAAGCTGTAGTGTCGGTGTTTTGTGTGTACGTGTTTTTTTTTCCTCCTGAAATTTGTTTAGCTTCATAGAGAAATCTGTGTAGATAGTTTCAATTTTTAAGAAACTCACTTGAAACTCTGTTCTGTGTAGCTCATGAACAAGGCCGGGGAAATAGCTCATTTCCAGTGAAAATGTAGGATTTGTGCAAAAATCTGTAAGGGCATGGCAAGTTTTGCAGCTCTGTTTTTCATGGTGTGCTTTCCAAATTCCCTGGGATCTTTCCATCTCTCCACTGTGTATCCAGTCTCTATGTGCTATGCCTAGCTGGTAACTTAGGCAATTGATTGGAAAATATTCCTTTAGAATTAATGAGAATAATTATTTAATCCCCCCCCTCCCCAGTGCCTTGAAATTAGTTGCCCTGTTGTAAAGTTTTGTTCCCTGCACAATTTCTAAGAAGCATAGGTCTCTATAATTGGAATTTCCATATGCAAGTGCCATATCTCTAAAATCATTTAAGAGTAAAACTCTGGCAATAAAATGCATTAAAGTGAGCTTGTTTAATGCACAGAGGCTCTGACATATTTGCATAAACTACTAATTGATATTAAAATGCTATGTAAAACTGCCTTTACCTTTCCATGTTTTAACAGTGTTTCCCCCTGCCCCTTCCATACTGTAGCTATTGACTGCATTTTCTAAGGATAACTAGTGTGTCTTCCTGGCTTGAAATTGATTTATTATATGAAAATAATAAAATGATGTTGAAGTACAATAATTTTTCAGTCTGTCCTTAAGTAAGCAGGATTTAGGGTTCCAGAAACGGAAGAGTGGGGTTACTAAGCAGAAGGTTAAGATCACATGTACGGTTTATACCTACTGCTTATCCACTGAGGAGCAGTTATTCTGTTGTTAGAGAGCTTGTAGATTGTACAGTACTTGAGAGAGAATTTATCAAAGGGTGCTTAAATGTGTATTGCAAGGAACAGGCAAGGCTACAGCGTAGGCCTTGAACTGATTGAGTGACCTTATCCATTTGATGAGCAGAATGATTCTATTTATTAAGATTCCACTTTTCTAGCTTAAGCATTAAGAAAGAAAATTCCACTGGAAATCATGCTATATGTGCCAATTTTCCAGTCTACTCTCAGCTCTCTTTTGTCAGTTTCCTTTGATTAAGTAAGTCTTAATAGTCCACTGACTATCATAGTGGCTTGCTGGTTGTGTGCGGCAAAGTATTGGTTTAATTTTTAATCAGTAAAACACGAAAGTGGGCATAAAACAGTCTTGCGATGTCTGTGGTTTGTACAGAGAAGTGCATTCCTTGTAGTAATAACAAGACTCATATTAGAAACCATTGTGTTTCTCAGAAAAGCTTTGCTTTTGTTGCAGGTGGACAAAAGCTCCTGCAATGTAATTGCTTCCTTTCTGTTCCCTTGAACTTTAGCCCTGCTTTCTGCTCCTTGCCTTCTAGAGTGCTTTCCAGGGAGGTTGTTTAACCATAGGCATTGGTGATTCTCTGGCACTTTTTTTTTTGTCTATTAAATTTGCAAGTGTTTGGATCAAGCATCTACCCAGTACTTGGAAGAGGATTATAATAGTATAGTATTAATATAACATAATTAGAATAGCTTCTGGGCTAAGCGCTCTAGAAATTGAGAGGACAGTCCTCAAATCCACAGCATTCCTTAGCACCTTGAAGTGCAGTTGTGACTGTGGGAATCTCTGTGACACGACTGTGATTTGGTTCTCGTGACCGAGGTACCCGTGTGGCACCAGGAAGTTGTCTAGATGCTCTCTGAAATGGGTGCTCTCCATGACTGGAAAAACACACACCTGTGCACTACTGTATTTTATTTACCAGAAAGCTCTCCTAAAGCAGGATGAAACTTCACTTGCTCCTGCTGATTCTGCAGCTTGGCAGTGTGCGGCGCGTGCTCTGCTCCCCGTGGGCCGGTGCCCGTATAGCCGTGCACACGGAAGGCCAGTGCCGCACACAGGAGGCACCTGTGCCAGCCCTCCTTCCACAGGCACGGCTGCCTTGTGCCAAGGACGCTCCATGGCTCCTCCAGCTGGGAGCGGGAGCCTCTTCCTCTCTGAATGAAGAGCAGGTTCTCTGCAGACTCAGAGCCCGCGGGAGCCCTGGGGCAGCATCTCCTGTGCGCGCTCCAGGCTTCTCTGCCTCGTGCTCGGTGCTTCCTGCAGGACTGGGTCATCTCTTCTGCCTGCTTGCATAGCAAAGTTTAATGTCCCTGCTGCTTCTCTTTTTCTTTTCAATTTAATTTCATGATTTCCAGTGATCTCACTTAGAATGTTGAAGGGCTAATATGTGCTTGTTGGTATAGAGAAAACTTGAAATTTTTAATTTTCCCTTGGCCTTTTAGTCCTCTTATGTAAACTTGTGTCTTGTTTGGATGCTGGTTCATGTAAGGGACAGACCTATTTTTAGTTATGGAATTTTTTGTGTTTCCGTAACATCTCTGAGGCACTTCAGTCATGACTGTTTCTTAAAAAGGGACAGCAGTGCCTTTGCATTTGCATGAGTTTTGCCTGCTGGTACGTATCTGCATAGTGAGAAGGAGAATTAAGCTTTTCTAGTGCAGCATCTTTTTTTTTCAGACATTTCATTTGTAGTGGTGTTTAAGGAGTTGTCATGGCAAATTAAGATAGACAGTGCTCTATTGTAATATCAGCTTCGCTCTTTTTACCTAATTATTTGATAATGTGTGGCTGGACTGCTAGGGACATGGGGTGGAGTTGCATCTTGAGAATTTGTTTGACATAAAGTTGATTTAACATTTCCAGGTGGAGTTGGTGAACATTGGAGGAACTGACATCGTTGATGGGAATCACAAGCTGACACTGGGATTGCTATGGAGCATTATTTTGCATTGGCAGGTGAGAAGGTTCTTCCCTTCCAGGAATCATGTCCATCGATCTTCAGGAATTCTCACAGAACTTCCTGTTGCCTTTTTTTTTTTTGTTTATTTGTTTTTTCTTTCGAGTGGAAAATACTGCTTCTATTTTGAGCCGGTAAATAAGGACAGGCCAGTGTTTGGTTTCCGATCTCTGTCTGTTGGCTGCATCCCACAGTGTGTATCCTGGTTATGTGCTTAGCTGTACCCAGGCACTCAGGTCACTTCTACTACTGGGAAAAATTTCAGGCTAAAACATGTTTATACTCCTTCCTCAAGATTTTAAGCATTTCTGTTTGCACATGGTTTTTAGTATCTCTGTAGCAATACTGGGCTTGCTTCTCATATGCTGTTCCGCAGATTTGTTTTTCAGCCTTGTAGGTTGTAGATTGAATTCTTCCCAATTTATCCATGTATGTGAGGGGTTTACTGAGTTCACTTGGGGCAACTTGAGTGAATGCTTAGGCATGGTGCTCCAACAGCAAGCTTCCAAACGCTGTTCTTGCAGAAAACCGTACGTGTGTCCTCTTGTTAAGGTATTCTTACTTGGTGGACCGCCCCCAGCATGAGGTAGCGGGGCATATTACCCCCTATATGTAGCTTAGGTAGCCCTAAGGAAGAGGGGAGGTCTGTGACTTATGAGTAATGTGCGAATTATTTATTTAATGTATTAGATGGAGCATTATTGGTTCTTGTAATCAGGAGAATGCAAAGAACTGTTTGTTCTGTCCCCAAATTTCATGTGAGGAGTGAAAGATTGGCTCAAAGCTCTTCATAGTAAAGAACCTTTCTGGATTTGCGAAACAGCTTGGTTCAAAGGTTATGTGTGGACAAAAAGTGGAAAATATGTCTGTAAGCTGCAGTTACTTCTGTTCTGCAGGTGAAGGATGTAATGAAGAACATCATGTCAGACCTGCAGCAGACCAATAGTGAGAAAATCCTGCTGAGCTGGGTTCGGCAGTGCACGAGGCCTTACAGCCAAGTCAATGTTCTCAACTTCACCACGAGCTGGGCAGACGGACTTGCTTTTAATGCTGTTGTCCACAGGCACAAGTAGGTGACAAATGTTGGCTTATCTTGCACCTAACGAAATAAGCAGCTTTTTCTCCGTTCTCTGTTTCTTCATGCTTGAACACTTGACAATCTCTATGTTGTTTCAGTGATTCATTTTTGTTGTGGTAGCAGCAGTGGAGAAGTATTTGCTAGAGCAGCAGTTCCTTGAAGATGAAAGTCAAGCGTAACTGTTCCTACATGTACACAGGCACACACACTCACTACTTGAGGCTGATTTAAATCCCACTTAGTATGCATTGAACAGCAAGTTTGATGAATGGATCCTTGGGGATGTGTTGACCATCTCCTTCCACCGTACATTCCTTTCCGCTTCCTCTTGACCTCTCACTTCTGAAAAGGGAAAGATACCCCCATCACTTTAGTATGGACATGAAGGGAAGCTTCAGAGAGAAGGTATATCAAAGATAGGCCCTGTAGCTCTTGTTTTTTGACTGGATATTGCCTGAAAGACAGTATATTAGCTCTTTCAGGAGATCGTGCTTTGTGTTCAACACTGCACAGAAGAATTAAAGGTTAATAGGATAATTAAAGGATAATAGGATACTTCAGATATCTGTAGTCTATTTGGTTGGTTGTTCAGGATACAAGCCAGGTTACAAGCTCATTATCTTCTTTGGGAAGATCTTCTCTGGCCTTTCCTTGTTTAGGAGAACTCTTTGGCAGTCTAAAGAAATCATCATTACAGACTCTTATGAAGCTTGCATGCCTTTTCTTTCACTCTCTCTCCCTGCTTTTTTCCCTTGGGATGTGCTTCAGGGCAGTCCATGGGCATACCTCAAACGGAGTCAGCTCCTTGCTTTGCAAGGTTGTTGCTCACCCTAATTGACCATTTTAATATGTTAATGGCATGATAATGTATGGAATTTAACCAGGCCTCCTGGCCATGAGGTGGCTGCCGTATTAAATGCTGTACATCATACAGAATATACATACCCAGAAGCACAGTGTGTTTTTACCCAGCAGATACAATAACATTCAGAAGAGGGGACGCTGGCTTTGAGCCTGCGCGCCCTGCTCTAGAGCCCCTGCTGAGTCTGTGCCGCTCTGGCCCCCACGGCGTCCCCGCGGGGCTCGCGGGCTGCAGCACAGCTCTGCCCTGAATGCTGTTCTTTGATACAGTTTTCTTACTTTTGAGTAATAACCTAGACTGCATTTTGTTAAAATTTGTATCATTGTGGCGCTGTGTGGGTAGTGTGTATAGTATGTTTTTCAGATTAATAAATCTCTGTTAAAACTTTGAATCTGTGTGGTTTTCCTAATTGCTTTTTGCCTGGCATTAGAATATTCCATTAGCTCATGTTAGAAATTTTTTTTCTCTCTCTTTTTTTTTTTTTCCTGTGCCCTCTTCCCTCTTCCTTTTTGGCTCTGCTTCTTTGGCCCTGCTGTAACAGTTACGGCCTTCCTGTTTCAGAGAGTATAATGACTCAACAGACATTAAAAGCTCAGGTCAATTTAAAAGCAAATTACACATTAAAGGAATTAAAGGCAAACCCAGCTTTTCCTCCCAAAGATCTATAAGAACACAAGATCAATGGCAATGATTTAATGAGAAGCCAGTGGAAAATACGTTCAGTAACTCTAGTGGTTTCCAGCTCTGCTCGTGCAGCACGTACTGCGTAGCTGGGGTGGCCTAGGAAAGGGCTGGCCTGCTTGCTGGCCCTGCGTCCTGCTCCGTGCCCTGCTCCCTGTTGGCTTGGGAAGCAGAACCGCACTGGGGATCTGATTCGGTTACTCGTTAAGTTAGCTCCTTGCTCTGACTCCTGTCATGGTTCCCATTGACACCTGTGATTTTGATGCTGGAAAAGGGCAGAGGGGCTGAATGAGCGGTGGGAGCAGGCGCTGTGAGTTCCTGAGCCACAGCATCGGCGTGCACTGAGGCCCTGCAGAAAGGGCCTTGTCCTTGCCTGGCAGCGTGTAGGAACGGCAGTGCTCTGAAAGGAGCGTCTGAGAAAACAACTCCTGAGACTTATTTTAAGAGTAGTGTAGTCGCACTCATCTGCAGTTGTAGTTATATAGTATAAACACAATACATAGAATGAAAGAGGAGTATTGCTGTGAGCAAGTGGTCATTAAGCCAGTTATTTGATTTGTGATTGCAAAATTCTCACTAGAAAGAAAATGTATATATTTCTATATATATTTGCATATAAACACATATTTATATTTTATAAATATGCATATGTTTGTTTTACATCACTTAGACAATTACCTTTATATCAATAGCTTCTAATTCTACAGATTTGTTTTGCTTACATTAAAACTGATTACTTTGCTGTGTTGTCTTTGCTTCTAGACCTGAGCTCTTCAGCTGGGATAAAGTTATAAAGATGCCCCCAGTTGAGAGACTGGAACATGCTTTCAGCATAGCCAAAAACCACTTGGGAATTGAAAAACTGTTGGATCCTGAAGGTGTGATATAATTGGTTTTGTTTAATTAGAAATTTTGCTTTTGAGCTATTTTGGAAAAAAAATGCTGGCATTTACTATGAATACAAATTCCAGTAGTTTTGGGCAGTGATATTTTGTTTCAAGCTGATGATTTTAGAACAGAAAAAATATAAATTTTTAGTGTTAAAGGTAAGTGTGAGCAGGTGCTTGCTTTAGCTGCCTTAAAGTTAGTATTCAGATTGACTTACTATTCAGAGGCAGTGTACAGGAAGGTGCAGCTGGTACCCCGTAGGGTATTTTTTGTTTTGTTTTAATTAAAAATGCCTGTGCTTTTTCAGATGAAGTAGAGCAGTGTGGAATGAGGTAGGTTAAGACCTCAACCTCTGTTCTTGATATCTACTCTATAGCTGGGAGTACCTGGGGGTTGATGTGCTTGCTGGGAAAATATATGCCCCCTTTCTAAAACCCTGCTTTGTCATTCTGCTTTGATTCACTGTGTGAGAAGCTCTCAAACTACAGATTCAAGCATCACCTCCTTAAAAATTATTGTCAGATGAATGGGTATAGTTCATAATCCTCTGTGGCATATGTAGCTGAGGTTGTGAAACACTCTTTCGTATTATAAACCAGAAAGTGTCCTGACCAGTGCTACGAGTAAGAATAGAGGACTTGCTGAAGTGTTTGTTTATGGAGGACTCCATAACAACCTTTCCAGAACTGCCTTTCTTCTTGGAGGGTGCTCGGGAGCAGTTTTTTCAAAATAGTGGTAATCCCTCAGCTTTGGACGCTTAATTAAAAAAAAAAAAGATTTTTAATTTACTTTCTACAGTAACAATGATTTTATATTTCTTAACTGCTTGTGGTGCTTTGAGCATCAGTTATTCCAACTGAATGTGACCTTTTAACTTAAAGCTTACAAGAAGTTAATTAACAGGACAACCAGTTGTTTCTACCACAGTATATGAAATCTTAGCTGTGTTTTAGGTAGTGATTTAGAAAAGCAGTCTCTTGATTTGATATCCCCTACCCCCATTTATTTATTTATTTTTGATGCAGATGTTGCTGTGCAGCTTCCAGACAAGAAATCTATTATCATGTATTTAACCTCTTTGTTTGAGGTTCTTCCTAAGCAAGTCACCATGGAGGACATCCGTGAGGTAGAGACTCTTCCAAGGAGATATAAACAGGAATGTGAGGATGGAGAATTCAGTATGCAGCAGGTGTGTTTGTCACCAAGTTTTGGCCAGCTTTTCCAGAGTTGTAGTTTTAGCTGGTCTTCAGGCTTCTTAGCCTTATTTGTAACATACTTTCTAGCATGTATAATACCGTCGGGAAGATAAGAAAAGCCATAGCACTTTCTTCATGGTTGACTTACGTGGTTTTATCTTTCTTTTCCTTTTCTTCTGATTCCTATTAAAAATCCTGTCCAAATTAGAAATTTCCCTCAGTTTTATGCTTCTTACTTCAGCCTTTCTCATCTGTCTTGATGAGCTGCAGAGGGTGGCCTAAAATCTTCAATGGAGTTTGCAGTGGGGCTCTTAGGTTTGACTGTTATTGTCACAGAAGCGGTAGAATTTCATTTGCTTTTGCTGCTCTGTGATCCACTATTTCATTTAATAAGCACAATTAAAATTGTCTTTTCTATCCAGACTTTTTTTTTAATTAAAGTTAATTGGCAGTGTCTGTTGGGCCTTCCTGTTAAAAATGCACTTGCCAATTGGTTTTAATGTCATACGAAGTATTGAAAGGGATCTCGATTGTTCTATTTTTAGTACCATTGGGAAAGCATCTTCTTTGCATGTCTAAAGTGTCACTTTACTCTTTGCTGCCTAGGCTGTAGGACTTGAAGAGGAGCAGGGTGGTTCTAGAGCAGAGACTCCCAGCACTGTGACGGAGGTGGATATGGACTTGGATAGCTACCAAGTTGCTCTGGAGGAAGTCCTCACATGGCTGCTGTCTGCTGAGGATACATTTCGGGAGCAGGAGGAAATATCTGATGATGTTGAGGAAGTCAAAGAACAATTTTCTACCCACGAAGTAAGATTTTTCCTGAAAATTCTTGTGGTTATGGGACAGGGGAGCATGGGGCTTACAGCGCTTCCATTTTATAGTTCCTGTCCAAAACCTGATATTCTGTTTCTTTTGTCTTGCTTTTCCTAAATTAGAAGCACTTCTAACTCAATATTTTTCTGTTGGTAAATGATAGTTTCTTGAAGGTGAAGCACCTTTTTCAGAGAGTTTACAATGGAATGTGTTTTGAGACTTGAACTTAGTTTGGCAACTTTCCGTGACCAGCTCCATGGTTTCTCTGTATTAGGATACAGGCTGATTCTCATTTCTCTGCTGCCAACCACTAAAAAGTCCGGTGAACCCTATGACACTTGCTGTTAAATGATAGCAGTGCTGAGGCTGATAATCATGTCAGTTTAATTCAGTGGCCTCTTTTTCATGATTAGCATAGTTTAGTGCTAGTCTAGAAACACAACGTGTTGCTGTTTCAACATTGTTCCTGTTTCCAAATGATTTTGTTTGAATTCTGTTCCAGATATGAACAAATGTTCTAGTGGTGCTAAAAGTTTGGGATGTGATGTAGTTTTCCCCTTTGTCAGCTTACTGTATATAATTCCATTTAAAATCTGAATGATGATTGTTATGAAGAATATTTCTTTTATGCTAGGGCTACAAAACTATAAATGAAATGAAGAGATATCTGGATTTTTGTTAAATATGTGGATTTTTAGCATTGCTAACTCATAGCATTCTAACTGTTTTCTTGCAGTGCATATTAGATCCTGTTCTATGTGCTGTTGGCCAATTTTCGTTTAATATTCTTGGTGCTTTTATTCCAAGGTTGTCTCCTAACCAAATACTTTTTCTGAGGCAAAGTCAGTTTTTGTTGTTCAAGTAGCACCTTGTTTTACTGGCTGCAGAACTTCTATAGCTAATGGGGAGTCTCCGAGCAGAGACGCGGATCTGCCATGCTTGCCTGTTTGGTAAGGTCAGATGAAGCTGTGGCTGCTTGTGCTTTTCCTAGGCTTTCATGATGGAGCTCACTGAACACCAGAGCAGCGTGGGCAGCGTCCTGCAGGCTGGGAACCAGCTGGTAGCGCAGGGCAATCTGTCGCCCGAAGAGGAGTATGAGATCCAGGAGCAAATGCAACTGCTGAACAGTCGCTGGGAGGAGCTCAGGGTGGAGAGCATGGACAGGCAGTCCCGGTGAGTCAGCTCGGGTACAGACCAGCCCCTGGCAGCTACTGCCTCTCTCGGGAATTAGTTGGCGTCCGGTCTTAGGGTTTGGTCCAAATATAATCTGCTCTTTTTGTGATACAAATCTACCCTTTTCATACTTCATGTGATAAACCAAAGGGAATCAGTAAAACTCTATTTGCACATAAATACAAGTGTTTCTGTGACCCTTCTGCACCAGGCTAAATATATAGGGTCTCCATAGTAGTTACATAAACGTGTTCTAATGTTGCTTCAGTAATTTAAGTTCTTAAATAAAACATTCCTTAGATGTGAATAGCTATGTGTGCTTACAAAGCTAAGGAGTATTTTTAAAAATTTTCCCCATGTATAGATTGTCATGCTCAGAGCTTTTCGAGGCAGAAAATACATTTCATTGCAGCTTCAGTAGAGCTTCTCTTTGCAGCAAATCCCTGTTGTAAGAAACAATCCCTCTTTATTAACTGCATACCTTACTTACTTTCCTGGAGAAGGAAACAAGGAAACTTAACTGTGTTCCTTATGTTAATGCCAAAGAATCTATTTGTTTATACCTGACTGGTTTATGAATGTCTGTCTGTCTTGTCTTTAGCAACGACAATTCAGACTCTTTCTTTGGGAAAGTGCTTTCTGAAGTGCCCGTGCTTTGCCTTGCAGGCTGCATGACATGCTGATGGAGCTGCAGAAGCAGCAGCTGCAGCAGCTGTCCGACTGGCTGACGGTCACAGAGGAGCGCATCCAGAACATGGAGTCGCAGCTCTTGGCTGAAGATTTAGAGTCTCTTCAGAAGCAGCTGGAAGAACACAAAGTAAAGCCTTTTGTGTGTTCGGCACTGCCTCTTCTATGGCAGAAATACTGGGGAGATCTGTAGGCTGGTGGGTTCCTTTAGCAGAGAAGCTTAGTTGAGTCAGAAACGGAACATGACCATGTTTTGAGGGGCTGCATTCAATGTTTGGAAGGGAAGAATTGTGGCAAAGAAGAGAATAAGATATTTCTTATTCTCTTTCTTAACATTTGAGCACTGACAGCTGTAGCAGAAGCCTTTTTTATTTTTACCCCATGCTGAAAATGAGGCCTCTTCAGTGAATTGTTGGTGTGAGGGAAAGTATGAAACACCCAGTGGTCAAATTTACCTCTAATGACTGACCGGGATTACTAAAGTAAGCCTGAATGTTCGCTGCTTAAAATAATGTGGGAGCTAAAAATAACAGGGAGGTCCACCCAAGTTAGTGAACCTAGTCCCTGTTATTACAGGGATTGCATCACGGACAGGGTGCACAGATGTTGCTTTCTGATGCACACAACTCTGCAGCTGGTTTGACTCTCAGTAAAAGTTTCTGGAGGAGTCCAGCCTTTCCATGCTGCTCCGTTCCTTGAAGAAGGAGGAGGATTTTTTGTACTCATCACAGTTGCAGCTTTGGCTGTTGTAGTGAGCGCTGAAGTTTGACCTTCTGCCCAGCGGGGGCATAGCTCGCAGGACAGAACTGCTGGGTATTTTTAGTCTGTGCCATTTCCTGTCCCACATTTGCCCTCTGTCATCAGTCTTCAGAGTCTGGGGAGCTTGAGGTGTGCTGTTCATGGAGTGATTTAGGGTTATTTGGAGTTGAAAAGTGATATTTATAGTAAGGTAAAGGTATATTTCTGTCGCAAAGATGGTTCAAAAGTAACTTTAACCATGGAATCTATTCTTCTAGAAGTGGTATGAATATTTAGATATTTAAATTATTGCAAAATGATAGATATTTAAATTATTGCAAAATGATAGGATATGAATGTTTTTCCAGTTCTTGTATAACTTTTTGTGACTATTGTCTCTGAATATTGTGATGGATAAACCACCATCCATACTTAGCTGTGAGATAATTTTAATGTCAACTATTAAAGGACAAATGTTCATAGTGATTATTTTTCACCTTTCTGGCATGCCTGTGATAGTTGTTTATAGATGGTTATTGTATGATTCTCCTAGTGGGATGCGCTACCAACACGTTAAAGTATTCCTTGCTATTTTCCATCATTTTAACAGAATGGATTTAGATTCATATCTAGCAGTCTTCTGCTTGCAGGTGTTTGAATTGTGCAGTGGTTCTCCAGAGACAGAATATTGACTTAGCAGCAGAATCTCCAGTGCTTTGCCACAGCAAGTGTTGTAGTTACTTGGGCAAAGCAGCAGGTTTGCGCGGTGCTGGGCGTCCGTAACCATGGCTGTCGCCTTGCAGAGCCTGCAGAGCGACCTGGAGGTGGAGCAGGTGAAGGTCAACTCCCTCACGCACATGGTCGTCATCGTGGACGAGAGCAGCGGCGAGGGCGCCACGGCTGTCCTGGAGGAGCAGCTGCAGGTAACGGGGTCTCTGAGCTGGGGTACTCCAGGTGTTTGTGTGTGCCTGTTAAACCGTGCTGTAAACCATCTCTCTTAAAAAGCATTTTGAAGTAACATTAACGTAAAGGTTTATTCAGCTTGCTAAGGATAAAATCTGCAGAAGTGCCTTGGGTGACCTTCAGGCACAATCGCTGATGTGTCAGTCTGCCCGAATCTTTAGTGGCTTTAGCAGTTTGCGGTGCCTCCTTTCAGCAGTCCCATTAAAATGGGAATATACACAGTACTTTTATAGGTACTTTTCAGTAGGTTGTTAATGGGCTGTTATTTAAGAAGTGATCAGAATTTATCGGAATGCCCTGTATCCTGAAACAAAGCATAGCATCTGTTTAAAAAAAAAAAAAAAAAAAAAAGTTTGTTGAAACAGAATTTGTGCTGGTTTGTTTCCTGCTTTTGAAATTTTGCTGCCTTCAGTGAGCAGAGTTCAGACCATAGGTGAATGTTCTTAAAAGTTTTAACTTAACTTTTGTACAATACATCAAAGGCAATTACTGACAATGAGGAAATTGCAGTGTAGAGAGAGGTTATTGTGAGGTAGAAATTGTGCTTTTGAATATCTGATTCTGAGTTTCCTTGTGAGGCTCATGGATATTTCTTCCTTTTTCTAGAGGCTTGGTGAGCGGTGGACAGCAGTTTGCCGTTGGACTGAGGAACGACGACTAAAATTGCAAGAAATTCAGTTCTTATGGCAGGAACTGCTGGAAGAGCAGGTTGGTTGCTCTCCAGTTACCCAGAGTGAATGACTGTTTTGAAAGTTGAAATTCTTCTCTGCACTTTATTTATGGAAACTGTGAGGGTAGTGTAGCTAGTGTAGTGGCTAGTCCTGCAATAACTTACTGTTGGATGCAGTCACAAAAGACAGCTCCTATCTCGGCTGGGTCTGGCTGAAGTCTGATGAGTCAGGTTCCTCTGTGGTTTCAGATCTTGTCCAGAGAAACGAAGTACAGAATGAAAAATCTGTGCATTCTGAAATGGAGACTGCTAGAAACTCAGCAGAGCCTAGAGCAGAGATAGAGCAAGATGCTGAGTGCTCTTATCTAACATGGAAAAACGGCCAAAGCCTGGGTGAAAGCTGAACTGCTGAGTAAAAGCTGAACTGCTTGGTCAGCCTACAAATATGTTTGTGCTTCTCCTTTTGTGGGACATATGCTTTATAATTAGTGTGCGTATATATATATTTATTTGTTTTTTTTGATATATGCAGATTTGTCTATATAATAACTCTTGATAGGGTTTAACAGGCCTCAATAAGAAAATAGCCTTGAAAATAGCCTTGATTTATATAAAAGATTTGCGTTCCCCTCATTTCTTATGGAGTAGTTGCAGAACCTAAGAAAATAATTTTCCTGAGTTTAAGCAAGAATATTTACTCCTTAAAAATAATTTCCAAAGCAGGTATTTAATATTTTTATGAGGCAACTTTAAAATAACAAAATGGTATTGTTTCGTTTAAAATCAGTGAAGAATTGCAAAATGGCGCAGAAGTAGGAATATCAGTAGCACCAAAATGACAATGAATGCCAAAGTAATTGATAGCTTGGTAATTACAGATTTTTTTTACACAACTGAACTATAAATTCTTCCAATGCAAACACACGCATACAATTTTGCAATAAACGAATCAATTGATATTGTTTTAAAAATCAGTAAAATAAAATAATTGATCTGCATAGTGCAGCCTGTGGTTCATGTCTCATTTTGCTGACTTTAGGGAAGGAAGTGAATTGCAAAGTAAGTGGCATTATGAGCTATGTAGGTCTTGGTATGTTGTAGTGTAGTGTGTTATCAACACCTCTGAACAACCCCAGACCAGGGAAAGACTGAGCTGAGAAACACAGCTCTGAAAAAGCCTTACTGCCTGTTCAGGTACATGCTGTGCCCAGATTTGGGAACCCTGCATCACTGTGTCTTTGAGCTCCTACGTGCTTCAGGTTTTATAGGAAAAGTTGATCCTTAGCCATTCATTGACTGGGAGTTTACTATAAAACTGTGGCAAGTATCATCTTCTGTTGGAGTTATCTTGCTTTCAGATATGTTGTGAGGGGCCAGTAATTGTGTTGCTCTGAAAAAACTGAAGAAGCTTCTCTGAGGTTTTTTTTAATATAGAATGTCAGATATTAACTAACAAAGTAGAAGTTTATTTAGGTGGTTCAGGTCAACCTGGCTTTGCATATTTTGTTCAGCTCTGAAAAATGTGTTTATTACTATCAGGTTTGAGAGTCATGAAATGAACTGAAAATTAAAATTACTGGGAACTTTAATGAAACATTAATTAAACTTTAATTAAAAATAATGAAAACATTTTAATAATGGAAAAGTAGCTAAAAGATGCGAGTGTTTTCAGTTTTTCAATCCACTCAATCAAATGGAGAGTTGAGCAACAGTGATGTATCAGCCTTCTTGTGGCTGCCTAGAAAATTTTTGGAAACCACATTGCCAAGTCAACATAATTCCTGCCACTCAGGAAACAAATTCCTCAATCAGTGCCAGTTATTTCTTAGCAGTGTAATGATTATATTTCAGTTTCCTATGGAGAGTTGCCTTTGACAGCTGAGTTGGCAGAAATTAATTTTATGCATTGAAAGAGTTTTTTAAGCTCCTCTCTTAAGCAGCAAATATGCTGGCAGGGATGCCAACATGATTTTTCCAGCGAGTATGTGGTGTTGTAATACTGTTCCTTCAGCTTTATGGCATTTCCACCATCGTATTTTACTGTCTGTACATTTTGCCTATTGGACAGCTGTGCTAGCCTTAGGCCCAGAAGGTGCTCCAACCAGTTCTAGGATGTACCAAAAACACACAGCTCTACTGAGGAGCTGGTGCCTCTGCATGGTTTTTCAATGAACATCAAGGTCTGCCTTCCTGTGTCATTTAATTCTTTATTTTTTCCAGACTAGGAGGAGGAGGAGCACTGTGCCAGTGACCACACATGAACTTTACTGGGGGGAGTTAGTTGGGTGCTGCCTGCTGTGGAGGGTTAGACAGCTGTGAGGCAGCAGCAGTTTGTTTTTAACTTTGATGCAATGTAATGCAAAATACAGCAAATGCTTCCTGAGATTTCAAGCCAGATATTGCTGGAGCTGCCTTAGAAGTGCTGCCTGACTGAAGTATGAAGTGTAAGGCTCAGGGCAGATTTCCTAGAAGATCAGAACCCTGAGCTGATAGTGTCCAAAGCTGACCTGTCCTGGCTTTCAGCTGTCAATGAGACAGTGTTTGCTGGGGTTATTTTGCAAGAAAGTACATGTAGCAAACAAGGGGATAATCAATAAATATCTGAGGCTGTGATGATTGGACTAAAAGAGCTCAAAATTAGCACTGATGCAGCTTGTGCAAGAAAACAGTTTTTAACAACTGACTCTGAATAACAGGAAGAGGGGAGGAGAAGGAAGGGGGCATGTAGACCATTTTGCTGCATTGATGAGTCCTACATCAGTTTTTGGTGGATATCTGATCTATATGAATAACTTCTGGGAATATTGGACTCTGCCATTTTGAGAAATGATTTTGCTGAAATTTTTGTGCTGAAAAATATTACTTGGCTCTCTTATGATTTCTTTTTTGTCTCTATGTAGTGTTCTTGTTAATGCCAACTGAAATTCCTCTATGTAAGGATTGCAGAACCACATTTTGATTAAATGCAAAGATTTTAAGGAATTTTATCATTAGCTGTTTGAGAAACTTGATATATTCTTGTGCTATTTCTCTTGTGATCTGCAGTGCTTACTGAAGGCTTGGTTAACAGAGAAAGAAGAGGCTTTAAATAAGGTCCAAACAAGCAACTTCAAAGATCAAGCAGACCTGAGCGTGAATGTTCGGAAGCTGGCCGTGAGTATCGCTGTGCGAGTCCATCCCATGAAGCTTGAGAGGATGCAAGAAGAGCGAGTTGTCAGACTGGCTCCTTTCTTAACTGCTAATGCCCTGTGTCTGTGGAAGCCGGGCACAAATTCTCTCCTTGCTGGATTCTTTGACTGGAATTTTTAAAATTAGTGCGACACCTGCTCCTCGGCCCTTCTGAGCTTGGATAGGTTGACAGGGCTTGGAGTTTCTTGAAGACCGTCAGTCAGCTGTATTTTTCAGAGCTTTTGGTGCATTAGCGCAGCTTCTAGCTCTATGAATCGTTTGAAACTGGTACTCCAGCAGTTGTTGCTTGAGTAGCTGATTTAGGCACGTGCTCTTTTTGAGACTTGCTCAAAGTGCTTTGCTATACAGGAAAACAGTTCTGAAATCTATGATGTGTCTAGTTCAGATAGGACTTATTCATGGAAATAAAAGCTAAAAAGTGGCATAATACTTTAATATTTTTAAAGTGTTTTTGTTTAATTTTAGATTTTGAAAGAAGACATGGGCATGAAGCGACAAACACTAGACCAGCTGAATGAGATCGCTCAGGATGTGGCCCAAATCCTTGGGAATAACAGAGCATCCAAGAAAATTGACCGTGATCAAGAGGAACTAACTCAGAGGTGGGACAGTTTGGTTCAGAAGCTAGAGGATTACTCCAATCAGGTACCTAATAGTGTTCTGTTACATTTTAGTTGTTTAGATGTTTATATTTTTTTCCTCAAACTTTATTGATGCTGTCAGCAAAATTGGCCAAGGCAGGTTCTTGGTATCAGACTAGAGACAGCTAAGTTTGCTCGTGAGACTGACCTTATTTGCTGAGAAGGCTGTCTGGAATTTTAGCTGTTTAAAACCCCAAATTATTAATGTAGCTAGTTCTAGTACTTCTTTCTCCCAAAGACTAAGCTTGACTTTTTGGATGCCCAAGGTAAGCCAGTTAGTGCAAATGCTGTAAATGTTCTAAGATGAAGTGTTGGGTGAAATCTTATACCTACAAAAGCAAGCAAACAAAAAATGTATTGGGAGAAAATCCCACCACCAACAAAAATCTGAATGCGTAAATATATGGGAATCATACATGTGTTTGTGCTCTGTGGCTGTGTTTTCTCATCTATTGAAAATAGAACTGATTTTTCATTTGTGCAAAGTAGGTAGCCAGATGGTGGTGATAAATGTTTCAGCCATCCTGCTTTCATTTTGGTCTTGCATTTGAATGAAGTGCTGGGGAGTGCCAAACTCTGTCTTCATCCTTTTACTCTCCCTCAGTCTCAAATCTCTAGTTGAACTTAGAATTTTGATGTTTTGTTCGCATTTGTAAAGTGAAAATAACAATATTATTCTTTAAGTGCTTAATATCTATGACAAAAATGCTACATGAAGGCTGGGTGCATTTGCTTCTTTATGTGAATGAATGGAATTTTTTGCGACTGATTAGCAAAACTAAACAAAAGCAATTTGCAGATGGTGTGCATTTGAAATACTATTGAACTCCTTTTGATATACCATTTTGTACAGGTAACTCGAGCCGTAGGAACTATAGGGATGTCTCAGGTTCCCCTGAAGACGACTGCAGAAACAGCAGTACTGAAGGAACAGGTTAAACAGTCCAGGCAGGAACTGCCCCCACCACCCCCTCCCAAAAAAAGACAAGTTCCGGGGGACAGCGAAGCAAAGAAAAGGTGAGTGTGCCCTCCTGCCAGCTTCCCTTTTCCTCCCCAGTTACTGCAGGGACTTGTTTCTCTGAGGTTTTTTTGGTTTGAATCTTCTTTAATACACGAAGAGCTTAAGTTGTGATTGTGAGGTAGGATTTGGGGAGAGGGAAGGGAATGTTACATGTTGGTTTGTTTTCCGAGCAACAGCAAACCTGCATCTACTATTAATTTTAAAGTGAACTGGAAATGTGCCTCAAAAAAGAAAATCTTCAGCTCCTTATAACTCAGTTCCATTGTTGAAGGATAGAATTAGTTTTTTTGCTTCTCTTTGGAAAGACCTCTCTGCATCTTTGGATAAAAAGTGGTGTGAAAAGTGCTAAGTATTTTGATTTATTTATTATTCTCTTCAATTCACCTTAACGTATATCGGAGAAACTGTCTGCACAGGAAAACGTAGAAAACTATCCCATATCCCCATGATTTAATAGGAAGGACAACATTACAATGATTTCTCCTATCACAGGTATCTGTGGAGTGGCTTGCTTTTTCCCTCTCATGTATGAGGAAAAAATATGAAAACGTGTGACTGGGTCTTTATTAGATATCATACCTAAAGCAAGAGGAATTGTTTTCAAGATAAATGAAGAAAGTAAATGTTGCACGCTCATGATTTTGCCTGTTGTGTTTGAGGAAAACCAACATTTCTTTGATGTGTCAGTGGTTCAGATCATTCGTACCTTGTCCAGGGAGGTGGGAGGCAGCACGAGATCCTGCTGCTCTTCATGCAGTCGTGTGATGTGGGTTTGCAGAGGGCTGCTCTTGTTTTCCTGCTTTTTTTCAGAGAGAGAATGGGGGTTCAAAGGGAAGAGGAACTTGTGCAAAGTCGTGTGATCAGTTTAGAGAAGCAGAACCCTGTTGGGAACTGAGCCCTGGGACTCCCAATGTAATAACATAGGCAGCAGCCCCTCCATCCAGCTCATAACTCCGGAAGGCATTTCACACTTTGAAAGCAGAAGTGATTTTGATCAATATTTTCTTGTTCTAGCACTAAAGCTGTACTGGAGTAGAGAGGTAGATGAAACAGCTGGAACTTTCATCTGCTGTTTTTGTCTCTCCTCTGTAACTCATGTGCAGTTCCACCAGCAAATGCACAGTAACTAGAGTCTTGCACAGTAACTAGGTTTGCCCCCGGCCTCCCTCCATGTGACTGACAGTCACTCTGTACCTCTTGGCAGGCTTTTAAGCAGTCCAATTCTGATATTGCTTGACTTCTAGTTTATGTAATATATCTATTTTGTCCTTCTCACCAAAGTTCTGTAGAGTACTAATTAATTTTGGATTTCTTGAGGAGGAGTGGAAGAGAGGAGGCATTTGGTTTTAAAGCATTTTTAAACATGAGAAGATTGTGTTTGGGTAGATAAATCCAACTGGTAAAACCCTTAAGCCAGAAGGTAATCCTCAGTCAGCTAACATTCAGAAAGGTTTGTCTGCTGTTATTACCATGAGTACTTAAGCTGGGAGCTCTTTCTTCAGACTGAACAGTGTTGCAGGTATTTCTAAAACCACTCCTCCCCTCCCCCCCCCCCCCCCCCCCAAAGAAAAAAGGTCTTTATAGTGTTCCTGATTTAGTTTACTACTAAATGCTCAGCATTACTACTAAAAAATGCTCAGCATTGGGGAATGTCATTTATAATATGTTAAAAGGAATAGTAATCACTTGGAGGAAGATTTAAAAAAAAAAATCATGCCAAGGAGAAATCATGCCAGGTCCTTTCAGTTTGTTCAGAGAGGCTAATGCCGCTTATATATATATATATATATATATATATATTAGAATTCTTTTTTTTACTGTGGCAATTTTTTGTCCATGTCTTAAGGCCTGTGAGTAGCAATATGAGGAAATGAATGCCCTCTGTGCAGCCTTACTTTTGAGGGATTGAGGAATGTGCTGGACTTTACAACTTCTTTTTATTTTTTTTTAAGGTAGAGTGACTGAATAAGCGAAAATGACAAAAACTTGTCTGACCTTTTAAACTAGGTTTGATGCTGAAAGTGCTGAGCTGATGAACTGGATTGTGAAATCAAAAGCTGCCATTCAGGCCACAGACATCAAAGAGTACAAGAAAATGAGAGAGACTTCAAACATGAAAGAAAAGTTGAAGGTAAATGGGGAGATGGAGGGTGTTGCAGTGAATAGTGTATTTTGTCACTGTAAGCCGCCTGCCTGCTGGAGGTGCGGGCTCATCCAAATGCTTTGTGGGAATTAAGTCCTTTTTGTTATAGAGTTTCAGGACCGGACAGCAGGAAACGCTTCGGAGCGGCTGGTTGGTGCTGGGCTGCAAAGCGCACAGAAAGCTTTTTGAGTTTATGGTGCCAGGATTACCTTTGGGGTTCTGGTGAATGTGTGTTCTCATGATTACTGTGTTGTCCACGAAGCAGCATTGGTTGGCTTTGTGTTTCATAGTTGGACATGAGTCTGGCTTCATGCACTTTTGACAGACGGGCCAAGGGCCTGCTGAGAGCCCCCGAGTCCCGCAGAAATGCTCTGCAAACTCTGTAGCAGCCAGGGTCTGCGGTGGGTCTCTTGCTGTGGTGTTTAAATACCTCCTTGCTGGCTGCTAACTTCAGAGAAAACCTTGATGGCTGCAGCTGTGCACAGTTAGTGATGTGCAGGCAGAACATGCTATTTTACAGGCTCTTGTGGGAGCTGTGAAGTAAGCACTCCTGTCCTGGATTCTGTCTGCCTGGGGAATGGGTTCTTGCCTGGCTTGACCCTCGTGCCGGCATCATTCGTAGCACCTCACGGGAGCATTAGCGGGTCCCCAGTTAGTTTAGGAATCAATGGCAACCTTTAAAAGATCGATCAGGAGACTTCTACTCCATGCTGTGGTGCAAAATGACACCAGTAGGAATGCTGGAAATAATAGTGCTATTGTATATAATCCCTGAACAGGATTCCCTCCTTATGAAGTGTGTGTTTTTCCTTTTGGATCATGTAGAAATATTCATCAATACAATTTACCTTGAGGGTGAATTTGTTCCTTTGATAATCTTGGTAGAGCTGTAAGATTTTCCTTGATGGTTCTCTGTCAGGAAGAACAGGGAAGCACTAGATTTGAGCAAAGTGGAGTCCTAGGACGCTGCAGGTCCTGCCAACCAACCCTCTAGGTAGGTAACAGGCTCTTGAGACTTGGAGCAGAAGCAAACCACATTCTTTCTCAAGTGGTTTATGTAATGTGATTGCAGTTTTTGGTCATAAATGGCATAGTTGAATGCAAATCACAATTTATGACTTTATTTAGTAGGATTTTTATTATTTTTCCTAGTGTGATTATACTAATCTCTCATTTTTTTGTGAGAGCTAGCTCCATGCAAGCAGAGGGCTAACATACATTTTAAAGTGCTTTATTCAAGAAATCTAGAGTGAAATTTGTGTGGCAGTAGGGTAACGTTACAGGAAATAAAAGCCAAGAAAAATGACACTCTCTGAAACTGTTCTTCTATGGTTTCAATTTATAGGTAGTAGAAAAAGAAAGGGCTGAAAAAAGCCCGCAGTTGGATGAACTGAAACGAAGTGCACAGATGCTTTTGGATCAAATGGGAAAGGGTAAGAAATTTGAAATTTTTCCTATTTTGTGATTTAATTACTTGAGTTGCTAGGGAAAAATAATGAAATACTGTTTCCAGTGGAGCATCCTGATATATTCCTTCACTTTTTCACCATTTTCTCTCTGTTAGAGGAAAGAAAACGTGTCATTTACTGGTAAGGTGCATTCTTTTTTTTCTTCATTTGCAATCTAAGGGTTATTTTTATTGAAACAGAAGTAATTGTGAAGGTAGTTGTGTACTTTTGAGGGAAGGAGTTGACTTTATCTTGAATCATGCAGAGAATTTAAGACTTTCAAACATAACTGCCTTAAAGATGTGGCAATTTCGAAGCGAAACATAAGTTGGACAATATGTGTCTCTCTCTCTCTCTCACTCTTTTTCCTTAGTTTTCTCTATTTTTGTAAAAACTGTCAGTATGTTTGGATGATACAGTCACAACTCGTGGTATAAAGGCAAGAGAAGCCTACACACTCGGGAGAATGATTGACTTAGTTAAAACAGTGATCTCTGGAAACTTATAATTAACATCAGTGAAAGCTGGAGCTTTCAGCTTTGCCAAAATTTGGTTCCAAAATACGACAAAAGTCTGTCAGTGAAATGCAGCACTCTAAAAGGGCTGTACAGATAATCTGCAGAGAGTCTTACAGGTTGACCTTTGGCTTCTGGTGAATGTGAGTGCTGTTCAGCCAGATCCTGAAGAACTGGTGTCTCTGCTCAGTGCCCTGACCAGCCAGTCGTCTTCTAGAAAATGTTGATTTCAGGGGGATTTCCCAACTGCCAGGTTCTCTTCTGGCCCGCACCATGCCAGGATACACAGATCTGTGGCCTATCTCCAGTCCTCTCCTCCTTGTTTCCCCTTCCTGCAGCTTTTTCCTTTCCTGCTGGCCTGGGTGTGTGGAGATCATACAGTGCCACTGCCCTAAGGCTGATGCCTGGAAGACACTGATTTGACCTGGGGTTCGGGTTATTTTAAAAAAAATAAAAGAAACATAAATAATTTCCTAATGTTTTATGTCTTTGGATCCATAGAAAATAAGGCATAGGAAACCGATCTGCATAGGAAACAAAACCTGCAGCTTTGTTAACGCCTACTAGTACATTTTTTTCCATCTCAGAGTAACAATCTTTCCATCCAGCAGCAGACCCAGCTATACGTGTGTAGAGTAATGCACAGCACAGATGTATACATGTGTATATGTTCACTGCTGTCAGGGGGCTTACAGGCATCTCTGGCATTCGAGCTGCCTTTGTGTGGGTGCTCTCGGTACGTGGCTTGTTGGTGGCAGGGCTGCATCTCTTCTGTACATGTGCCAAATATAAGGACTCTGCACATAGCATAGGGGAGCTTCACGGAGCAGAGCGTTTAAGTGCCCTCGTGGAAGCTGCCCGACTACCAGAAGTATTGGGCTCCACTTGTATTAAAGCAGTACAGGAAAGCTGACTCTGTATGAATCTTTTCCTTATGTTCTGGTCTAAAGAGCAGAGATGGTAAATTCAAAGGAAGTGGTAACTCGAAACAAGCTTGCATCAGTAAGGATGTGCTGTTAGATGCCCCTTGCACTGAAATTTCTTCACATATAGGCAAAATCATGAGTTACTTTTGTCACTTGAGGGACTAAAAGAGCAAGGATTGCATGCGTGTGGGAAGTCTGTTCACTTGTGCTGCTACACCCTCACGTCTTGCATTGATTGGTCAAAAAGATGGCATAGAAAATTCTTCATGTAGCCCCTGTGAACTGGAAATAACCATGTGTTTTATCATGTTGCTTTTGTAGCTTTTCCGGTTTCCTAAGTCTTAATCAGTCTGCATATAACATTTTCCAGCCCTCCTGGCTGCCCTGGTAGGATTTTCATCCACATTTTTGATGGACTTATTGATGCTTTCCAGCTTGCTGCTTCTCTCTGTGTTTGTGGTTTTTTTATTTATTTTTTCCTTTAAATGATTGTAGACTCAGCAAAGAAGATCAGCTTTACTCTAGTAGCAGATGTCCAGTGAATTATCTGATGTATATCTGCATACCAAAATTTAAGTGTAAACCCTGGTGGGGAAGAGAGCCAGGTGGTAAAGAGAAACGTGATGGTGAAGAAAGTCAGCTCATCATTATAAAGTGCAAAGTTTTCAAAGGGATAGAATGCACTTGCTCTTCCTTTCACTATTAGTGTTAAACAGCTGAAGCCCACTAGTAATAAATACAGTTCTGTGGATGACTGGCTTGGAAATAAAGCATTTTGGATGTTAATGTAAATGTGTGTCTGTATGTGGAGAGTGAAATCGTTAAATCCTTGTTAATCAACATATGCTGTGGTTAAAGTGACAATTTTTATAATCTTTTTAGAGGGCCTTTCTACAGATGATATAAGAAGCACAATGGAGAAAGTGCTGTCAGGGTGGAAAGAAGTGAGTCAGTATCTGGAGGAAGTGTCCGGAAAGATAAAATACCAGGAAGACATAAATGGTTACTTTAGGGAAATGGGTGAACTTGAGAAGACTGTGACTGAAAAGGAAGTTTGGCTGAAGGACGACAGTTCTTCAGCCTCCCAGCCTTCATCAGCCCAGGTAAGTCTGTCAGTGCTTGTTAATTTTGATAGGAAGCTACTGGTAGCACAGAATACCCCAGAGGAGCTTAGCCTGATCAGTAAGAAAACTTAGAGTTGTTTAGATGCCTGGAGCACAAAATTTGACTGGAGGATTTTGATACTTGAGTCTCAAAAATACTTTAAATTGCTGCCCTAATAATAGAGCTCAGCTGTGGTACCTTACCTTGGTAAAAGATTTCAGTGTGTGATTTGGTTTTGTTTTTAATTTTTCACAGAGGGAGTTAGCTCATCTCAAAAGCTTGAGCCCTCGGTTGGAAAAGCTGAAATCCACCTGCAAGATGCTCACTTCTCAGCCCGTGCCCCCAGATTTTATTCAGGAGGGCCTGAACATTTTTCTTGATCGCTTCAAGCAGACTAGTCAGAAACTGGAGGAACATCACCAGCAGCTGAAGAGAGGTAAATAGTCTTTTACATAAGTTACACTGGTGACTGTGTGTTTTTCTTCCCTCTAAAGATAATTTTTTGATATCTCAATGAGCAGCCTTATGTGCCTTATGCAGTACTTAGGCCCTTTCTTACTACTGAACATGGAATTTTGAAATCCTGTGAAAATGCTCTGTATGGCTATTTGCTAAAAAGGTAGTACAGGTGAGATAGGGATACAGAATGATTTTCTTATATGCTGCTTTAAAAAGTTATTCAGATAGCGGCTGATCCAAAACTCATTGAATTCCTGCACAGTTTTGTTAACTGATTCCACCAGGCTTTGGATCAGGCAGGAAAAATCTTTTTATTCACCTAATAGGAACTGGTATCCCACCAGCTGCTCTGTGCACCTTGCGAAAACTGTTGTCCCGGGTGTAATAGAATGATTATGCAAGGACACAACATTCCTGAAACTACATTTAGTGAATTAGCAGAACTTATTTAAGGTGGATGAAACAGGTTGAAGAGCTGTGGGTGCCTCGGGCACTACAGAAGAAAATAATAACTAGAAATAAAAAAATGTTAGAGGAAGAGAACCTTGTAAAATTGAATGTGCATGTGAAAATTGTTTTCTTTCACAACTCTGTTGAGCTATTAGTCATATGTCATTCCTTTTCGAAATTTCATCCTTGAAGTTACTTGGCATTTGGCTTGCTTTTCAGGCATATTCTGCTTGACTTTTTGTTGCATTAAAATTTCATTATGAGTATTCAAACCAGGCACTCCAGTTGCTGTCAGATTTTAAATGCAGTACACAGAATATGTAGCTCTGTTAATATTTTACGGCTGAACACCAAGAGCACAGACCTATTAAGATACTCTTTTTACTTAGTTTTCATTTTACATTTCTGAGGAATTAGAGGAAACATTTTGCTAATGGCCCCATATGGAGGAGCAGTAACACATTTTTTTTTCCTTTTTCATGTGTAATAAAAATAGCTTCAATTACTGAATTATTAAGCAGTCTGTGTAATGCATTGCACAAAATCTGAGTGCTTCAATTACATCAGTACAGGAAACTGTATGAGTGACATATCTACTTGCCATACTCAAACTACAGAGTGTACTTTCATTTTTGCCATTAGGAATAATTATTTTATTTCTGTTTTGACTTAGTTCATATATTTTGATTAAATTTAGTGGAATTGTATATTTCAGTAGGCTATTACATGATATGATTAAAATGTTTTTTTTTTCATGCCATGCATCACTTGAAGCTGTATATTTCAACCACTTTCTTGTTAAGAAACATCTTGCATATCTTAGTATATTAAATTTGTGCTTTTTGAATCATGGTTTCTCTGCCGATTGCATATACAGCCTTTGCAAAAGGCATATGATTTTGTCGGAAGGATCTGGCATTGTTGGAAAATGGAAGGAAATGCCAATATGAGATAATCCTCTGCAGTTGTTTATGGTTTGGCTTGCTGTCAGTGAAGGAACTTGCATGACCTGTCATGGGCAGCAGTAACTAGCGTTAGCAATTGGACATTTAGAAACATGCTAAGCTTTCTTAGTGCCAGAAGTCCAGCTCCCTTAACTGCTGCTCTTTGAGCCTTTAGAAATTCTCAGTTCCAGGAGCAGGACTTAATCTGAGTATGATCTGTGCTGGCATTTTTGGTGGGAATTAGCAACTTTTTTAATCAATGAGGGATTTAATTTTTCCTGTTAACTTTTGTGCTTCTTCAGGATTTGCAGTGTTTTAGTGACCACGCACCAACTTGTTTTAAATTAATCTCTTTTATTTTTTTTTCTCCTTTTAAATTGCTACTGGCTTTTTGAGGAAAGGAGCTAGATAGTTATAGTTCTCTCTTGAAATATTGCCTCATTCTGTAGTTATAAGCGGTATGGCAGTTTGGACAGTAATCTGTTGAAAAGCTCCTTGGTGAGTCACAACACGGCTCAGCTTAAATTTCACTTGTGTCAGGAAAGAAACTGCTTCCGTATACAAGGCCAGAGAGTGCGCATATCACAAAGGTGTTTTTAAAACCAAAATGTTGCTTGCTGTAGTTCCTTAAAATTTAATTTTTTGCTGTGATTTTCCAAAATGAATGTGTGGGATTCCAGAGAAGGCAAGACTTAAATTCAGAGATGCAAATAAATGCAGAAATAAAAACTAAATGATTGCCAGCATAAACTCGGGCCAAACTTCAGTTCTCTTTTCATAGCCCCAGGAGTGCCTGTATCTTGGTAATAGGATAGCTACTATGTTTGTGTGCATGTATATAGGTATAAAGGTAAGTTATTAACTTAAAATAAAAAAATTGTAAGGTGTAGGCATGTAAAAGTTTTAAGTACTATTGATTTTTTTTCCTTTCTCTCTCTCCTCTCTTCCCCCAAGTGCTTAAATATATAAGAAATGTCCAAAAATGAAACTAAACTTGGGTGGAGTGGGAATAGTCATTCTCAAGAATGTTCTTCTGTCTGGGCGAAAGATGGATTACCAACACAAGGAGCAATATGTTTAAAAAAAATAAATAAAAAATGAAGGGGGAGAGACAAAGACCTCCCAGCCCCTCCACCAGCCCCTTTCCTCCCTGCTAGCTTCTTTATTTTAGAAAGAATGGTTTTTAGGGTGTGTGTGTGTGTGTGTGTTTCTGAGGAAAGAGGAGTTGTCCTTTCTTCCTTTTTATTTTTTTTAAGAAAAAACTACTGTAATCAGAAAAAGCGTATTTTGATACAATTTTTGTTCTTGGCATCACTCAATAGGATTCAATTTCCGAGCATCTCTAATGAGTTTTATAATGAATCTGATGATTTGGTTATATGCTCATGACTCCTAATTTGGTTCTCGTGTCTGTTTCCTTAAATGTTATTTCTGTTTAACTTCCTAACAATAATAGAGACAGTCTGCCAGCCCAGCCAGGATTATTTGGACTCTCTGAAGAGCCTGAAGGATGTGCTGAGTGAGCTGGAATGCAAGCAGCAGTCCATCATGAGCGGGGTGAATGACCCAAGTAAGGTGGAAAAAGCCTTACAGCAGACAAAGGTATATTTGCTACTGAAGGTAGAAAGCTGTTTATCTGAAATGAGACAGTGAATACATTCAGGTTATATCTTCTCTCTCTTCAAACCAGAAAAGTAGTTTTCGGAGTAGCTAAAGTGTCCAAATCTTTTTTTGCGGCTTTAATAATAATTGTGTTTTATTGGCCTGAGGAGATAGACATTCTCAGCCTGTTTAAAACAAAGAAGCACCCAAAAAAAAATGTGAAGAGGAGAAAGCCGAAATCATAGAATCACAGAATCACAGAATGCCTCTAGAGGTCATCTAGTCCAACCCGCCCTGCACACGCAGGGACACCCAGAGCACGTGGCACAGGGCTGCATCCGAATGTGTCTTGAAGATCTCCAGAGAAGGAGACTCCACAACCTCTCTGGGCAGCCTGTTCCAGGGCTCTGTCACCCTCACTGT
>JAUBNY010000523.1:144874-214531 GCA_032275445.1 Crypturellus soui | reverse complement strand
CACTGCCTCCCTTGAGGCACTTATAGACACTGATCAGGTCCCCTCTCAGCCTTCTCTTCTCCAGGCTGAACAGGCCCCGCTCCCTCAACCTCTCCTCATAGGGCAGATGTTCCATCCTGGTTATGTGAGCGGTGCTGTTAGATGTTGACCTGGCTTTGCTGCCCTGAGTGCAGAAACCCGGAGCACAGCAGGGGCTCGGGCGCCTGGCGGGCCACGAGGGCTTTGCCGGGCTCTAGAGCCCGTTCTGCTCCCTGCTCCAGTGGGGAACAGCCTGGCAGCTGGAGCTTTTGGTGATTAAAAGCTTCCGTGAACATCCCTGCTGCAGCAGCAGCAGCAGTAACTGGAACGTGGCTGTTGGCTCTGTCTGTGGCCTGGGATGTGCTTGCGCTTGTATGGGAATGTGGGGCTGTTGCATGGCTGATGCTGCTCACAGTTACCCCTGTTTGTTGCCCCCTGCTCTAGACTGTCTGCGAGACACTGGAAGCCCAGAAACCCAGGATAGATAAACTTGCTGAAGAAACAAAAGCTTTAGAGAAACAGGCTGCCTCTGATACAGCGAAGGTCTACAAGCAAGAACTCAGGCATGTACAGGGGCACTGGGACAAGTTAAAGCTCAAGACAGCCAAAGAAGTTCAACTACTGGAAGAAATTACATCTAAGTTCAGGATATTTGAGGTAAAGTAAAAGGATTTTGTTTTACATAACTCATCTGTTTCAGAACCCTTCTCTGTATCTCTGCAGGACAGGCATCCAGGTGATGCTGATTAAGTGAAATGCAGACAGACCACAGGTCTGGTAGAGCATGGAACTATATCATATATTGCTAGCAGGACAGCTTAGGGCCTTCAACATTCATAATACACTCTTTCATCTTCTAGTGAAATTGTTTTTCCTTTAAAGTGGACATTTTTCTTCTTCAGTACTCGGAGGGGGAAAAAGGCAAAGGCTGTCTCAGGAGTGGGCAGGGTGGGAGCTGTGCTTGGAAAGGCCCAGAGAGGGGGCCCGCTCCAGCAGCTGCTGAGACACATGTAGGATCAGTACAACCTGCTGAAGAAAGTGTTGAGCAGCAGTGAGGAGCTCTCCAGTTCTGACAAGTGGCCTCTGAAGGGGCAGGAAGATTACTGAACACACCAGCCACCCCTGCGCACACACACTTACAAATTCGTGGCAAGAAACTCTATTGCTTAATGGGAGGAATTACACCCAGGGATATTTAGGTTTTTGACCTGTTCATATCAGGAGGATATAGAGCTCTTTGCTGAGGTTGACCCAGAATGATTTGCTAGTTAGATTGGTTTCTTGGTGTTTTCCAAAGTCCCTTCATTAGGCTATTTAATTATATTTCTCTGCAGAGGGGCAAAAATAGTAGAAATTTAAATATATTATGATATCAAAATATTATTGTGATCTAAAAGTTCTAAATAGGCACTAGCCAGTTTTTCTCAGTGTCCTCAACATAGAAAGTGTGAGGTGATCAGGGCAGTATAAATGTTCAAACAATGTCATCTTTGGTGTATTTTTGCTAGAGTAATGCTGAACAGGAATTTGAATATTTCAAATATTTTTCATTTTCCAAATGTGTATTAAACTTCAGACAACAAGAATGTACTTTTAGAGGTATGTTGAGTGTCTCTGATTTTCTCTCATTATGCCAGACGTGGTATTTTTGAGGACCAGTTTTCCTTTGCCTCTTCTTACAATGGAAATTACTGAAGCAAAACTGTTGAACTCTCAAACTTCTGGAGAAAAAAAAATCCACTTAAAAATCTGTTTTACGTGGAGTCCTTTAAATGAACAAGTTATGTTTAGAGATGGAGAGACTCATGCATTAGTTAGGAGAAATCTGTATTTTTTACACGCATTAAATGCATCGAATTAAATGGAAAGTGCAGATAATTCAGAGTATGTTCATGTGCCTTATAAACAGGAGCAGCTTCCTATATCCAAACATGCTATCTTACATGCCCGCCACCACTTTCCTCCAAAGATCTGTTTTGATCTTGGTCTCCCAAATGCTCCTTTCTGAAGTGGAAAATTGTTCTTTTACTTTGATAATGGGTTCGAACTTCAAACTAAGTTTTTATTCAGGTGGGCTAGACTTTTAATGACTACTTAAGCATGGACATGGGGTTTAACCTGAAGTTCTTATTAGTGTGACCAAGTAATTGACCTGCAGTGTCTGAATCGCAGTCTGAATCAACTCTTGTTGAATACATTTGGAAAATAGGAGGAGCCTCAAGCCTGCCTTTAACCACAAATCTGAAAGAAAAATCACAGTACAGATAAAGGATTTTAACTAAACTTCAGTTAAGAGCAGAGTACATATCCATGTGCTCACAAAAAAATTTATTGGTGAAAAGTATGGAGGGGGAAATTTGTTCCTGTAGGTAAAGCTTTATTCATTAATTATCAGTTTTAGGACTTGAGCTGCCATTTTCCTGGAGAGTTGCTAGCGGAGTATGTTCTGTGTAGGCGGAGTATGAGTAGCACGGTGTGGCCGCTTGGTCTAGCCTAATGCCCTTGTAAAGGAAAACCACAAAAAGGTTTTCCTCCCACAAAGAGGAAAGAGGTTCATTTCATTTATCTAACATATTCCGTATTACCTGAAGCACTGAGATGGATCCAAGCTTGTCTCTTCACATGTGTGGGAATGTGTGTGCTGCTTTCGGTCTGGGAGCTTCAGGCCTGTTCCTCTGCAGGGCCCTGCGGCAGCCTGGGCCTCATCGGGAGCTCTGCAGGAGCCGCTGTCGCTCGCCTCCTGCCTCTTCAGCAGAGCGCTCGCCACTTCTCCCCACAAATACCTACAGATAACAAAGAATGTGGCCCTCTCTCCTCCTTGCAATGCAATATGCCCTTAGTGTAAGAGTGTAAGGGAAGCAGCTGTATGTGGTTACTGTGGTTAGGGAGGTGCTATTTCCAGTGTTCAGCCCGGTCCTCAGTGTTAAAGGTCACAAAAGCTAAACCATTCTGTAGCATAAATAGAAAAAAATAGCATTATTTCAAAATTACTTCTTGTAAATTTGAAAACAAACATATATTATAAAATGTTCTGAAACAATTGCAATTGTAGGTGCTTCTAAAATATTCCTTTGATGTTGCCAGGAATTGTTGAAATGGAGCAGCCATACATTCTTCATAACAGAATTATATCAGCTTTTCATTACCATGTCCTTTTTAGGCTGATTCAAAAGTCATTCAGAAGTGGATGGATGGCGTGAAGGACTTCTTAATGACAGAAAAGGCTGTTCAAGGAGATAGTGAAGGACTTCAAAGACAGCTTGACCAGTGCATGGTGAGTTTTGCTGTTCTAAAGAATCTTCTAAAATAAATAGTATGATGAGCATCTCTCTTTTTTATTTTTATTTTTTTTACTGCTATTATTAAATATTGTCCATGGCTCATTCAGTGACTCCTACCAGAAAGTTTTTTGTCGCCTTCAGGCAACGTTTTAATCGGTTCTTCATAGGTACAGCCATTACACTTCGTACTTTCAAAGGCCTTCGAGATGTTTACAGACAGTCATCTACAAACTGGCCTCAAGCCCTCTCTAAAAGAAGCATATTTTTTCCCTGTTTTATGATAAGGGAGTTAAATTTGAGGGAAAAGTGCTGTACTCATTAAATTTTCAAGAGCAGAAAAAATAACAAGAAAATAATTCTGATGGAACTGCTAAGGCTTAGAAATTGTATTTGCCTTACTCTGAAGACCATTCTTTCTTCTAGACTAGTGGCACACAATGATCACTACAAGTGGGTAGAATTTCCTGTTGCAGTCAGTGACTGAAGTGTACTTTCAAATGTTTGTCTTTCACAGAAGAAGAGTCTAAGCCATGCCAAAAATATCAGGGTATTTAATGCGCATCATATTCAAACTTGTACTATGCCAATGTAGATATTTGACATGTGAAAATGTTTGCAGTATATAGGACAAGCTGTATTTGGGGGCTTTTAATTTCATAGTTTTGATGATTTAGGTCACTGAGTGGGTTGTTCTAAAGCCTAGGTTGTTCTAAATAGTATAGTGTTGAGTACAGCATCACTCTGCTGTATCACAAAATTGTTGGTATCTTGTAGATGTATGTAACATCTTATTGAAGTGTTGCAGTGTACTCCCATACTTCTCTAATGTTTGCTTTCTCTGACTTGTGTTTAGAAATTTGTTAATGAAATGGAGAAGGTTGAACTATCCCTAAAAGAGATGAAAGAAATAGAGTCTGCTTTAAGAAGTCAGCCTGTCGCAGGCATAAATATGTGGGCAAAATCTAGGCTAGTAGACTGCCAGTCGCAGTGGGAGAAACTGAGCAAGCAGGTGAGTTGCCCATTTGTTGCAGAGGTTTGCTTGTTACTGCTCTGTTCACCCAGCTTAGCGGGGACTAGCCGGGGTAGTGAAGCAGTGACCAGCTAGATGATACGAGTCTTCAGCTGTGGCAACTGTTACTGTCAAAATGAAAATTCACATTTTAATTCTTGGAACATCACACTCTAATTTCAGTATATTTTACATATTCAATTGTTGTAATGGCTGAAGTCCAACTTGACCTGGTAAATCCTTCAGAAGTGTGAGTGTGTCAATGAATATCTAATCAGTAGTAATTTTATTTGAATACATGCTGTTCTCTGTATCTAAAGAGTTCACTGTGCTCTTTCCCATTTAATTGTTTTGTAACTACTTTGTTGACTTTGTTGCATGCTGTTACCTCTTTTCTGGAAAGCAATCTGGTCTTTTGCTTCTGTTGTCCCTGACATCTGTAATACTCTTCTGACCCTTTGACTCCTTCAAAGTAGCTCTGGGTAGGGATAAAAAGAGGGGGGGAAAAAAGAAAAGGCTATAAATAGGGTACCACTTCAATTTAGAGTGTGTGAGTCTCTCTTGAGTAGGAAGCTTTCTATTGTCTAAAGATACTTCTTCAGTTGCCCTGCCTGGACAGGCTCCTGGCTGTTGATGTAAACTCCAGAATGGCTGGAGTGTGGCAGGAGGCAAGACCCCTGCCCCTCAACTGCTTGATCTACTTGTCTGTTGGGCTTGAGTTAGAATTTGCCTGTGTGTAAAAAGCCTCTTTCTTTAAAATAAATAAAAAGCTTTAATAGAAAATGTTTGAATACAGACCTATGTTTTTTCACATATGCAGGAAGATTCAAGTAGCAAAACTACCGTTTCTTTCTCCTCTCATCTCGCATACTAGATCGTTAGTCAGAAAAACCGCTTGTCTGAAAGTCAGGAAAAAGCTGTAAATCTGAAGAAGGACTTGGCAGAGATGCAAGAATGGATGACCCAAGCCGAAGAGGAGTATCTGGAGAAAGATTTTGAGTACAAGTCCCCTGAAGAACTAGAGAATGCGGTGGAGGAAATGAAGGTGAGGAATATGAGGCCATCGTGGAGACCTCATTAAAAAGAAACCAAACTTAATGGTTTCTGGGGGTGACCTTTAGTGGATTTGCTCTCTGTGTGGAGAGGAGCTCAGGTCAGAGAAAAGATCAGTGGTATTTTTTCAGTTTCACTTGATGGAATTTTTGTTTTGAAAGCACAAATGGAAAAGCAGGTGTTTTACTTGGCCACAAGTGGTAGAGATTTAATAATGAATAGCAGCTTGCCCAGCCTGCTGTGCCAGGCTTGGTGTGTGCAGCATACTAAGCCCCAAAGAACACGAAAACTTGTTGCAGAGGAAGAAATCTGAAGAAGAGAGAAAATCTTACAGTATGCTTCTCTAAATTAGCAGTTTTAAGGCATGATTTGATTCTTCTACTTCCACTGTTTGGTTTCAGTTTTTTTGTGCCCTAGATTTAGTTAAATCTGCGTTTAGAAAAAGAGCTTAAAACAAATTTGTTGTGAAGGTTATTTTATATTCCTTGTCTGTTGCAGAGAATGATGCTTGTCCCTACATTTTGACAAGAGTCCAGGCATTTCCACATTCCTGTTTCAACTTATATTACACATAATTTATCTAAATAAGAATTGATTAAACTGTTATCCAGTGGAACATTGCAGTGTGTTATAGCCTCTTGCATTTGCAATAAGAATGTTGTGTTAGGACTATATTGAATACTGGGAAAGAAACTAAGCATATATTTCACCAGGAGCAATTTCACATAAGATTTTTGAAAACCTTCTTGTTTTCCTAATTTTGTTTCCCTAATTCTGTTCTCATTTGAACAGAGGGTGAAACTTCCACTAATATTTGCTGGGGCAGAGTTAAGATGAGGCTGGAGGTTTTTAATAATTCTGTTCCAAAAGAACGTGCTCTGCAGTTCTGTTTCTAGCCTCTATTAGCTAGCATTTTCTTGATTAGAAAATTACTTACAGACGTCTCAACAATGCCCAATAATAATGTTGCCATGTATAAAGTTTGTAACTGTCTCTTGAAGCCTGAATAAAATGAGCTGTGGGGCAGTCTCTGCTTCCGGAGCCTACATGTTGCTTCTGTGCAGACTGGTGTATGTCTGTGTTTGCCCATTTCCCAGCCATTCTGCTCGCTAAAATTTGGTAGGGCAAAATTTAGCAGTTGATAATGTGATACCTGGAAGCTACTGTGCACTTTATCCTGTACACTACCAAGCTCCTACAAACAGTCGACTTTAGGAACTTTTTCTGGCTGTCCCTTTCGCGTGTTTCTCCAGCCCATCCATGAGTATGCCTGCTGTGAGAGAGGTCCCAACTCTGTATTCACATGTGCCTTTTATTTCCATCCTCTTTCCTGAATAACTTTGAAGGTAGTTATTGGGCTCTGAGATTTGCAGCTTTCTGTAAATTCCCCCTGCCTTTTCTTCCTTCAGAAGTTTGTTTTTAAAAATATCTAAACACCTGATTTCTACTTTGGTACATTTGTCTTTCATAGGTGAATGTTAGGCTGCAGTTATCACCGAATTCATTTTTTTTTTTAGGAGATCTGAATCATTGATTTTTCTTCAGTGAACAAATCTTAGGTGGAAAATATGTCTGTATGCTTGGTTTGAAAGGTTAGTTGTTGAACATCTGAGCTGACTGCTTAATATGTTCCTTTGGACAGAGGGCAAAAGAGGATGTATTGCAGAAGGAGGTGCGGGTGAAGATTCTCAAAGACAACATCAAGATGTTGGCCACCAAAGTACCATCTGGTGGCCAGGACCTGATGACCGAGCTGAATGTGGTCCTGGAGAACTACCAACTCCTGTGCAATCGGATCCGGGGGAAATGCCACACGTTGGAGGTATGCATGATAACGCTCAGTGAAGTAAAACTGAAGTAGGTGGTGCAAGAGGGATGTCAAGTTGTGTCAGTGAATACAGTACCTTCTGCATAAGCATGTTTTACTATAGGAAAGTCATGTTTGCCTTTGTTTTCTTTTTTCCTCTGGTACTATGAATCCCTAAGAAAACACTCAACTTTGCTTTGATTATCCATTTGTGCCTTGTAAGGACCACTTCTGCAAATAAGTGACTGTGCTCCACAACGCTCTTCTCCATCCATGTCTCTTCCAAAATGACAAAAAGAATCTTCCGGAATAAAGGCTGCGATACCCTAATGATGGTGCTAATTATAATGATTGATTGATTATGATTTGGAGCATGCTGTATGTGCCCTACCTTTCAGGAGGAGTGCATGAACTTCATTATATATTGCCCCGTAGCTATGGATTTTTCTGGATAGAACCTATTATAGCATAGCATATTTCTGAATATATTCTGCCTGCATGTTTTACACGATTGTATCCATAACAGAAAATGTTTGAGTTGTTCACAGGATATGAACTATCCCTTCCATTCTGTACTAATTTAATTTTGCTGTTACTTTTAGGAGGTATGGTCCTGTTGGATTGAGCTGCTTCAGTATCTTGATCTAGAAACAGCCTGGCTAAATACTCTAGAAGAAAGGGTGCAAATGACAGAAAATCTGCCTGATAAGTTGGATGCTGTTAATGACGCTCTTGAGGTATTGTAGCCATTCTTTTGGAATAGCGGCTTTTCAGGTAGTCCTACTTCAAAAACAACAAAAGTAATCTACACTTTAGTGGAATTCTGAATACTAGATATTTTGATTCTTTATGTCAAATGATCATCTAACTCTGGGGGGAAAAAAAGAAAAAAAAGTATTTGTAGGATGTCTTAAGAAAAGATGAGCTTTGCTGTTCGTAACAGTTGTGCCAGACTTTCTATCATGCCCATGCTGTCCTCTGCCTTTGTGTAAATGGATTAATTCCTTCCAGCACTATAGTATGAGATAGCAGTGAATAGGTGAGAAGTTTAATTATCTAAAACAAAGTGTCCACTGTGTCTGCCCTGTGCAGTCATGGATTAAGCTATAACTAACTTATGCATTTAAATCACTTTCAAGCTATTTTAAGTCTTAAAACCTCTGCACGTGCAACTAAATTTTCACTTCAGAAAATACAGGAATGTTCAGTGTCTTGACCTTTCTGCCTTTTTTGCTGATTAGTCCCTGGAATCAGTGCTGCGTCATCCAGCTGATAATCGAACGCAGATTCGGGAACTTGGGCAGACCCTGATTGATGGAGGGATTCTTGATGATATAATCAGTGAAAAGCTGGAGGCTTTCAATGCTCGCTATGAAGAACTGAGTCACTTGGTAAGAATTTAGGGCAGGGTGGAAGTAACTTGCTTTTAAGGTCAATGCTCTGAAATGATTCCTGTTACATAGTTAAATTCATGAATGCAGGACTGCAATGTAGGTGAAGAGGAAAATATTTCAGAGTTTTTAGCCACTTCGAATTTGGAATTATGCCGAAAGCAAGCTACGTTTTTCACGTAGTGTAGGAGGAGGAGAGAGTTTTAATTCGTCATCCTTACTGTTGGATACATGGATGCAGTGCCCTCATCTGGGGGCTGCATGTTGCCGTTGAAGTTAAGGGGTTGCTGTTGTTGTTTGTGTGTTGTTGTTGTTTTTTCCTTCCCTCTAATAGCACTTTGCTCCTATACTGGAGGAAAAAAAAGTTTTTGTTTTCAGGGAAAAGGGAAAGGGGAATCTGCTTTGAGACTGACTCATTTGGCTGTTGCTGATGTTCTGTGAGTGTGTGCACCCCCCACATGTGTGCCCACGCATGTGGGACGCAAGGGTTTGTGCATGTTGATGGTGAAGACTTGGTGCTTTCATGCTAAGTGCAAGGTTTCAAGGAACTTCAAAATTCTGTTCCTGAAGGGAGTGATGGTGGAAGGAAGGAACCGTGACCCTCTGCTTTCACACATGTTAACACAGAGAATTTTTGTTCTGAGGGAAAATGTACAGGTTTACATATTAGCAATACAAAGTTGTAGTGTGTTACCAAGTCCCTGATTGCTATAGGCTGGTTTTTGGGAAATGTCTGTTTTTAACAGAGTATTTTCTCTCTGTTGACTGAGAAGACTTGTCTTCACTATCTCCGTTCTGGCAGCAGTGCTCTCTTCCTTGCTGGTCTGTTAGCGGTTACTGCTGTACAACCCACAGAGGGCTTCAAGAATGCTGCCATGGGGGACTTGCTTTTGCTCTTTTTAGAAAATCCTCATGGTGTAGGTTCCCTCCTACCCTCATCTTGTTTCACGGGAAAAAAAAATAGTATTGATTTTCCTGCTCAGCTGCTCTATCTCCCATTGCCTTTCTGTCCCGCTCAGGCGGTAAGCCGGCAGATCTCCTTGGAACAGCAGCTTCAGACCATGAGAGAAACTGACCACATGCTGCAGGTCCTGCAGGAAAACCTAGCGGAGCTGGACAGACAGCTGACATCCTACCTGACTGATAGAGTGGATGCCTTTCAGATGCCCCAGGAGGCTCAGGTATTGCAGTAGAGCTTTTCATTACAAAGCATTTTGAAGTGTCTCATGGTGTTGCTCAGCCTAAATTACATTATGAAGGCTCCCTTCCAAACCTCTGCTGATGCGCTACGTGACAGCTTCAGTGATCTGAGTTGTCTGTCCCTGTTTCTTTGGTTGTTTAAAGAGGATGTACTGAATAACAATCTCAATGGCTTTCAACTTAGCAAGCTGTCACTGGAGACAGAGTATTTCAAATAAACCTGGTCATGTTTGCTTTTACGTAGTGGATTTACTTCTGCTGGGTGATAGATGATAACAACATTCCTCTTCTCTTCCTGCAAGACTTATTTTTTTTTTTTTCCTGATATGATAGAAAATTCAAGCTGAGATTGCAGCTCATGAATCCACTTTAGAGGAACTCAAGAGAAATGCTCGCTCTTTCCCTCCTGCTTCCCCTGAATGCAGGTCTCCCCGGGGTGGAACTCAGCTGGATGCTTTGCAGGTGAGAACACTTAAGTCACTCCAAGAATTTACACTTAAAGAACTTCAGTTTTGCATTATACACTGCTGTTATCAGCCTTTATGTTGTTTGGTGTGGACAACCAAATGTTGAGAACAAGTTGCATGGGCATATGCTCTCATTAGGAGTTTAGGAAGCTGAAGTCTAATCAGTATCATGGGTGAAGTGCCAAAAGGCAGAAAGTCTCCCCATTTGATTGGAATATCTGTATGATACAGAATTACAGCTTTGTTGCATTGTAAATGAAGGTTAGGAATAGATGATGGAATTTTGCTTGGCAAATGATATTGACGTGAATACTGAATTGTGGTGGCATGAGAGATGAATTAGAATCTGAGAACAAATCCTTTAATTTTGTTCTTCCTCAAAGTACACACTTCCTACAAAGTATTGACTTAAAACTATTTTTAAAACAAGCTTTTAACAGAATATTTCTCAAAACAGAGAAAACTCCGGGAAGTGTCTACAAAGTATCAGCTTTTCCAGAAACCAGCCAATTTTGAGCAGCGCATGTTGGATTGCAAGAGGGTGTTGGATGGTGTAAAAGCAGAACTTCATGTTTTGGATGTGAAGGATACTGACCCAGATGTAATCCAGGCTCATCTGGACAGTTGCATGGTAAGTATGCGGTATTCTTAACTCACATTTGGGTTTGTTTCTTCCTTGTGTAATTCTTTTGTATCTGAACTCCTCTCTCTTCTCAGAAAATTTTATCTTAAAGTCCTGTAGAAAAGGAAACAACGTTACATTTTTCCAAAAATCACTAACAGAACAGTTGCTAATTAAGTGTGTAATTCTTTTGGATGAGAATGTGGTGATGAATTGTTAATCCCTAGATATAAGGGTGCAACAGCTGAGTTTACAAAAAATCATATCCCTTGCTCATCCTTATGTTGTGGGGAAGTATTGCTCCAGGGGCAAGTTTGCTTAGTTCTTCCTATTTGTTTTGTTAAAATACTACATGTAAGATCAAGAATAGATGACAGGATTAGCACTGCCAACTGCGGTGGTGCTATGCAGTAAATACTGCTAAACTATTATAATAAAATGTATATATTGTTATAAAAATCTTAAAATAGAGTAAAATAGCAAACATCAGGAATTTGAAGTCTACTTGGCAGATATTTTTTCTCATTACCTGTTTTGCTTTGTTCTTGATCCACAATTTAGAGCTCAAGTGCATGCTGAGGATTGGGTTCCCTGGAGGCACACAAAGTCAAGCAAAATGGGAACACCTGAACTGTAAACTATAAAGTAATTGCTATTGTGAATATATGTTTTTCAGAAGCTCTATAAAACCCTCAGTGAGGTGAAATTGGAAGTTGAAACTGTCATCAAGACAGGAAGGCAAATTGTACAGAAACAGCAGACAGATAATCCCAAAGGAATGGATGAACAACTAACAGCACTGAAATTTCTCTACAATGACTTAGGGGCACAGGTGAGAAAGATAATATATATGGACATAGGAAATCCCTTCTTTATTATTTTGGTGCCAGGTACTTTTTTTTTTTTCTTTCTTTCTAAGTTTCTGATTCTGCAGCTGATCTGTATGAGCTAATTGCTGTATCCAGGAACAATCTGAGACTAGAGATTACAGATAACAATCCTGTAGTTATGCAGAATCCCTGTGATCCCAGAGTATTCTTGAAGACAGGAAGGTTCCTAGAGCTAACAACATTTTGGCATCCTCAATATGAAGTTTGAGTATGGAGGTAATGCTACATTTCCTAAGAACTGCTAAGAAATGTGCATTTGGGTAGTTTTTTTTAGTAATGGAATAGTTAATTGCCCAAATGAAATAATTTAAAAATCAACAATTTTTTTGCCAAGAGTAGAGGGAAATAGGTTTTTTTTTCTCCTTTTTTTTTTTCTTTCCATCTCCGACTCAGGGTTGCGACGTATTCAGTGAGTGAAGCTGTGAAGCAGCCAAATTATGTTATTGGAGCAACTTAAAATGGACTCTAGAAAATGTTGCAGTGTTATAAAGTAGACAACTTTTAAAAAGATGTAGATTCCAGTGGAACTTATATATCTATATAGCTCATAACTATGTGGACAAGAAATTCAGAAGAGGCGGGCAGCTGACTTGTGATATAACGTTTTGGTTGTGTATAGGTATCTGGACTTTATTTTTTAAAGAACTTCAAAGACTGTGCTTTTTAATGTATACGTGTGAACACTAAATTGAGGTGGATGATAATTTTTGTAAACATCAATCAATTCTGACATCTGTGGCTGGATTAATTCTCTAGTCCATGTTCAAGTTAGACCAGATTAATGTGTAGTTAGTGTGAGATAGAACTAATTATACTGCAACAAGCATCATATCCTGTGTTCTCCTCAATGATATCTTTTCAAGGGCAGACTTGAAAAGTGATGTTTCAGTGAGATATATATAGATATATAGATATATATATTTCCCTTTATTGTTTCCTGCTATGGGGCCTGGTTAATGTATACCAAAAGAAACTGAATTTTACATATGTAGCAGTGACTGATTAGATTCTGTATATTTTAGTTTTATTTTGGTTTTATGTATTCTATTTAAAATAGTAAGATGCAGATGCTTATCATCTATTTTTCTTTTCAGGATCATTCTCTTTTGAAAGATTTAGAAAGACCTGGATTTTATGTAATCAAGAAGAAATGTTATACTTTCTAAAATGTATTTCAGTAAGTTCTATTGTCTCTTTTTGTAGGTGACTGAAGGAAAACAAGACCTTGAAAGAGCATCCCAACTGGCACGCAGGATGAAGAAGGAGACTGCCTCCTTGTCGGAGTGGCTGGCGGCCACCGAGGCTGAGTTAGTGCAGAAGTCCACTTCAGAGAGCTTGCTCTCTGACCTGGATTCAGAAATTGCCTGGGCTAAGGTGAGCCTGCTTTAAAAATGTATATAGTAAGTTTATATTTTTAACAGTATGGTAAAGTTATGTGGAAGGCACATGTGAATTTAAATCCCTGTAGCTTGTTCCAAAATACCTTACATGATGAGTTTGTATTTTTGGCACATCTTATGCAGTACTTCACTGGAGTTTCAGATCAGGCGTCTTAATTCGGAAACTGAGAAGACCACTGAAATAGTAAAGATATTGCGTATTTGGTACTAATAGATATCGAAGTAACTTATTGTAATAACTTAGTTGCTGATGTTCAAGAGATGGTGTGTTATTTCAATTCTGTGTTAAACATACATTCATGTACAGACGGCCACTCTTCTAGATAAACAAAACTTTAAAATCAGAGATGGCTTAGAAAAAATACTCAAGATAAGTACCCTTTCCTCCATATACATAGACTTACTTAGGTAGGTATAGCCAATAAAGCAATTGACCTTGGGCAATATCTAGTGAGCAAATCAAGGGTATGGTGTAACAAGTGTTGGGCAGAAGTGCAGAAGTGTCCAGGCTTGGCCCCCCATTTCTCCATTACTGCCAACTGCAAATGGATGCCCATGGGAGAAGGTACAAACAAACTCGAGGCATCTGGGATGACCAAATGCTCTCTGGTGCATGACTGTGCAAAAGAATTCTTTCAGGAAAGAGATTTATGTCTACTGAGAGCGAGTAAACATAGAAGCTGATTTTACCTCCTTTGGCTTTTCTCCCAAAGGAGGTGAAGACCATCTATTACACTGTTTGTTTCCTGAGGAAATAAAACCTGGCTCCTGTGCCTTTGTGATCCCAAGCAGATTATGGTGTGGTGGGTCTCGTTTCAGAACGTGCTGCGGGAGCTGGAGAGGAGGAAGGGCGACCTGAAGAGCATCACGGAGAGCTGCGCCGCGCTGCGGGCTCTGGTGGACGGCAGCGAGGCTACCCTGGAGGAGACGCTGTGCGTCCTCAACGCCGGCTGGAGCCGAGTCCGCACGTGGACCGAAGACTGGTGTGAAACCCTGCTGGTAAGGAGTCTGGGCGCCAGGAATGCTCAGGGTGGCTCCCCCTCCTCGGCCTTGGAGGAGCTGCAGTCTCTGTTGGTCTGACTTTACCCTGCTGTGAAGCCTCCATGACGCCTCACAAGCTTAAAGGAATTGATGGATTTATGGTTACTGTGTAGACAGGAAGCTGAGATGTGAGGATATATGAAATGAGGAAGGTGGGAAGTTGTTTTGCGAGTGCTTGCTGCTTGCTCATAGGCTCACTGCTGTATGCTCAGTAGTAGCGGAGGGTAGTGCTCAGTGGGTAGGAGATAAAAGCTCTCAGTCTGGATGCTGCAGCGATCAAACTATGTAAATATGCGGGCAGACAGCTATGGCCTCAGAGGTAGGACTTCCCTGGGTTCTTGTACTCCCTAGACTTTGTGGTATGACTTCGTCTTCTCAGGTGTGCCACCTCTTCCCCCTTCAAGAAAATGTTTAGCAAACACCATTCTTATTGCTTTTCCAGAATCATCAGAGCCAGCTGGAGATCTTTGATGAAAATGTTGCCCACATAAGTACTTGGTTGTATCAGGCTGAAGCCTTGTTGGATGAGATTGAGAAAAAACCAGCAAGCAAAAAGGAGGAAACAGTGAAGGTGGGAAGTTTACCTTTAAAGGCGGAAGCTGTCAAATACCCATTTTTGGCTTCTAAACAAAATCAAGTTGAATTTGCTGCTTCCTTCCCCCTCCCTTCCTGTATGTTATCTAACGTAACCATCTGCTTTTTCTTCCACTTCTCAGCGTTTAACATGTGAATTAGATGATGTTAGTCTGCGAGTGAATAACGTGCGTGACCAAGCCATCATCCTCATGAAAGGTCGAGGGGTGTCGTGTCATGAGCTGGTTGAACCCAAGCTGGCCGAGCTCAACCGTAACTTTGAGAAGGTCTCTCAACACATCAAAAGTGCCAAGGTGAGGAGGAAAGGGCCCAAAATGTTCCTGTGGTATCTATACCAAAATAATGAAAAAGAGCTTTGGGGACTGGTACTAAAACAGAATTTTGTTATTTTGTTATTCTGGTTTATTAATAGAGCTTTATATACTAAAAATAGATTGGCTCATTTTTGATAATTGCTTTCTGAGTTACCTAGAGAGCAGATACTGACTTGAGTTGCAAGGGGAAGTTAACAAATAATTGGATATTATAAAGATTCAGAAAAATGTAATATTATGGCACATATTTATTTGAACTACACACCAGATCATAAGATAATTTCAGTGGAGGTTGTTTCTTTGGTTTTACTTATTTTTCTTTTAAGATTGAGATGTGCAGATTGGGGCCTAAAGCTAGAAGCCTGCCAGTACCTACCAACACTTTTACAAGCTAACCTTGTTTTATATCAAACAGCTCTTTCAATTTTATTCTACAGATATTTGGTAGTTCTATGTGCTTATTGATAATTTAAACCAATGCTCCATGAGAATGTATATAACATCTCAGACTAAATTTTCAGCTTGAAAAACTTTTATTTTTCTTTGCAGATGCTTGTTGGACAAGAACGACTTCCTGTCATGTCAGAGCCCCGTGAAGTCAGAGTGGCTTTTCCAGACCTAGACAAATTTGAGTGTGACATACAGAACATGTTAAAGGTTGTGGAAAAGCATGTGGAGTTGAGTGAGGAAGATGAAAAGGTTTGTGAGTACTGGAAGAAAGCAAGCTGGCTAAATCTTTCTGTTGTGTTCAGTTGAGTGTTACCTTTCTCCTGGGTTCCAGGGATTTTTTTTTCTTTTTATTAGAGAGTTTTTTTTCAGCTAGCTATCAAAAATGGAGGGAATTTCCAGGCTGTTGGAAATACTACATGATTTCTGCATGCTTTTCCTAAAGTGATTTTCCAAGTTTTCCAAGTGGTAACCAGTCATTTTTCAGTCTGTATTTTCGTCATGATTTTGTAAAATTTGCTGCATGTAGGGAACTTTGCTTTCATTCCTCTTCTTCTGCTTAAAGTAGCTTTGTCAGGTATGCTTCCTATAAAAATAATAAGGTGCAAAGCATTTTCCTTTGGTATTTAGCTCTCTGAGCTTCTATTGCAGTGATTACTTAATGGAACTGACATTTTACTTTGCAGATGACAGTTAGTTTAGTCCTCTTATCTAGTGTCTTGGGTAGACATCTTTCTTAATTTAAATTTTAGGTAATAAAGTTGTAAATAGTGCTGAAGTCTTAGCCTACTCCTGCTGAACAGGCAGCAGTAGCCAGCTACAAGGGAGCTTCCTTCAGGGCAAATTTTGCAGAATGACTAAGGAGCTTTTTAGGATTTGGTAGTTCTGGAGGAGAGAAATGTCTTTGCTTGGATTTATTTTGTTGACATTTGGATAATTTAAAAAAAAAATGGTAGTATTACTATTAATATCTGGGCAGTGTTAAATTTGTTTTGAAAACTACAGCTGAGCTTTTCTGTAGATGACTGTGGACTTTTGTATTTTTAGCTGGATCAAGAAAGAGCTCAAATTGAAGAGGTTTTGCAGAGAGGAGGGCAACTGTTACAGCAGCCCATGGAGGACAGTAGGAGAGAGAAGATCCGCAGGCAGTTGTTGCTTTTGCAGAGCAAGTACAACAACACACAGGTATCGTTCTGATAACTTGTACAATTACAGCTCATTCCTCATACGGTCTTTCTTTCAGTAGGCCATTTACAAGTTGTTTGTGGCTTTCTTTAGCTCATAAAATTGTCTAGGAATGTTGAAATTTCAACACCTATGCCTATATGCCTATGTACCCACATATTCTGACTCTTTGAATCTCTGCAATTACAAAATAGGAATTTTGTTATTTGGAAGAGTTTTTAAAATAAAGAAACATAATATGAAAGGGGAAAAAAAAAGGCTTTTTCAGAGCTTCAGAAAGGCCCACTGTGCATTGATGTAGTTGAGTTCAGATAACAGAACTGATAGTTCTTCATTCTGTCTTTACCAGTCTTCCTACACAGCTTTATCTCAGTCATTCAGGCATGTGCAAAACAGTGGCTGCTCAGACATGTGCAAATGTATTCGTGAAATTCATGACAGAAGAGGTAGAAGTGAATGCAAGTCTGCCAAGGAATTGTGCTCGCCTCTTATATACTATAACATATATCTGTATATTATAGTTTTTATAGTATAGCATATAGTGTGTATGTATATATAGTGTGTTTATATAATACAGCATCTATACTGTGTATAATTCTATAGTGAGTAGTATCAACAATAGCTTGTCAAGCATGTTGAGGTGCTTTCAAACACATGCCATATTTCATATGTTTGTGTAGAACAAACAGATACGTAGGTCCTGCTGCTGCGTGCAGCTCACGTGCACAGTATTCAAGCGGGAAAGAGGACGCATTGCTCCAAGTGTCAGGGTTGGAGTGAGCCTGTAACCACTTTAATACACCTGACTACATAAAGAATTCTCCCTTCTCATACTGTATTTTCCTAATGCACTGGGTTGTAGGAGTGTAGGTCATTTCAAAGGAGGCAGGTGGTGGAACTCTCTCCAGTGTTTTCACAGTATAAGAAGGAATATGATAGTCTAATTAAATGGCTGGATGAGGCTGAGCACAATCTCTCAGGGCTGCAAGGAGTGGAAGATGAACAAAAGTTACAGGTAAAGGAGATTTTTGTTATTACTGTGTTTTATTTGTTCCATAAAGAAAACAGAATGAAGGCAATATATGAATTTGAGAGATTGCTATACAGGGCTTTTGGCTGTGCTTTTGATACTTCCCTGGGAAGAAGTGTCCTAAAAGTGACTGCATTAATTTTTCATTTGGAAAATAACTGCATATGCCAAGTCTGAGATTTCTACAGAGTAGTCATAAGTCCAAAAGGCCCCATTCCACCAAGGCCGAATCCTTGTCTGTGATCTGGCAGAGCAGTTGGATCAGGGCAGCCTCCGCTGTTGGTCGCACACACAGGGATTGAGCTCTGTTGTTTTCAGTGCCCCTGGCCTGAACTGCATGGTTCAGTTTCTAAGTGGTGTGGGTGTAGTTTGAGCCACAAGAATCCTGTCTCTGGATCGCATGGTAAGGGTAAGATGTCTGAACACACCTTACTCTGCTGCTGCGTTTCACTCCTGTAGCTGCTTACCCACACGTAGTGAATAGTACTGTACATAAATAAGATTAATTAAAAATGACAAAAGTGAACGTATTTCTGATTTTTGAGTTGTCAGTTGTGTGTGGGGGATCTGAACAGAACTTCACAACTAAGTTATTAGAATGCCAGAATCTGATAAAAGTTTACCCAGAATTTGCACAGAAAGCTATTTGTCTTAGTTGTTGAGGATAAAGATACCTTTTTTTTAATATAAATGTATGTGTGTATATATATGTATAGTGTGTGTATATATATTTCCTTATTTAATTCCTCTTTTTTATCCTTCAAAGCACTTTGGCTGCATGGCACTTTAATATTTAGGCTTTAATACATTAATATTTTAGACAATAACAGTGAGAAGTCTTGTGAAGCGATAAGCAATTTCTTGGACAAGCTTGGATGTTAGGTAGTCTCGAGTACTCCTCAGTTTCTGGTTATGAAGCTTCATAATTAAAACAAATCAATCTCTTTGATTGCTCTGTAACTTTTTAACTGAGAACCAATTAATCAGGCAGCGGCAGGGAATGAGGGATGCCCTGGCTGCCTGTGAGCGCCAAGCACTGGCAAGTGTTGGGTCTCCGTTTGCAGCTCCAGAGCTCCATGGCTTCAGGTGACCCTGAGAGCCACAGACCCACAGCAGACCGTCTGCGCTGCTCAGTCACATGGACTCTTCAGCACCAGCTGCCAAGGTGAAGCTGCTTTAGCCTTCTCCTTAGGGAGGCTGGCAGTTACAAGCTTCCCATGTGCCATGTGGGTGACAGCCGGGCAGGAGAGCTGGCCCCAGGGCCCGATCACCAGCTTCTCTCTACCGTGTTGGATCCCCAGTCGTTGCTCCTACTTGTTCTGTGGGGAACAAGGGACGCGATCCGGACGTGATGTCCTTTGTAGACCTGACTAATGCCAGGAGATGTGGTCAGTCCATAGACACTTGATGTAAAACAACCTGATTCCTTTTTGTTGTTTGAACGTCAGCTACTTTCAGTGCCTCAATCAGAGATTAAAAGAAGCAAAGTGCACCCTGGCCCACAGGAGCAAACAACTCCGGCCATAGGCTGGCCCTTCTGGTCACTGTTGAACTCTCTGCAGGTTGACTGGTCTTCTCTTGCTTCCTGTAAAGTGATATTCCTGAATTGTTGCATCTTGATATCTAGGCATTGAGTACAGAATACTGTGTAAATACGGGTTGTAATAGCAATTACAAGTCTGTTGGTGGAGAAATGTTATCATTGCTCAGATAAAACATGCTTAGTTTTCAGAGCTAGCTTCTAGTTTAGGTGAATCAGCTGCGATTTCAGAAAGATCAGAGCAGTTTTGTTACTGCTGTGAAATTCTGAAACTGCTGCTTTTGCTTTACATGCCTTCACCTCCAGTCTTCTGTTTGAGTAGCAAACCAACCTGCCTCTCATGACCTTGTTTTGCTTCTGTGGCTTGTGCTCTTATCTGCTTTACTGATTGATCTTGAACGTCTGTGCCCTGAGGTTCTGCTTACTTGCTTTTTTCTTTTTCTTTCTTCCTTTTTTTTTTTTTTATTTTTCTTCTCCATTCTCATCTCTCCGTATAGTCTGTACCATTCCTGAAGGGAGCAATAGTTTTCCCCCAAAAGAACAGATCTATTCAGATGTTTTTTTTGCATAAACTGCAATACAGACTTCATATTGAAACCTCTTGAAGTAGTGCTCTTACAGTAAAGAAAACGTGTTTATTTGTCATTTGTGTTTTTTATAGGGAAAGTTCTGGATCATATTTGAATATGAACATTAATTAAGAGGTTCTCAAATATATTGTTTACTGACTACATTAATCAACACTGAAGAGCAAATAAATGGACAGGAGATTTTGGCTTTGGAAGAACTAGTTATGAAGAGAAGGGCCAAGGAAGGTTTAAAATGTGGGCATTTTCAAACCAAAAGGGTGTTTATTTGCAAACAGGCCAACTAATATGTGATCATCTGAGATTAGATTGGGTAAATTTTTTTTTACTTATTTTTTTTTCCTTAACGTTGTAAAGTGAACTATAAAATTTCATATGAATATTAGACTATATCTTCCAAATGCACTTAAAATAAAGCATATCCAAGTTGAACCTTTGGTTTTTTTTAGATTTTACTTCAAAATGTATAAAGTGTAAACTGAGAAAGGAAGATGAAAACCTAAAAGTAAATGTGACTTGTAGGTCAGACTAGATGGGAGGAGACACTTTTTTATTTGTCCACTGAAATAACATTATTTTTAGCAGCGCTAGGTGGAAGTTCTTCTTTATAGAATGTGCACTTGTAACTAAGTATTTCCCAGTCCTGCTTTTTCCCTAGAAGTTTTTTTGAGAGTAGGCAAAGCTGGTAGAGTTGCGCTCTCACCAGTACAATTAGAACAGAGCAGGGCACTGCAGTCACACACGCAGATTTTCTCATAAATCATCTTTAACTCCTCGCTTGTGGCTGCTCAGGAGAGCCGGAGCAGACGCCCGCGTGCCTGAGGAGGTGCCCAGCTCTGTGAGAGGTAGGGGTGTGCGTGCGGCGCGGCTCAGCTGGAAGTTCTCGCTCCTCAGCCAGTCCCGTTTCTGCTGCCGGTCTGCAGAGGAAGGTTGGGAACAGCTGAGCGCCCCAAACCTGGCTGCGATGGGGCAGTAACGTGCGTGCCTCGCTCGCACGCGGTCAGCCTGAGGGCAACGGCCGGGGAAGGAGGGAAGGCAGCCGGGTCACCGAGCCCCCCGGGGCCGCTCTGCAGCAGTGCGACCCCGGGAGCCCTGCGCCGCTTGGCCCTGCAGCAGCACCCTGGCCCAGCGGGTGCTGTGGAGAAAGCAGGAAGGTTCAATATGAGTTTCAGGATTTTCAGCGAGTGGAAAGCCAGTTTGCGGACCGCTGGCTGATGCTGTTTAAACCTCACGTGGGTTTTTTTTATAGTGGGCAGGGGAAGCAATGTATGTGAAACACAGTAATAAAATAACTCCAGGGAGCTTTTATTTGGATGAAGTCCAGCTTTGCACTGCTGTCTGTGTGCAAATGGGCCTTCTGGCATGTTGGAGTGTTAGAAAAAAGCACTTGGTGCAAACAGAGCAAACTGCTGAGCTGCAACAGACATAAAGTGTTTGTTGTAACCCAGTCTGGTCCGGCACTGTCTGCACTGCAGGGAAAAAGATGTTTTCAGTTGTCTGCACTTTGCCTGTTGTCTTTGGGCCTAGGGCCTCTCTGGCCACAGGGAAATCACAGCAGTGTCTGAGCAAGTGGCTTTTGGTCTGTATTTCAGTGCGGACGGCTGGCAAAGCATATGCAACATGGCAAGAAAATGTTTGTCAGGAGGGCATCAGGGAACTTGTTTTGGACTCCTAACCAAAGCATTTGTGGTAGTGGATGTTTTTTTATTGCAGCTTGCTTGTTGTAGTGGCATTGAGTTGGAAGTTAATGCTGCTTACTTTAAGGTGTTTGGTACTTAATGTGTGTGCAGATCATATTTCAGTGTGCAGTGAATGACTTGAGCACAGTGTATTTTGTGGTAAAGCTCTTGTGGAAGCACGGCTGTGTTGCCAGGTTCGGTTACGGGGAGGAGACTGTGTGCTCTTAAAAATTAAAGCATCCTTGGGAACAGTCAGTGCATGAGATCAAGTCCTGCGAGGTGAAATCTTTTGACATGCTTTTTTGCTGCAGTTCTTTCTGCCTTTGAACTGCATGAACTGTGTATTTAGATTCCAGGTGATTTGAATGACATATTTGAAATGCTCAGAAATATGTGAAGGATAAAGATATGGACAGGTGCCTGCAAACAACTTTGTTAGAGGGACTTAATATTTCCTGGTTGCCAGCTGTGCTACCTGCCTGCCTGTGTTCCCAGTAGTCCTGCAGTAATTCCAAGCAGAATGCACTAGGTGATTTACACTGTGAACAGGTGATTTATCTTAACTACATTCTCAGCCATAGCTTTTAAATCATACCAAGAGCAGAACACCTCTACTCCTCTGTCTTGCTGAAAACTCAGATTTACTGTGTACAGGACAGTGACTTAGATATGGCTTGAATTCCTCCGTAGCTGGAGGTGGGTTTACTTTTTACTGTTACTTTTTATGAACTGTGTGGTTTTCAAGGATGGTACCGGGATCTCGTGGGATAAGAAACCTTTTCAGCAAGAAACGTCTCTCAGTGTGTGGAGCATCTGCTTCACTGGCCTCTCCCTGCTGCCTCTGCTACCAAGGCACCAATGTTGTTCCTTTAAAGGGAACTTCCAGAGATGCGGAGTGCGATGCTCGGATCTAGTGTGTCATAAGGAAAAGCTGCCTTAAATTTGCTGTCCTTGCTTTGGCAAGGTACTTGGCTAGATAATGATGGCTAAGATCTGAAGGAGTTACTTACTACTAGAAAATGAGTGTTTTAATACCAGTGGAGCCTTGATTAATTTTGAAAATTGCTTGGGGAGATGGGGGTGGGGATGCCTGCTGAGCAGAACATGGAAAGCGAATGAGTTTGCTTCACGGAACTGGTAACTTGCGGAAGGTTTCATGGCCGAGGAAGCAGACGGCAACAGAGATACAGGTCCCATCAAGTGATACTTATGTAAAAGGCTAAGCATCAAGATAAGAGGAACCAAAGCAGTCAACATCCTTCCTGCTCCCCAAGGTTACTGCGAAGCATTTTAGATAAAACAGTTATAAAACAGTTATTATAACTGTTTGTTTAACTTGCCTTTTTTTTTTTTTGTCAATATTAGGACCAGCCCCGTGCTTTGTAGGTCTTAGGGCTTTCTGAAATTATATAAGTTGGTTGGACTGAAAAACCTTTGTTTTGTCTTATACTGTAGAAAAGTGTGTATTTAGAATACAGTCTTTTGATTTAGGGTAGTTTTTCCTTAAAATTATTTGTTCTTTGAAATATAAAATTAACTTTCCTGTTTCTCTAGGCAATCCCCGTCCAGCAGAGGTTAAAAGGCCGCTTTGCCCCCGGAGTTAGGAGCCTTCCCTTTTCCGCTGAATACCTGGTTGAGATCAACAAAGTCTTGCTGGCCATGGCTGATGTTGAGCTGCTGCTGAATGCGCCAGAGCTGAACACTGGCATCTACGAAGATTTTTCGACTCAGGAAGACGCACTGAAGGTATTGCCCATTTTAAGCATGGGGTTGGGAGGGAAGAAGGGAATAGCAGAACCAAACCAAGCAAACAGAAGTCTCCGAAAGGGCTGTTATGAGTGGCTGCCTTTTCACTCAACATGTGTTGGATCAGTATATGTTGTGAATTACGTAGCTTAGTGGTAGAGGATTTTTCTCTCTTATTATAGAAATTGTCATGGTTTTCATTGTGTAGCCTGTATATTTTGTATGTGAACATTAAAGGTGATCTCCAAATGCTCCCTCATGGTCCCTTCAATGACTCTTCTTCTTTGTGCCGTATTCAAACAGTTCCTTCCCTGGTAGAGGCAGAAAGGGATATTCTTGACATTAATTTGATACTGAATAAGGCCCCAAGACTTATTGCTTGTTTGGCTGTCATTAGCAAAACACTAATTTTAAGCTCCCACTACTCCTCATTCCAAGTCCATGCATCTACCTGTGTGATTAACAATGAGGAAGTTGTTAAGAATTTGTACTTCAAAAGGAAATGATAAAAGGATGTTTAAAACCTGTAACTCCTACTGTCAAAAGAGAGTTAAATATGCAGAAGCCTGAGTCCCGCAACTGACTTCAGACATGCACATGAGCAGAGAAAACATCCATGTAAGCGGGACATTTCGCATGGTGTGGGGCAGTGTGGGTGTCCCTTTGTGAATTGGGAAGCACTGTTGGGTTCTTGTGTGGTTTTTTTTTTTTTTTGCACTAGAGCTAATCATGCTTTGCCTCTCACCTAGAGCTGGTTCAGCTGATTCTGTACCCACTCCACATGTCTTTTAAAATTGTTTCAGAATTTTACACTCTTCTCTTCCCACCTGTGATCAGTGCAGACCTTCTGGTGCCCTTGTGCTCTGCATACATTTCCCTCATACCTTATTCTTCCTTCTGGTTTCCTCCTCTTCCTTGGCCTGGCCTCCTGACAAAGAAGGCCGCCTTGCTGCTTGTCTTCATGTCCTGATGCTGTGCGACTCCTTTGCAAGTGGCTGTAGAGACTGCTGAAGGAAAGGAAGAGCAGCTCACACCCTTTCACTTGCGGGCTCCCCATGCTAAGCATTTTCTTGAATTGTTACTGTTTAATAGCCCGGGAACAGGAGAGAACACTTGCATGTTGTAACTGGTGGGCACCATGAAACAATTATATTGAATATTTGGCTTTTCACATAGTTGCTCAAAGCAAATAGAGGAAAAGGTGCCAACCTTTGCCAGAGTGAGTGATTTTCCTGTTTAGCTGATGAGATTCTCTTCCCTGTTGACTCTGTTAATGTGCTCCTCTAGGTGCAATTAGGAGTGTGTATGCTAAGCTGGGTTTAAAAGATTTCATTTTAGTGCAGGTCTTAAAACTCACCAAAATTTCAAAATTGTAGTGATATGAAAACACTTCTAGAAAAAAAAAAAAGAAAATAGCAGAACACAAGATTTTTAGAAGCGGTGATGTTTTAAATTCAAAAAGGTATTAAATGTCAGTGTTGGTGCATTGGAATGATTGTTCCCTCTGCTGGGGATTTCTCAAAATGCTGTCTGGTTTTAAGTGAGGTATTGCCACTTCATAGTTCAACCGTGTTTGAGGTAGATGGCTCAACTTGTCATTTCTCTCATACTTTGTCATTTAAATTACAACTACGTAGCTTTTACTTTTTTAATTCTGTGCATGTGAGAGTTATGTAAGCAATAATATCAAACATCTTGTGCCTCATTTTTTTTAAGTGATGAAAGAATGTGAAATGTCTTCATGCCACAGGTGTTTTTGGTTAATAATCAAGATCATGCTATTCTGAGAAACACAGTGTCCATTTTAACCTCAGACGCAGATCATCTATTACTTTGTGCTCTTCATAAAAAAAAAGTATGTGCTTAAAAAGGTTTGAATTTAGCATTCTGAATGCTAAATATTTCTATCAGCTAGTGATGCTGATGTTTCAGTTTTATTGTGGATACTGATTTTAGAACAATTTTTCAGAGAGATTATTTTGGGTTCTTTTTTTCCTGCTGGTACTGACTTTCCTAATGGCTTGTGTCCTTCCTGTGCTTGCAGAACATAAAAGATATTTTGGACAGACTTGGGGATCAGATTGAGGTCATACATGAAAGGCAACCTGATGTTATACTGGAAGCATCTGGACCCGAGGCCATCCAAATAGGAGATGCCCTCACCCAGCTGAACGCAGAATGGGACAGAATTAATAGGATGTACAACGATCGTAAGTGGTAAGTCAAGGATTTCTGGCTTGTGTCACCGAGGGGTAGCTGCTTTATGTATTTGAAGAGCATAAATGTTTTACAGAAATATCCAAATAATGTAGTTATATAGAGTTTGGGAATAGTATTCAGTATATCAGTCTTCAGCATATCAGAGAGTAGTTACCAGAATTACTGAATGCTGAAACAGTCAGCATGCAGGTTCTAGTTCGGGTGCTCTCTTATGAAGCCAATTGCTTTACTTTTTTTATTTTATACATATAAACATAAAATTTCCTTTTCTCAACACTCTCAAAAGCTGCAGTTTCTCTTATGCCCCGAAGTAAAAGAAGGCTGAGCTACGTGGTGTGTTAATTTGTAATACAGTCCTATATGGAAGATAGTTCTACACTGAAAACATCTTTTCGTCTGAAAACCTTTTAAATGTTAAAAAAAAACTCTATACCACTTTGTAGACTTAGTAGATGACTAAATGACTGAAAATGAAACTTTCTGGAACATGAGAATTAAATGGAAAGGCTCATACTGTGCTTACATTTACCTTTTACAGTATTTGCTTTTCAATCATAATGTAAAAAAAAAAGATAGATAATGCAAATATCATGCAGATTGTAATGTGTGGCCGTGTTTGCTTGCTTTGTAGTGCTGCAAATCTGTTATCAAACACATTTAGTAGCATCTTTTGAGTAGATTCTTTTAAGAAGAGTATGTCACACAAACTGCTGTTTTCAGTTGTGTTAGGACATGGACAGGTATTTACGAGCCTGTTGGTGGTTCTGTCTGAGCAGGGGCTGCTGGCTGCCGGTTTGCGCCTGTCACATTTGTGTTTATGTCTGTAGCTCAGCGACCTTGTTTTCTTTTCATGTATGAAGCGTGTATGAGGCACTAAATTTTGGCTTATTTTTTGTCTTTTTTTTTTGGTAACTTAAAAGTTTTAGGTTTTTTTTACCTTTTCTACGTCAGTAAAATCTCATTTGTTTTTAACAATTAAGCTGAGTTGACCATAAACTTAGAAGATTTGGTCTGGAAGGTTTAAATACATGTTTTTCAGAATTTCTTGTTCTTTAGGATTTAACCATGTGCATAACATTAACAAAAAAAACTTGTGTGCAGGAAATATGAGTAAGTCTTGATTGATTGAAAACAAGGTATAATTTGAATGAAAATTTCGCTAGAAGCTCTGTGCTTGTTGAATTTAATTAGTGAGGAAAATAGATTCAGTGGCAACTCCTTAAGGTTTGCTTTTGGATAGCTTTGATGTTACACTGCTAATTTCAGATTGCATATGCATATATGCAGTATAATGCTGGTCTCTGCTGGAATGTAGACAAAAATAATGGGTCACAGAGATAATCTTGATCTTCCCCCTTGTTACATCAGTGGGGGCCCTCTGATTAGCACAAGACCTGCCCTCCTATATCTTTAAAGAAGATGGTTTTTATTAGTTTGGAATGGGATGCTCTCCAGTCTGCTCGAGCTGGTGCAGATCTCCTGTTGTTTGCCTTAAATGAGCCCTGAGTCCTTTGAGACATCTGTCTCATTTTCTCTGCAATGCCGAGGTAATGTTGGCAACGAACAAACTGAACACAAGTTACTCTCTATTCCTTTCTGACACACTTTCTTACTTAACAGTCGTGTACTCTTCTTGTTAGTTTGTTAACAGTGTGGAACTGTCTTTCTAGCTAGTTAATAACAACCATTTCACTCTCCTACTGTGGTAATGCAGCTTTTTGCCGTGGTAGAAAACATTGCCTTTGGAGTTAGTCTACCTGTTAATTTGTGATTCCAAATACGGCAATAATAGCAAAATTTGTGGGAAATTGTGGTGGGATTCAACTGTTTAAGACTCGCTTATGCATGTCCGCTGGCAGTGCCGTCAGTTCTATGTAATCAAAATCATCTTATTAGATTCCAGGCAGCAACAACCGTGGCTTTATGGGTGGAAAAAAAAAGTCCTGAGCAATTAATCATATTTCATATTTCACACTCTCTGGTATCCGAGCTGTTTTATTATATAGAAAAAAGGTTCTGCAGACCAATTTGGTGCAGCTAATCAATCTTTAATTATCTTCGTGATGGGAGGAAAATTTTGCCGAGGACTGCATTTTTTTTTTTTTTTTTTTTTTGCCTTCAGCTGTTAGCTGGTGGGAGCCTGAGCTGTTGGCTTGGCCAGCTCCTGCCGGGTCTGCAGGGCTTCGGCACGGGCGCTTTGCTGAGCAGGCTGTACTCAGCCTTTCCCTTTGCAGGGCAAGTGGTTGGGACTAGCAGTCCTCAAATGCCAGTAGCACCCGTATTCTAGCTTTTCCTCTCTATTGCTGTGGATGCGTTTATGAACTCGCGTTGCTGCTCTTTCCCGACAGCGGCTTCGACAGGGCGATCGAGGCATGGAGGCAGTTCCACTGCGAGCTCAGCGACCTCTCCCAGTGGGTGGCGGAAGCCGAGGGGCTCCTGGCCGGGGCCCGCGGAGCAGACGGCCGCGTGGAGCTGGAGGCAGCCGCCTTGCACCAGCAGGTAGGCACAGCCTGCGCGGAGAAGAGGCCGACTGGAGGCAGCCACGGCTTTGGTGCGACACGCCGATTCTGCGTGAAGATACTGGGTGGGAGTTGAAACTAGCGCGCGCACACACACACACACACACACACACAGTTATAGTTGTATTAGACTTTAGACCTGATTGTTTCTGACTTCACTTCTAGGATTTAGCTCCGTGATGCTTTTCTAGATAAACATTATGAAAGAGCAGACTTTCTGCCTAGCTGAAACTACCTTACTGTCTCATAAGTAAGGAGATGAGAACGTGACTTTGAAGATGTGACATTTCTTCTTTTTATTGTGATGTGAGGAACAGGTGTTAGGTATCTGTTACAAAAGAAACATATGACCTACCTAATGTATCTTATTGTCTGAGCTTTTTAGATTTTTTTTTCCAGGGCATTCCCCTTCTCTTTCATGAATCATCTTGTTTCTGGTCTAGCTGCAAAGTTTGCAGTAACGGTGTAAGCTTTTTATGGTCGTTAAGGATGTTCGGAGGCTTGATCGTGATGCATTCTGGCTTCCCTTAGAGTTTCCTGGATTCTCTGTGATACATGGAGACTAGGATAGCATAGCCATTATTAACCTTGCTAAAATACTGTCAAGTTGCAGAAATAGTCAGGGACACATATAATGAGAAGGACTGGTTAAAAAGTCATACCATCTACCAGTGTAAAAAAGCATTTCATGTTAAGAGGAAAGAAATCCAACTGCCCTGGATCTTTAGAGGTCCCTTCCAGCCTAAAGCATTCTGTGATTCTGTGAAATCAAAACTGAGTGTGGATTCTAGACCTGTGGTTTAAATGACTACTTTTGATCCTAAGTGGTATTCAGCAACCTATTCTGTATCATTATCTCCCTTTATGACATTCATTAGGAAATTGGACTAGATTCAAAAACAGACTCTTAACTGACAACAATGGCATCCAGTTTTAGACAAGATGGCTCTGAGTGCCCTTTTGAACAAAATAAGATGCACCAGGCAGGGATGCTCAGTATTATGAGCCACAGAGCAAAGTCACTTTAGGTCAGTAATAAAATTCTGTGTGACTTTTGTGTTTCTGACAGGAACTTGAGGAGGGAGTGAGCAGCCATCAGGCCAGCGTTGCAGCCCTGAACAGGACTGGGGAAGGAATCATAGAGAAGCTCCCTGCTACGGACGGGGGCTTCCTGCAGGAGAAGCTGCTGGGGCTGAACAGGCGCTGGGAGGCGATCACTGCCGAGGTCATGGAAAGGCAGCAGAGGTAATAAGCTAATCGGAAATGTGTGTCTGAGCAGATGTGGTGAGGAGAACCTCATTTAGAAGACTCCAGGAGAGCCAGCGTATTCTCCAGCATGCTGTCATTAGTCTCTCTCTTTTTTTTTTTTTTTTTTTTCTCTCCTGACTTTCAGACCTCGGATTTTGAATGGTCTTCTAGGACCAAATTCTCATAAATCCACCTGTAATTGACTGCTTAGTGATGCTGTCATTGGGTTGGTTGTGTAAAACACAGACACAAAAGCTCCTTTTATTTTTTTTTTCAAATGTTTTCCTTTGTTTTTGAAGTCCCTGCATTGCTAATTCAGAGGTTTTTGGTGGGGAAATGGAAAGGATGAGGAAGCAGTATTTTCTCTGGCTGAAGTAGCTGAACTGTAAATACATGACTTTGCTTTTTAATTTTGCATTGCCTCAGAGATGCTTGTTGAAACTCTTTCACTGTGGATATTCAGGAATGATGCTATAAAATAAAAGGTTGAGCTCTCCTTTTGCAATTATTTTATCTATTTGGCAAGGTAAATTCTAAGCAAAATGAAAATGGTGAAATAGGCTTAAATTTACTTCAAAAAATCAGCATGAAAGGTTGTCTTAAATAAATACACATTTTCAGGGCATCTGAGGATACAAAGTTTCTGCTTAATTTTAATGATAAATCTCTGGAATGAATAGCTATTTTTGGAAGTTACTGATATCATTATACTTTAAGTCTTCCCATGCATTTAAAAGTGAAGTAGCACTTTTCTTAATTTAATTTGGGCAACTATATTAAGGAATATAAATACTTCCTTTGCAGTTTTTAGGGGCATTTCTAGTGTTTTCACAGAGATTGTGTAGGTGGTTTACATTGATTAAGCCTGAGGACCTAAAAGAGACAATAATGACCTTTTATTTGATATTTTCTACAGACCTTTTAAAACGTGTTTTGTACTTTTGAGCTGAAGTTTATCTATTTTTTTTAAGTGGTAGTATTAATTATAGAAAGTATCTTGCAAGAATCTTTTGAATACTAGAATTAAATACTGTTGCTGCTGAAAAACATGTGTTCATGTTGCATGGGGAGTAGTTCGATTGGCATGCCCTGTTCCCTGCAGAAGAGTATGTGGATTTGTGGTTTTGTTTTTAAGGTTGAAAGGTGAGAATCAGCAGCTGATAGACTACAGAAAGAAGCTTGCTGAGCTGCGTTGCTGGTTGGAAAACGTAGAAAATGCTTTGGATACAAGATTTACATTCAACCATGAAGAAAACTGGAGAGAATTAAAGGCAAGAGAGATTAGTGTGTGTTGTGGGCATGTGTGTGTTAACTTTTGGGCAGGAAAATTTTCACAATTAAAAGTTATATATGTGAGAAATACTTCTGTGAGAGTATATACCCAAGCAGGGAGCATATTGTAATGAAGTCATGTTGACTGATAACTGTTATTTAGCTAGAAGATGGTGACTGTGTTTCAGAAAGAGGGAAATATATTACCAATCCAATTTAGCAAGTTGAAATTTTACTTTCACATGTCATTACTTGATTTAATTTTTAAAATTGTTAAAATTGTAGCAAAACAAAGCAATAAAGCAAAACAAGCCACAAAATAATTTTAAAATGCTAGTAAGATCTCACTAGCAAATGAAAGTTAATATTTCAGTGCACTTGTAGTAGAATATATTAGAAATCTCAATAACAGTTGAGATTTTGCATTGCCCGCAAAATAAGTTAATAAAAGATGGGTAAGTAAAACCTATTGTCCTGTCTGTTGGACAGTTTGATACCTTGAGTAAAATCATAGAGATGAAACATAACCTTCCATCAGACTGTGAAGGTTTTTGTCCTTGTAGGTGATGTGGTGCATGGATAGGGGTGCAGGGCTGTTTGAGCACGGGTGCCTTCAGCTGCAGTCCCAAACCTACCCTTTCTCATTAGGTCTTCAGCGAAGAGATGGAAGGACAGGGAGACAAACTGGACTGGCTCAACAGAACTGAACCTGAAGTGCTTTTGGATGAAAGTGTCTGTCCTCAGGAAAAAGACAGACTTTCTGATAGCCTGCAGTCTGTCAATGTGAGGTGGAGTAAGGTATGCATTTCTGCAACATTGGCTACCTATGGCTGTAAGAGTGGTGTATTTGGAATGATTGGCTTCCCTGCCATCTGGATGTGATGTGCCAAAAATACCTTGGAAGCCACACGTGTGTGTGCAAGTTGGGAACTGTGACCACAGGCATGGATTTCTAATCTGTGTCCACTTGAAAATCCTGGTGGAAATTTATCTATGGGCATGAATTATCCACTACTTCAGATATTTTATAGTAGCTTTCTTTCAAAGAGGCGATTGAAAATACTTTTTTTTTGTGGTAAACCATAAGACAATAATTTGAAATTGAGTGTGTCAGAGTAAGTGTTTGCTTTTTAAGAAAACTGAATGGTTGCAACTGCTAAGAAAGACGGCAAATGAAGTTGAGATAAGGTTACATGAGGAAAATATTTGATCCGTTTTCTGGGGTTCTTCCCGAATTTAAATGAGAAATCAGAAACTGTATTGAACTCCTTGGTCTCAGGGCAAAGTGTGAGAGAAGAAAATCACTCATTGGTTTGAGTGAAAACTTTTTTTCCAAGGAGGACCTGGAGATCTATATGAAAAGAGATTGAAATTATTTGATATTACTTATATTGATAAAGTGTGGATGTGGGAGATAAGAATTAGTCAGAAAAAGAAATTGTTGATAGTTCAGAGAAAGAAAAGTTTGTTTCTTACCCACTCAGTTATTCATTTGTATTTTACATTTATTGGCTACCTCTTCAAAATTGTAGGGAATTTTTTTTTTCTTCTACAGTAGTGGTGACTTTTTTCTTTTTTTTTTAAGTTGAGTTCCCTATTTCTCTACCTTCCTGTCTGTCATGACCAGAAATCATATGTGTCTCATACAACACCTTCAAAAAGCTTTCAAATTAGTCATTACTTCAGTACATGGACAGTAAAAAAAAAAAAAAAAAATACACAACAGCCCATCTACAAAAATTCATTTATTTGACTCCAGTGTTTAGACAGGTAAAATTGGAGGATACAGAAACGACATTCTTGAATACCACTGCAGCAAACATAATGGAGAATATTTTAAATGATCTAGTAAATGATTATTTTTTGCTGTTAATGCAGCATTTCTTACTGTTTTTGTTCCTCTCCCTGCTGGGCTGTAGGTTTTCAAAGAAGTGCCAGACAGACTGAGAGAACTGGAAGTATTTGCTCAGCAACCTCCCCTTGTAGCACCAAGGAAGCATTCTGGTGAGTGGGCAACGGGCACATGCTTCTGCCACCGCAAGTTGAATCCTAGTTGTAGTGCAGAACAAGCCAGAAAGGAAAACTTTTTTTTCTGAACTTGAAGTGGAAATAAGAAATGTTGCGCATCTGTGTCCTCTGGGCTGCTTTCATGTAGCTAGAGAAAAGTCAGAGGGAACATCGGTTTGAGGTGCTCTTTGGGTTCCTCATGAATCTTTGAAATGCTTTAGGAAAGCTTAGGTATCCTAATCGTGTGCTGCTGCACTAGGCAGGAAATAAAAGGCAAGATAGTTCTGCTTGTGGGAACCTGCTTTCCTATGGGTTGTGCCTTGTGGCCATGCTTTTTAGCAACTGAGACTTCACTGAGGCTTTTCCTGCTGAGTGTTTTGTAAAGTGTCTCCTGCATACAGATTCTCTGCAGTGCTGGATGAAAATAAAAGGTCATTTGGTGTCTTCTGACTCAGAAGGGGTACAGATAAAGCCTTTCTCCTAGCTATTTATTTTCATGAATCTTGTGAAAACAGTATCTTTCAGATACTTCCCTTCGCTTTGCTTGTGTCAGATGCTAAAATTGGCAAGTTCTTTCAAAAGTTACTGCAGGTAGACCAGTTATAGACAGTAAAAAAAGCAGATGTCCTTTTTAGAAAACCAGGTTAAAAAAAAAAAAAAACAAACAAAAAAAACAGCTCTCACCTGAAAGAACTTATAGCTTGAACTTAAGTAAACCAACTTAAAAAAAAAATCATTAATCAGTAGTGACAAATTAAATTTTAAGGTGAAAAATAGGTTTTGTTACAGTATCAGCCTTCCAAAACTGCTTCAACTTAGTCTCTTTTGCTCATACCACTATTGTCTAAGTAAAGGTATTGTCTTTTACTGCTTAAGGCAATTGCATCTGTGCAGAAGTTTAATTTAACCAAGTGTTTTCTTGGAGCAAGAACACTATCAAGAACAGCTTCTAGGGAGAATCTTGCTGCTTCACTGAAGCTTGGCAGTGCCAGGTTAAAGGGGTGAGCGCAGCATGTGCTCAGCTTCCAGCATCCCCTTGTAGGACAGCTGGGTATTGCAAAGCCTGGAAAGTAGCTTTGTGATTAAAGTACTTCTGGGCCAGGGAGGAGGAAGACTTTGCAAGAGAGGAAGACAATTTTAGCCCTTAGCTCAAGTGAAATAATTGCTTTGTATTCCCAGTAGGGCTTAGGTGTTACTGTTCATTCACATAATGGTTAACTTCGCTCCATGGGATTTAAATGCTGTTTTGCTGTTGGAAGTTGTGTTTTCTTTTTGTTGCGTTGTATTACGTTCAAATTGTTTGAGAGACTCTGTCATGCAATAGAATAATTGCCAACTTAAAAAAATGAACTGAGAGACAGCGAGGAAGAAAGGGCGAGAGAGAAAAGGAGGTAGAAGCAATCTGTTTCTTGTGACTGAGCTCCTGGTGGCTCTCTAGATACTGCTGCATATTTACAGATGTTACAAGTCCCTCCCACATACGTATACCAAGTTATAGTTACTGTAATTTTGTGATTACCCCTTTGGTTGTGATTTTTTTCACCTCCCCTTCTTAAACAAAACCTTAAAACTCTGTTTATTGTTTCAGATGTCCAAAAGGTGGTGCTAGTATCTTCTTCATTTGAAATTCCTGTTCAGGCTCAGCAGGCGTTGGAACTTTCTGCACCTGCTGACCTGGATAAAACCACGACCGAGCTGGGTGACTGGCTGATACTGATTGATCAGATGCTCAAGTCGAACATAGTCACTGTGGGAAATGCTGAAGACATCAGTCGGACCATTTCACGAATGAAAGTATGTGTTCTTGAGAAGACGAGTGCCCTAAAAATTGTCAGATACCTGTAACTTTCTATGTAAAATGCAAGCTAATAACATTTAAAAGAAAATGGCGAAGAGGAAAAAATAATGGCAAATAACTGCAGACCCTGACAATGAAAGCTGTAGCCTAAACAAATTCTAAACTCCTTCTGTGGGTGTCTAACCCTAAGTGTAATTTGAGAGAATAACTTGGTGAAAAGTACCATTTTTTTTTAATTTTAACTGTATAGTACTTACAAAATGGGTTTCTAGTACATTGCTGTAGTGAAGTAATAGCACAGCTTTGTGTGCAACCTACTGTCTAATAGACAGTTTCTTTCGCTTTCCTGCCCTTCCCTTGTCTCAACTATTTTTATTTTTAATGATCAGAACTTAGTAGTGGGAAAATAAACTATGGAAGAATGGAAAAGAGGTACTGAAAAATATTGTGCAGTCTTTACACTAACTGGATAGTTTATGCAGCTTAATTTGGGCATCTGGAGTTTCAGGAACCATTGTCATTCAGAGCACCTTTGGATTTTGATGTATTGCAAGAGTATTGTGGCCATTTAAGGACTGCAGCTGTAAAACAGTAATGGGGATGGTCATCTATCTATAATGATGCATGTATGTTTCATCTCTCAATAATACAGATATTGTGTTAGTTAAATCCTGCCTTTGCACTTAAAAATTGCATCCTAATTCTCAACAGATAACAAAGGCAGATTTGGATCAGCGACATCCTCAGCTTGATTCTGTTTTTACGTTGGCTCAGAATTTGAAAAATAAAACTTCCAGTTCTGACATTAGGACAGTGATCACAGAAAAATGTAAGTTCCACAATTCTGTGTTTGCAAATTCAATGGTCTGTGTTAGTCAAACATAGTCAATAGTTCTATGGTAGTCAAATAATCTGTTTGTCTTTCTCTTAAACTCTTGATTTTGAGCTTACCTGAAGTTGTTTGTCTTAAATACACTGACAGAGTGACAGAGGCTTTTACCATACCACTCTAAAATTCATAGAAGAAGAATTACCACTATTTTTTGTTCTGACAAATTTAGAAGGACAAGAGTAAATATTTTGACAGTAATTTGAGATTTACTTGAAATCCTTATCACTTGTCTTGCATGTGTTATTTATTGATATAAAAAATATAACGTATTTTTTTTATCTTTGAGCTGTGGTGCAGTGAAGAGTTTATTATGTGAAATGGATGAAAGTGTGAACTTCATGTTTGTGCTTTTTTTTCCTTTTTCTTTTTCTTATTCTTTTTTTTTAATCTTAACTGAGAATTGGTGCATTTTCATGTCACTGATCTTCTCTTTATGATTCCAGTTGTGTTACCAATAGTAATGCCCATACAGGAGAAGAAGTGAGAAGCGGTGTACACTGCCATGCATGAGGCTTCCAGGACATTTGCTTCATGTATATGAAAATTTTGAAGGCTGTCATGAAATGTGGAAGAAATTAAAAAATCAAGGCTGCTTTATGTACTTTGTTGCTCTAAATGCTGAGAACTGTTCTTATGTCCTACAATCTATTAGGAGTCAGCTATATGTTAGTAGATGAAACCTAATTATTCTGAGAGCTACAATCATAGAAAATGAGGAAAGTTTCCTTACCTGAACCTTCTTTCATAGTTGCTATGTGGACACTGGGAATTAAAAAAATATTGCTTCATCAGGGATTCCTTCAAATCTTTCCAGCTTTGATACCAGCCTAGTGCTCTTGACTGCTTTTTCTAGGAACTAACCTATTGAACCCAAGGGCAGATTCTTAAGGTAGTGAGAATTTAAATTCACTGTGTTGTGGCCTGTCTTGCTGGAGGCTGAAGAGTAGGGGAAGTATGACAGCTGTAAATAACTCTATTATGAACAGCGAGTCAAAGGTGGTTTTAATTGAGGTGAGGTTAACCTGGGCTTCCAATGGGAAAAATATGCAACACAATCGAGCAACATTCTTTCTGTATAAACTTTCTGTATAAACGTCAAATATCTATTCATTTCAGGGATGGTGCTATTTTCAGACAGCTATTTCTCAGGGATACTTCCTTCCTTGCAAGATTGCAAGGAGAGCTCAGACCCTTGGGAGTGTTTTCTCCATGTTTCATTAGCCATCTCAATGTGCTACAGCGTTTTTTCACTCCTGCTGCTTTTTGTGAAAGCACTGATCTCTCGCAGCAGCTGCCAATTTCCTTTTGAACATACTATTTATTTAAAATAGTAACATGTTAAATATGTGTAGATATAAAATTTTGGCTGTTAGGAATGCTGAAGCTCATTCTTCTGAATTCTCACATTCAATATGATCTATATCATACCTGAAAATCAATCCAAAAGTTTCCTGTGGCTAGAAATTGCATCTGTTGCAGTTATATGTCTGTATATATACATATATACACATATATATGTATGTATAACTGCATATGTATACATATATATATAGAGAGAGAGCTGCTCTGGCCCTTAAGCTTGACAGGCAGTCAGAGCGCGTTGTGGAGCTGTCCAGAACGCTGTTAAATGTAATCCTTAAGGAGAGGAGAGTTTCCCAAGTAGATGAAGCATAATGACTTTGAATGTTCGTAAAAGTTTTAAAAAAATGTAATGGTAAAGTCTTAACATTGTTACTTAGTAAAAGATTAAAGTGCTCTGAGTTTCAAGTATGTTAGCTTTCAGATACACAAAGTAAAATGACATACTAGCTGGTAAAATAAACATGAGTTGTTTTACATATTGCCTACGTGTTCCTGCCAGCCATATAGGAATTGAAGATAGGCATGAAAGTACACAACACTGATTTCTAATAGAAAAATGGGATCAGTACTATCCACGGTTCAAAATAACACTGCCTTTTGTATGGGGAAATTGAAAGGGAAGGAACTAACAATTTCAGTGGCACCTGGAGCTCAGGCGGTGCCGTCATGTTTTCTTACAACTCACGAGGTTAGCCAAGGTAGTGATTTTCTTCTCTCTATGTGTGAAGTTCCTAAATACAAAAGTCCAGGATTGTCAGAAAGGAGCTTTCTGAGTGTTTTTAAAAGTAAATGCTTGTGTGGGTGAATAAACAATACTTGCGTTTTCCTGTGAGTAAAAAATAAGGCTGCTGTTAGTTTAATTTGAAAGTTCTCTTTAAAAATCAGCAGTGTAACGTGTCTCAAAGCTGAGGTTAAAATGATATAACACGTTGGTGAAATGACACAAACTGCCCTGAGCAGACTTGCCTGCAGGAGCAGAGAGAGGGGATTGGAGCCCCTGCGGAAAGGCTGAGTTTCCTTGCGGTGACGGCGCTGGCCGCACTGCCCCTGTCCCTGTGGGCAGCCTGTAGCTGTTGATGTCGTGGTGTTAGGAGTGTTGCTTTACTAAAGTGTTTTGCCATGTTTATTAGGGTAAGATGTTAAAATAAAAGTGGCGCTTGATTTGAAAATTAGGTCATTTAAAAGCTGTATTTCAGAAATTCAGGTTTTTTTTCTTCTTTTCCTTTCAATTCCTTTTTCATTCTTTTGTTGTAGTAATATAAAGCGCCGCTGCTAACTGTTGCGGCAGGTAATAGGGAAGACCCTCTATCGACTGCCAAATAATGCCTCCTCCCCTCCCTCCTTCATACACTTTTAATGACCTATAACTATTAATAAAAAAATTAATGCTGTTCATGTGTCTGTAACAGGCAGGGTTAGGGCTATCCCTGATGTTTTACTTTTTCCCCCCATGCTCTTGTCACGTTGTCTTTTTCACCCTTCGCTTAGCAGAGGTTAAAGGCTGTTGTGCCAGAATGTGTAATGGAACTCCCCTTACTGAGAGATAAACGTGATACTTGAGGGAAATGGGATGTGATTAGTAACTTTTCTGTTGTGCTGTAAAAGCTACTAAACTTCAGCCTGTAAAACCTCATGGTGAAATGGCAGTACTAAAGCAGGCTGGCACTCAAATGTTTCTGGCATAGCCCAAGCTGTGGTGCAGGGGCTTCATCGCGCTGCTCGGTGAAGCTTATCTCGCTCCATGTAAACTAAATGGGGCTAAGCAGGATTTATGTTATGGGTTCATTTGTACTGTTTTCAGCTACAGCGACGCAGAGGTGGTTTGCTGGTATAGCAAACCTCACACTTGCTGGTCTGGACCGCAACTTGTGCTCCTTGAAGCCCTGCCTTTGCTTATCTTCGTATGGAGCTGTGGTTGACTGGCCACCAAAATGCGCCTTCTTGAAGACTAGAAGATCACAACTTTGAAATCTCCCAAAATATTTGTCACCTTGAGCTTGCCTGCTTAAACACAGGCAGCCCAACACTTGCTGTTTCCTGTGCTTCAGTGAATGCATAAACTACATGGGGAGCTAGAACACCAAATTCAGAGAGTGCTTTTGGCAAATGGGTTGTTTTCTTGCATCCTGTTGCGCGAGGCAGCTGCTAGGGGAGGCTGCGTGGTGGTTTTGCCGCTGTGTTTTGACTGCCTGCCTTGTGCCCCGCAGTGGAGAGGGTGAAGAGCCAGTGGGACGGCACGCAGCACGGCGTGGAGCAGCGGCAGCAGCAGCTCAAGCACATGCTGGCCGACAGCGTGCGCTGGGACGAGCAGCGGCAGGACATGGAGCGCCTCATGGAGCACGCCGAGCTGCGCCTGCGCCTGCTCCTGCAGGCGCCCAGGGAGGCGCTGGCCAAGCAGCTGGCGGACAACAAGGTCAGGCCTCCGTGGGGCTGCGTGTTGGGCCGGGGGGTCAATGTGTGTCATGTAAGATTCAGTTGTAAAATTGACTTGGTAGTTCTCTCTCCTTTAAGGAACAATATGCTGTAAACTCTTTCCCTCTCCCTTTCACTCTTCTTCCTTCCTCCCACGCTCTTCCCCTAATCAGACTTCCTGGGAATCATTTTTAAGGGTAGGGAAACGAATGGTACGTGTGCATATTGTATGTCATCTTAGTAAAAAGTGTAATTTAAGTCAATACAGTAGCAAATAAATGATCTAATGCAGAAACTGTGAACCTCAGACTGCTAAAACTTTATTTGTGCAGGCACAGGATGTGTTACTTCATAAAAACCTACTATTGGTAGTAAGCAAATTCAGGGATGGACTAAGATACCTAAAAATATCTTTATTTTCACTTCTGATGGGTCCCCTGAACATGTTTAGCACTTTTTTTTTTCCAATCTCATGCACTCTTTGCTTTTTGTGTCAGAGCAAACCTGCTGTGATAAATCAATGTTGGATGTCCTTTCTTCCAAGGGCTGCCAGAAAAAGGACAGGCTCTAGGAGACACAGGCTGAGAACTGAAGAGACAAGTCAGTGGGGAGGGGCTCTTATCAGTGCTACAAGGAACAGGATGTAATGGATTTTAAAAAATGTGTACATATAGTCACAGAAGGACAAGGCAGGAGTGCAGCTGGGAATGGAATGAAGCAGAGAGAGATATGGTCATGAGATTTCCTCACTTAACTATTGCCCTATTTCAGTAAATAGTAAAATTGCTTGCTTTTCACTGATTTTATTTAAGCAGGAGATTATAAATAACTTGTTCCCAAACATACACAGTACAAAGAACATACAATATAAGTGAAAAATGTGTGTGTGTGTATATATATATATATATATATATCAAACCTGAAAACATATATGTATATAAAATACATACTTTTCTCCAGAGTTAGAGATATCTCAAGAAGGCTGAGCCATGTTATGAAAATCATGCTATAATAAATGATAATATTTGACATGTTTCTTTATTTAAAAAAAAAAATCCTGCAGCACACTTCATTTATGTTACATATAACTTATGGTTGTATTACCATTCACATAGTTTAAACTTACTCATTCTACTAAAAATATAGAAGCACTTTTACTTCCATTACCAAACACAGCAAGATATTTCAAATTTCTTTGGCAATTCTGAAAAGCATTCTTTTTTCTCATTAATTTGTGAATTGGTTGGCTCATTGTCAGGACATTAGCTTCTAATAGTTCTTTGTTTTAAGAAGGAGTATATTCTAGATGAGATATATACACATTTATTGTAAAAGTTTCAATATGATTAAATGCATTATATGTGAAATGGTTTGATTTTCATTTTGTTCATGTGTCTCATTCTGGAATTGTTTTTTAGGTGTTAGTTCAGGATTTGCATAGAGGTGACATCACGGTAGCTGCGTTCAATGATCTTTCCAATAAACTTCTTCGAGAGTATCGAGATGATGACACAAGGAGGGTGAAGGAAACCACAGACCAAATGAACACTTGTTGGGTTAATCTGAACCAAAGGTAACTAGGGAGTTTCACATTATATGTAGCTCTTTCTTAAATGACAGAAATAACAGGATGCAGATTTGTGTGTATTAGTTTCTCTTCTCTATACTTAAAATTTTTTGTAGTATTTAGGGTTAGTGCAGATCAATAGTCAATTATGGTGAAGCTGTTTTGAAATTTGCTCGTGATGGAAATTCGCACAGTTCATCATGGAAGCCTCCTAATATGACTTCTAATTCCTGCTTTAAAAGAAAAAAAAATCAAAAAAGGTACTCTCGTAGTTCTGTGTTTTTGATGTGACCGTCAGTTTTATGTGAATGATTTTCTGGTTATTTCCACTCAGAGCTGAGAATCAGAAGAGACAAAACTTTGTGAAGCTTATACAGGAAGATGATTTGAGATGGAATAAAGTTGCGTTGGTCTCTAAACGTTTTGATACATCCAAGATAGACTTTTCAAGGATTAGAAAATTTCATTACTATTCAGTGTGATGTGCACACCTATTTTCATTTTTTTTTTTTTCAGAAAACCCTCAGTAGATGGTGGGAAAAGCTCTGGTGTACGATAAGATTTCCTCAGCTTTTCGCATTTTCCCCCTGAAGTGGCCCATAGGGGTGCACTTGTCTCCTGAAGTGGCTATTCCAGATCATTCATTTGCATTAAGATTGGGGATTGGTGTGTTCTGCCTCAGATCCTCTTCCTTCTTATCAGAGCACTGTAATAATATTTCAAAAATGTCTCTATCTGGATATCTGTCACAGTGGCATCTGGGGATGGAGAGGGAATAGGAGAGTGAGGAGAAACAACGGCTTTTGGGGTTAGTAGTAACAGCAGACTACAGTCATTCAGGTTCAAACTTTCTGGTGTTTTTGGTTAGAGACAGCATAAAACGGCCCACCCAGCTCGGGACAGGGGCCCAGAAAGATGTCTGAGGATTCCTGCCTGGAATCCTGTATAGCTTCTATAGCCATAGCCTTTTATATGTATTTACAGTAAAATACCTTAAAAACCCATTTTATTCTGCCAGTACCCAAGCCTTGGAGAGTGCAGGAAGGGTCCTTACTTCACCTGGGAGAATCACAGTCCTTAATAGCACTCTGATAGCACTGTCAGGAGGGCTATAGCCATGAAGCTCAAAATTCAATCAGCTCATTTTAAAAACATAGGCATTAAGGAGATGAAGCACCTCTTCTTGATGCAGTATATATTCAGTATGCCATCCAGTGGCTATTTGTGTTCCACTTCCATTTTGGAAAGAAACTGTAGTAATTTCCTCAACATTTGCTGCTTCAGAAGTAGGCTGCAGTTATTGTCCAGTCTGTCCCAAATGTTTTTCTTGACTTTCCCTTGATCTCATAGCTGTGTGTACTGCAGATTTTTAGTTTATATCTGAAGAATAATTGAGTGGAACTGAAAGCTAAATTAGTGGAAGGAAAACTTAAGTAGAAGTAGTTGTTCTGCTTTTCTTGGGCATGTCTTTGGTAACAGAATCTGTTTAGACCTTGTTGCCTGTCACCGAGTTCAGTAAGATTGGCTGTGCTTGTGTGGGGCACTGCATTTTCTCCTATTAATTCTTACATCCTGGGGAGAGCTTCTCCCCTTTGAGAGCATTGTGACTGTGCCAGATTTATCTGAGAATTGAGTCAGTCTTGTTGGCTGTCTGCAGTGCAGAGCTCTTCATCATCTTCTGTTGGTGACCTTTCCTGGAGTGATATGAAAGTACTTGGTCTGCTTTCTAGAAGTGTTCCTCCCTATTGTCCTACTGTCATACAGATCCTCTTTGAGAACATTCATGTGGTCTAGAACATTAGTTGTAAAACTGGTCATTCATGCTGCTGGAGTGTAGATCTACAGAATTTTTCTCTTTAGTTTGAATATCATGATATCAGTGGGACTGTTACAGAATTTAATTCTCTCTTTAATTTCCAATAAGCACAGAGTTTGAGATATTTAAACCTGAAAACTAAAGATAAATAAAGCATTCTTTAATGCATGTTATTCGGTATAATGTTCAAGCTAGGTCAATCCCTGTCTAGGACATCAGTACTTACACTTGGAGATCTAGGTCACTTTTAATGTGTTTCATCCTTCAGGGCTTCTCTGGTGTTTTTTTGAAGGTCACCTTTATCTTTAGCTTGTTCTTCCCATTGCCATTCCTGTTATTCCACCTTTGGCCTTAATCCCCTGCTAGGGAAGAAATTCCCTGCAGAGGGGAGAGAGTTTTGAAGTGAGAGATCCTGCTTTTGCTTTGTGGTACATGTTTTTTTCCCTGCTTTTCTCTCTCCTCTTTCTTGGTGTATTAGAATGCTCCAATTTTTCAGCTGCTGCTTTGTTATTATTTTAGCCAACATATCTATCAAACAGTTTGATATCCTCAGCGTGCTTTCTTTTTATTTTTTCCCTCTCCCCTCTCTCCAGAGCGGGTGGAGCATTGCGGAGCTTCAGAGGCTTCTTGCCCTGCCAGTTCTTTGCTAGTGGCCAAAGCCTGGGGAGCATGAAGTTAGGAATGATTCAGGCAGTCTCACTCTGGATGAAGCCATGATTAAAACATGGCATAAGCCCAATAGTTTCTAAATTCGGGTTCACAACACTATGTTGTTGCAGCAGTCTCCTGAAAATTCAGTTGGCTGTGTTAATACTGAAGAATGCAAGACTGACAGAATTGGAGTTGCATCAAATTTCCTTACTGCCTTTGAAGGAAAACAGCTTTTCCTTACATCTGTCTTTTCTTACAATGTGCCAATAAACTAAACTACCAATTTAGAAACATCCTCTTGAATGATACCAAACACCTGCAGCTTTTCTTTTTAAAGAACATTTTAAACCACTGTTGAAGATCTTGATTCTGAATGCAGTGAGTCTGTAACACTGCTGAGCAAAACTGTCACCACAATATGGAAAGCAGAAAACAAACCTAAGGAGAATGTGATAAAGCAGAATGCAAATAGATTGAGTATGTCTGGAGAAATCTGTTCAATTCTTTCAAAAATATCAAATGCTGAGTGTTTTGGCCCTGTTTCATTTGAAAATAAATACCACTTTGCCACTGAAATCTTATAATATGATTAGTGATTGAAATAAAGTTCAACTTCCTAGTTATTTAGCAACAGTGTTCCAGACAGTAGCACTGATAGAGGCGTCAGTACAGTGTGCTGGTGGAACAGCTGGATTTTTTTGGTCATGGTTTGGAAAAAGGGATGTCACTAGCCCCAAATGAATGAAAAGGAGCTTGTCACATTTCTTTTTTTTTTTTTAATTACCAAAACAGTTTTCCACTTGCTTTCCACTTGCTTCATTTCAATGACAAGGAATCACATTGTATCTCTGCATATATTAAATCTGATATTTTATTTTATTTTATTTTATTTTGGAAAGCTGTCAGTGTAGTTGGTTAGCAGTAATAAAGGACTTAATCTTTTACAATCATCTAGCTGAGATCTTTTGACTGAAAAGCTTTTTAAAGAATGTTTATTTTGGACTAGTTGTATTGGCTGTTATAATGGTAATATATTATACAGTATGGATGGTCCTGTCAAAAACCTTTGCTTTTAGTAGAGAGAACCAGGAATCACTTTTCTTTCCTTAGCACTTTAGCTAGTACAGTACGTATTGGTTTAGAGAAATATTTATGCTAACTATAAAACGGAAAAAAAGCTCCAACACGTCAATCCTTCTGCTCCATGTGGTGTTAGTAGATGAGCATAAGCATTCACACACAGGCATAACACTTCTAGCAGGTGGAGTAACATAAGTCCATGATCCTGGTACTCAAAAATAAAAAGCTAGATTTTTAAGGAGTGTGTTGTTTACTTTCACGGGCCTTTCTTAAAAAGGCTGTGAAATATATATGTAGTTAAGAACATCTGTGGAAAGCTATAGATATAACAAGAGAGACAGTGATCTAAATGATGATAAAACAAGCTGCGACAGATGTATAGCTTCTTAATGAAGAGATCTCTGGGATTTATCTGTCAGTAGCTCCATTTATGATATGTGTAATGTTGAATGTTACAGAGGAGAATTCTGATGCTTTTGTTATCCTGTTTTCAGAGCTGTTGATCGGCAGAATTTCTTGGAGACTGAGCTGAAGACAGTGCAGACCTTGCACAAGGATTTGGAGAGCTTCCTCAAGTGGCTTCAAGAGGCAGAGACGACAGTGAATGTTCTTGCAGACGCATCCCACCGTGAGACTGCTGCTCAAGACAGTGCTTGCATAAGGGAGCTAAGAAAACAGATTCAGGTAAGAAAGTAAATAGTGCTACTGTTGTTATTTGCACTTTTCCTCTATGGCAAATGTTACAAAGGAAAGCTGTCTAATAGAGAGACCTGCAGCTTATTTAAAAGTATTTGAGAACAGCAATTTAGAATTCAGAAGTATGAAGGTGTTGTCTTGCTACGATTTGAAATGCATATTCTAAGGATCTCTATGGTTGTCAGGGCTCTTAAAATTTTCTGGAGAGTGACTGTGTTCAGGAAACATGTATCTGATTAAACCAAAACCTACATGTGGTTGTCCATCTGAGCCATTTAAGGTGATTTCCTCCAGGGAAGTATAAACCTGGGAAGCGCCGTCTCCTTGTCTTCCTGATCTTTCCCTGCTTGCCTTCTGCTTTACGAGTGACCTAAGAAGTTGTGGTGCTCGTATCTCCCTTGAGCCTTCCCTGCTGCACTGCCTCTCAACAGCTCCCGAGCAGGGTCTTCTGTGGCCTTGGCAGTTAGGCCACAGCGTGTGGAAACCCCAGAAATAACTGAGCAGAGGATTGAATGTTGCCACTTAGAGTCCCTTCTCATATGGGGACACCCTGGCTCATTTAAAATCTAGAAGGCAATGCCCTTCTCACAGTGTAAGAAGCACAGATCAGAGAGGATATGGGAGTGCAGCACCAGCTACCCCTAACTCCCTTTCCAATCTGCCTCCTTAGGAGGCAGAAGAGCCAGGTTGAGTCTGCTGTGTTGGGGGCAGGCAGCAGTAAAGAACATGGAGACCTGTCAGTCCTCCTAGGTGTCAGGAGAGGACTGAGCGTCACTGCTTAAAAGGATTTTCAGTGTTTCTCTGACAGGAGTGCCCTGTTTACCTGATGTGAATGCTGTTCTTTCTCCTGAAATGTAAGAAGAATGCCTCTTCTTCTTCCTGATTGTTTACTGCATTTTTTTCCTCTTTAATTATCTTCCCCCCATTTTTTAGTATAGTTATTTTCTTTCAATATACACAAATTGGGAGGTTGAATTTCTGAAATGTTTTCTGTGGTCTAAATTCGTGGAGCTTGCGTGGCTTTTAATTAAAATATTGGTAATTTTTAATGAAATATATCAGTAGTGCTATTAACCTGAGCATACCTACATTAAATGTCTCATTTCACTGGAAGTTTCTGGTCAAGCTGTTCATGGCACTTGAGGTAAGAGCAGTGCACTGCGGAGGCTTGAGCCTGCAGGTGACGATGTGCCGCTCACCGGCCTTGATGTGGTTGTCGGGCAGCTCATCTGGGGAGATGAAGCCCTGAACTGCTGAGATGGCAATGCCTGGAAGCTGATATGATCCTTTTGTTGGGAGCAATGGAAGTAGGAGTGCTGGCAGGGTTGAAGTGGGGCCACAGAAGACTAACAGCATGCATCAGTGCAGTGCAGTAATGCAGACATTCTTCTGCGTTACCTGGCCTGTTGAGGGGCTGGTTACACTGTGACTTTGCAGTACACTATGGCCACTGGACACGTGTGTGAAGGACTTGGGTAATTTGGTCGTGGAAGATCGAATGGCTCCTTTTTTGTGCAGCAAGTTGGTTTAAGTTGTTGACCTGTGCCATATGAAGCGAGAAGAGCTGGTGCTCCATGGAGAGGTCTATAGGATTCTGTGTACCTGATATTCTCCATCTTCCCTGTGACCATGTGCTCTTCTATACATTGTGCAGCAGGTGAAATGTTGTATTCACTTAACTTACCTGTGAATTCACCTAATATTGTGAGCTTTTTTCTATTACCAAAGAACTTGTTACGAGAGCACGAGTCACACTGTCATACTTGATGGCTTCTGAAATGAACTTTTTTACCATAGCAAATTTTAATGCCATTTTAAATCTAACCAGAGACTTTCAAATCATTGTACTCACAAGCTCTCAAAAAATCAATGTTTGTGCATTTAAATGTTGGTCGGAGTGAATTTTCAAAAACAAGTTACAGCAGCTTATAAAGAAAATTCTAGTCCTATCCCCTACAGTTTTAAGATTAAACTGATTTAAGAAAGAAAATATCCTGTTCTCTCCCCCCTTTTCAGTGATATATAATATCATTACTGTTGGCTGTACTTTGTTAAATACCCCAAGAAATAGTTCTTCCAAATTGAACTGGTTGCAAGAGCCGTGCAGGGCTCTGTGCACCGGCTCCTCCAGCCCAGCGTGTGGAGGAGAAACCTTATTGACTGTGGCTTCAGGCTGGGATTAAATCTGCTGCACATGAAACATAGTCCATCGTACTTTGTGTTTGTTGTTACACGTCATGCATTTTCAAAACAGGATCACCTGCTGAACTAGCATCTGTGTGTGGTGAGGAGGATGCCTTCCGTTGCATCGCTGGAGCTACCTTGGTTGTCTGCAGTGCAGGTCACTCGAGAGGGTCAGTGATCTGGGGGCTACTTAAGCCTTGTTGTGACTTCATTGCTTTCAAGGGTAAGAGCAGTGCAATGAAAATAACCCCAGCTTAGCATTTGGTAGAAGATAGTGTGTTTGGTAGTTCCTTAACATTCAATATCTTCCTTAACATTCAATATCCAATTATTGCAGAACATTTCATGTTACTGTGAGAGCATTCCAGTCTGTGTTGGTCACTATGTGCAAAATAGGTAGGTTAAGAGAGGTTAAAAACTAATTTGAAGAAAGCTGCAGAAGATGAGCTATCAAATAATAGAAGGTATTGCTGGGGTAAGATGAGTGAAGCTCTTTGCCTCCAAAGATATTATTAAGAATAATGTGAAAGCTTTGTTTCAGCATAAACTAATATTAGCATGGCTGGCCATGGGCTGCTTATTTCTGTTTGCTGTACTGCTTGATCCAAACTCGTATATTGGCAAGGAGGAAGAGCAGAAGTGAAAGAAGACGACAGGGGTGGACTTGGACTCTGTTTTACACAACAGTCGTTTGAGCTCTTGCTCTTCTGTCTTCTAGGCTTTTGCTGGGCATGTTTATTAACAGGACATCCTGGTTGGCTGGGTTTGGAGGGAGAGTAGGAAAGCCAAAAGCAATTGAGTATAGGGGAAGAGTTCAAAGAGGTGGTGGAAATAAGGTAAGAAGCCAAGGCTGTGGAGATCACGGATAGGCAAAGTGAGATTTTAAAATACAGACTGAAGTTCACGTCCTGTGTCCTTGAAATGTGACCATGTTTGACGCTGGAAAACCTGGGGAGAGAACAGTGTACAAGGAAAACAAGTTTTATGTGAGCAGAAAAATTGGTAGAAAAAATGTGGTAGAAAAATTGACCCAGTTCTGAAAATGGGCATGCCCTCCGAAGAAGCTTGTACCCATCCACCTGGGAGGCAGAGCGCCCAGTAGTCGGCCTGACGGTGTGTAGAGAGCAGGTCTGGGGGCTGTGGAGTTTGCAGGTGCCTGTGGATCCATCACATGTTACTCTTAGTTGATGCCTTTACACGGTGCTGATAGATGTGCTAGGAATGTGTGAATGCATGTTTATATAGCACTGTGCACATTAAATAATACCGTTACTGGCAGTAGTCTCTTCAGATTCCAGATTTAGCCAAAAACTTCTTATGTTTTAACTTTACAGTGACATTAAGGAAAAGTGTTTAACTTGGAAGTAAACAGGTAAATTTTATTTAGATATTTATGCAGCATATATTTCTAAGTAAACCTGCAGTAATAATCGTTATATCCTTTGTCTTGGACTATGTGTTTGGTGTCCAGCAAGGCAAACATTATGTGTCCGGTAAAAACATAGGAGTGGGGAAATTGATCAAAGCTCCAGGTTGAGTACTCAGGTAATAACTTTGTGTTTTTCTCGATAACTATTGATAGTACATACATGTATGCATACACATACAGATTATATATACATATTTTAATTCAGTTTTATGTTCTATTGGCAAAAGTGATTTTTAGACTTGGCGTTGTTTTGCCTTTGAGATCTTGGTAAAAACTATGTTAATCCACCTACTCAATTTATGTGGTGAATATGTTTCCCTCCTCATGGGACTGTTTCTAGGGTGGGTATGAGAAGACTCAGTGGAGTCCTGATTCTGATTGACTTCCCCTAATTCTGCAGTGTGTCTGATGGGTGTTGAGACAGATTCCCTTTTTCACGCCGTTCCCACGGTGTTGCTCCTGGCCTCCCTGAACGTTTGGCCTAGCAGCCCCTCTGATCCAGGTTAAAATACCTTGGGGAGCAGTAAAATCCAGCGGCGTCTGGTTGTGCTGCAGTATCGCCACACCTAGGGGTGCGCTGGCTGTACTGCACCGGAGCGCGCGCGGAGCTGGGAGCAGGGCACCTCCGAGCTCTTGGATGTCCTGCTGCAACCCTGGGGAGGCTTAAGTAATACTGCTTCGTCATGGGAAAAACATCAAAATGATGCTCGCTGTCTGAACTCAAAGCTGCCGGGAAAAGGGTGGCATGTTTGGGTGTTTTAAATTTGTCAAAATGCAGCTCTTTTCCTAGTAAGCCATTCAGGAGAAGATTGTAATTGGAAACAGCTCCTGAAAAACATTCCTACTTGGCAGTGGGAGCAAGAATCCTCTGAGTTCCCTTGGGCTAAACGGGCTTTAGGAGAGTTTCCGTAGGAGAGGCAGGCTCCCCCCCGCCGTTCTCCCTTTCGTATGGGCTGATCTCGCTCGGAGAGGCGCCCGCGTGAAATCTGTTAGCCTTCCGCGCAGAGCTGATGTAACGCGGGCAGGTGGCCCCGAGCTCCTCTCCAAGCCCGGCTGTTCCCCGCTCCGTGCACGGCTCTGCCGAAGCCGCGTTTCCTCCGGGAGCGGGAGCGTCCTTGCCCAGAGCGCGGGAGCAGCCGCCGCCGCGAGCAGGAGCAGCGGGGCCGCGCGCCGGAGCCGCTTCCTCAAGGAATCCCTCCGTGGTCTCTGCCGCGTCAACGCTCAGATTAGCAACCTTGTCCGCTGCTTGGTGCCCTCCCGAGCGGCCGCGGGCACCCGGCTGCGCGACAACTTCCTTCGCTCCCGGCACCGGCAGCGCTGGGCAGTGCTGCCTTGGAGAACCTCTGCGGGCTCGCGTTTGTGCTCGGTATTTGCTTCTTGGGGTTGTTTTGCGGGAGAAACTTATGCTGTATCAACCTCCTTTGCCTTTGAATCCTATCAAGCCTGTAGCTCTCCAGAGCCGTCCTGGAAGGGAGCATGCTCAGAGGGCTGGCAAATCGCTGCCCAGTGACCGGGAGGAAATGATAGTTGCTCTTCATTTATAATGCAAATTCTGAGGTGTCTGCAGAAGTGTGGCAAACTTAAAATGATGGCTGTGGTGAGAACGTCTCTGCAGAAAGTTGTGGTGTTGTTGCATCGCTTGCAGAGGATGGCAGTTTCCTCCCCGCGGTACCAGAAGCTTTGCAAGGTAAGAAGATGCGAATCTTGGGGAGTACCTATAGCTTACTCCCTCATCAGATAAAAAGAAAAAAAAAAAGTCAGGGAGTGGGATGGGTGTCAAAAGTATCTAAGGTGTATAAGATGTATAGTGTGTGTTGTAAGGCTGAAATTTTCTCTAGCATATGTTTTATTAAAGAATGCAATATATTAAAAAAAAAAAGTCCTTTTAAAATGTGCCACTGTGTAATTGACAGGATAGCATGCTGGCTACCCTTTAAGTGTGTCTGGAAAGAAACTGTAAACATTCAGTTATCTTTTATAAAGTGTTACTACATCATTTTCTGAAAGGGGTAGGCTAATTCTTGAAAAATATGTTACTTTATATCCTGGATAGCTGTTGTGCAAAATAACTGTGTTTTTTTCTTCCAGATTGAGTGTTTTTGCTTTTGAATTAATGAAACTTTTTTACCAGGAATGTGAGTTCAGCAGACTAAGTATGCAGCCATGTAATTTTGACTTTGCTTGTCTGCATCTGTAGAGCTCTCCCACAAATCAAAATGAGAAAAAGTTGCATGAAAAACATGTTGACACAGTCAACTACTCATATCAGTATTTCTGGTGTTGTCATTTTTGGAGCTGTTTCTGATCCCACCAGGACTGCATTACTGTTTGGTATTTTGCACTGGTACAGTAGTTAAGAACTTAAGTACTGTAGTAATCTAAGCTACCTAGTGGAAGTCTCACTCTATTTAATTTATTTATTAATAAAACAGGTTGGTCACTTGCCAGATATAAAATGAGTTAAGACTGTCACTTGTGTTGGTGCCTGTGTGGAGTGGCCATACTGCGATGTGTTATTTCACCTTAATATATGGATCCTACTTTGTAACTTTGGGAAATACAATATTTTTGCTACTTCTATTACTTTAAAGCTACCTGTGTTTTTTTTTGTGTTTTTGATGGAACTATGCCAGAGTTTCTGTGCAAGGTGTGTAAACCAAAGTGCTTGACCATAATCAGAAATCCATTCTTTCTTCCAATAAAAAAACACTGATGCCTCTGTAACTAATCATATTTGCAGGAATCTGAAATGCTTTTTCTGTAAGGACCATATAGAAAATGAAACAAAGTAAAAGACCTCCTATCTTTATGGTAGGGTTTGAAAATAAGAGGAGGGTATCATAGGGTATGCCGGGTTTGTACCTTCCCTTATGAACTATACTGTTATGGCATGTTGGGAACAACCATTGCTTTCAGAAGACTTTTCTCAATGTGTTGCTGTTTACAAAGCTGCAATAAGAAGTGTATCTTCATTACGAAAAATACTTGTGAAAAGCTATTTTGTGGTGTACATGCAAGCCAGGATGCCTCAGTGGCTCCCGTCTTCGTCAGTTCTGTTGGTAAACAACCCTGTTTGCTTTGGTGAATAAGGCAATCTTTTTTTATTAAAGACCTGGTCAGTTTTGTTTTCTTTTTCAAGAACACTAGTGAGATATAAGTGCATTAAAGCCCCTTTAGTTACGTTTTTGTATATAAACTCATTTGTAACAATGCTTGTCAAGCAGGAACTGTTTAGTGAATATTGTACTAATTATTATCAGTTAATTAGAGTGAAAACCTACTAAGTGCTCATCTATTTTGCTGAGTTCAAATCTACCCAAGCTATAGTAAAAATCTTCTCGAAAGCTGCTACTTCTACATATTTTCTGTCTGAGAATCTATACAGTGAGAAGCCTTGAGAACTTTATGTAGTTCACAGCTATACTATTTTTTTAATGCCTTAAAACGTCATGCTGCCAGGTGTTTCCAGAGGTGGTCTCCTGCTCAGCCTAACTGGAGGTAGAAGTGCTGATCTGCCTGAGGAGTTAAGTCGCTATTCATAGAGGGGGAAGAGGGAATCTTACAATCCCAGCCCCTTCCAGCAGGTGTCAATGTAAGGCAGTGATATATGGAGTCTGCTGATGCAAATGTTAATGCTTAAAAGAGAAAAGGGTATGACAATTGGAAATTAAAAGCAACTCCAGAAGAAATCCTTACTTGCACTCTGATTCAGTGCTCTGATACTCTTGACTCTTGGTGTTTCACAGGTTGGTACCTGTGAACCCTTAGTGTACACAGATAGAGTGCAGCTGTGCATAAGAGAAGTTATTTAAGTTATTTATTCTCTGTTTGGGATATGAATTGTCACATCGGGTACAGAGCTACTGCTTCATGAGCTGCCATCTAAATGTTTCATGTGAAGTGTCTTCTGAAGCATAACGCTGCCAATGAAATAAACATGAAAAAAAGCACCAATGAAATATTCACTAACAAATTCATGAAGTTGGAGTGTTTGCTTGTTTAAGTGCGCAATTTATAAAAGAATAAAATAGACTTTATTATAAACTGTAGTGGGGGAAAGTCATAATTGTGCCTTTTATTAGCTGCTTAGTGTAACAGTAACCCAAAATTCAAAGTTGCAAGTTTGTTAAAAGCAGACAGAGAAATAAACATTTTGTTAAAATATGTTTACCGCATTGCTGCAAAATGTAAAGTCCAAGGTTTAAGATACTTCTCTTTATTTGCTTCCTTCTTTTTTTTTTTTTTTTCTTTCACTGATCTCTTCATAGGAAGACAAATTTTTGACAGATGCAGCTTCTTACTGATTGTGCCATATTATTGATTCTTTTACACTGATATCCATGTCACATCAGGACAAAATCTGTACATTTAGCAGCCTGTTATCAGGACAGTGAATCCATTTTTTACTTTATTATTAACAGCTTTGTCTCTTAATATTCCATAATTCTCAAAAGAAAGAACCACAGAAATAATGTGTCACTCTGTTCTGGTAATGTGTGATGGTCCTTTAAGGAATATTTTCTGTTGGCTGTATCTAGAGAGCTTGAACAAGAATGAATGTAGATGTTCCTGAGAACAAACTAATTCATGGGAAGAATCAGATTGACAGATCTGAGAGAGCAGAACTACAATGTTACTTATGAAAGGGAAGCAGAGATTTGGGAGACTTTCTTGCATTTCCCTGATGTAAGCAAAAGAGAGGCTGTATCTCTCAGGTAGATAAATAATAAACTTGAAATATGTATCCTGTTGATGGAGCTTGACCATATTTTTGACATAAACTGCTAGCATGCAGTGCAAACTGTTGGAGGACAGAATGAGAAAAATAGCTAGCAGCTAGAAGAATATTTTCCCATTTCCTTTTTGATGACTTCTTCAGAGAAGCGCTCGCTTTGCGGGGTGGCATGAGGAAGCACCAAGACCAAATAAACCTCTTCAAATAAAGTATCTGAAATCTCCAGCATGGTATGACATTACTCTTCACTTTTGAAGTGTCACCTGGTAACTTAGCTGAGTTATTGACTTCCTCAGCTGTGAAGAGAAATGATGTGTCAGAAATGAGTATTTTTTTTCTTCTTTATCTTTTTTTTTTTATGAAAATGTGTTTTAAAATGCAACTCTCGTGGGGGTTTTGTTTTTTTTTTTGTTTTGTTTTTTCATTTTATGTCTATTGCTAGTGATAACTTCTTTTGACTTTGCAAATTTAAAAGCACAGGGAGTGCTAAGGTCTGCCAAACCCCTCTTTCATTGTGGTGCTGGTGTTTGACTTCTGAATAGCATTAAAATATTTTCAAAGTAATAACAAAAGTTTTTTTTGGCTATCAAATTTTGAAAAATGTGAAGATTATTGGGAGGAAACTCTGGAGAAGTATGTTAAAGCATGAATAGGATAATTACTGGTCCCACCGATTTCTATAGCAGTGCATTTTCTAATGTTTTTAGTCTTTTAATTTTTAACTTGGTTTAGAAATCATTCACACTTGTTTAAATTCATGTACAAAATGCAGGTAATCAAATGGGATGAAGAGGAGATGCTACAGCAGCAGCAATATTGCACAGCAGAACTGAACAAACCTATTTTTATAAACCAGTTTCTGAAGTAGGTTGCTGTATTAAGTTGCTCATTGGCTGGAAAATGAAGCAGTAACTGTGCCATCAAAAGCATTGCTTAATTAGGCATTTTTTTATTATTTTCATAATGAGAAAGCAAAGTGTGTACTTCTTGCTTCTGCTCTACTAGCAGAGGGGAATTTACAATAGTCATAAAAATTGTTACAGATTCTTTTGCAATGTCAAATCTCTAAAAATGAGCCATGACATAAGTGTGTCAAACTACCCCATCTAAATCTGCCATAAAGCCTTTTAGAAAGGAGGAAGGCAGAATTGAAGAGTGATGATTGCAATTATGTGTTGAAAAATAGTGAGGTTAAAAAAAATGTAGTGCTCGACAAGACTAGTCTTGATAAATGAATAAAACTACTGAGCAGCATCTTGTGAAGGTGAGCTTAGGATATACTTCTGTAGAAAATGGTGAAGAAACGTATGTGGTAACCAACCTGACCCCAGGTTCTCACACCTGGTTTCTTTTGAAAATAGGTGCTTAGAAGAAGTAACATCAATTGTAAATTCATGTATGAGAAGGGATGGGATGAGACATGCTTGGGCACATGCTAAAAAAAAAATTAACACACAAATGCAGAGCTTAAAATTTTACAGGATGGCACGGTCGGTGTTAACAAACTAACTGGAAAACTCTGGAGAAGTGTGAATACCCTAAGAATGAGTATAAGTTAATTTGAAATGGATGAAGTTGAAATCTTTTCAGATATGAAGTAAAAGTTGGAATGCTGAAAACTGCTGATTAGAAGATTTGAAAATATGGATATCTGGAACTTCAAAGAGATCAAAACTGATTTGTTAGTGACATTTATCATTGAATAATAGTGACAACTGCAGAAGGAGTGTAAGGCTGAACGAGACTTTTTATTGGCTTTTAAAAAATGACGGAGATGAATGCTGGAAATTACTATCCAGTAAGTGTAACATTTTACGAAAATACTGGAGGAAATATTGAGAGTAAAATATGGCTTTTTATCTGCAAAGGGGAAAAGGAAGTAGTAATAAAATGCATTTTGAAAAGCAGATCAACAAAAAGCTTGCTTTTTGATAGCTGCAAAGTAGGAAAAATGGGAATTAGTTTGGAGATTGTGTGTGTATATATAAATATATATGTATATATATTTTGTATATTACCATTTTAGTGTTCCTGAGAAAACTGCTTTGCATCTAGTTCTTTAGAAGTTGAAAACTGAGCTGAAGTTGTAAATAGCAGGGTGTACTAATAGTAAGGTAAGAGCATTTGGTTATAATTGCTTGGGTCTTATTTGATCTCTGGTTACTTAAAACTTAATGACAAAGGAAGTAAAAGCATACTTGAACTGAAATGGAATAATTTCAAGCATTATTGGATCAAAAGACTGAAAATTAGAAATACAGACAACTAATGCAATTTAAGTTGGAAATGTAGCTGGCATGGAAAAATGATCTAGTGGAATTTATTTTCCATTGGTACCAAGCAGCATGTGACTATTCAGTTGATCAATGAAGGACAGTTTGGGGGTAGTTTGGGACTGCGGTGCCTAGGTATGGTGTCAGTTGCTAAATGTTGGTATGTTATGGGTTGATTCTCATTGCAATATCTTGGCAGGGAGGAATTTTAGTCGTTTTTGTTTTCATAAACCAGGAGAGATTTGGGACCTTGAGAACAGTCAGGGATAAGAGAAAAGGGAGTAAGTTGCTGTCAGGGATGCAGTTTGGTCCTGATTAGAGGTGGTGGTGGAATGTCTTCAGTCAGAAACAGTATGAAACAGCTGAGAGAAACAGGAAGGAGTTTGAGAAGATAAATCTTGTAGATGAACATTGGGAAGCTCTCTAAATTGTGAGATTTAGGAAGTTAGCACATGTTTTCCCGAGAAACCATGTGTGCTCAGTCCATGAAGTAGATTAATTAGGAAGCCCCAATGAAAACCATTTCCAAGCATAAAAGTGCAAAGTGACTGCACAACCAGTGTGGTTTTAACCAAGCATGAGTTGTGGCAGCCCTACTTGATTGCTGGCAAAACAGATGTTTCTTTGGGTGATGGAAGAGCAGGTAGAGATCCTTGGTCTTGATTTTACAAAGATATTTGACACTATTTCTGAGAGCTGAATCAGAGAAATATAGACAGGGGTGATGAACTATGAGATGGATAGAAAACTCCCAGAACCACTGGTGTTTCTCAAGGGTTGATACTGAACAGTGTCATCAGTGGGACAAAGTACCATAAAGTTTTTAAAACACCTTTATGGACTAACCTTGCACCTTTATGGACCAACTGGAAATGGACTGGCAAGTGAACAGATCTGCAGAAAAGGACCAGACGAATCTGCTGGGCAGGAGTCAGAAAGCCCTTGTGATGATGATGATGATGATTAACCGCATACTGGGGGGGGTTATATGAACAAGATCAGAGGCAGCAGGTATGGAGGGAAGTGACTGCTCCCCTCTCCTTGGCGCTCTTGAGCTCACGTCAGGAATGCTGCACGAGTTCCCGAGTTCCCAGCTGTTGTCACTAGTGAAGATGGAGCCAGACGTTGTTCAGAGGTCCACTCTGAAAGGGCAAGAGGCGGTGGCCTGCTACGAATTTGCTGTACAGCCACGGCAAGTGTTCATTTGAGAATCCCTTTGCCGTCGTGTAACTGTAGTGGGAGCAGTGTGGTACAGTCGAGCAGTGGGTGTCTGTCTGAATTCCGTGGTTATGGTGAGAAGGCGTTTTAGTGCACTGTTCAAAAGAAATTCTTGTGATCTCATCTCACACTACTTAATCTTGCGTTTTCATACGTTGTTCCCAAAACCCACAAAGATGGGAATGTGCCAACAGCCCCTTGCTGTTGGTCTTGGGTGATGTAGCTAGCCTAAAAGTAACTTTTTCTTTCCCTTGTATCTAATTGTTATTAGTGACAACTGAAATTGGATAATAAATGTTGTTTTATTGTAAATTTGTTTTTAAAGTAGACTGTGCTTTCTAGTGCTCTGTGTATGCATCAGGCTTCTCTAGATACAAAATTGTTTTGCTAAGGAGAGAGAACCAGGAGAAAGAAAATGGGGAAGGACATAAAGCTTTGTAAATTCAGTATTTTTCCTTTCACTGCTGCACCAGTCATTCCTGTTTGCAAGCAGAGTGCAGCTTAAGAGGAGAGAAGATTGATTCTAGGATATATATTTTTTTAATAGTGTTTCAGTAGTATTTTAAAAGGGAGGAAATGATGAGAGAGGTGAATGAAATATTTCAGAACATCTTTTTTAGAATTCTCTTCTGTTTAAAGGCAAGTCTTTTTGGAGCTGAAAATATTTTGCTATTGCAGCAAGAAAGAAAGTAAATATAAAAGATGGGGTGGTTTTATTAAGGCATGAATGTAGGATTAATGGAAGAATTGACTTTCATGAACTTCATGTGTTTACAGGAGCTGGATCAATATTTGATGTATGAGACGGTCTTACAGTAGTATTTTACCACAGTGCTTTATGATTGCTACTGTTTTGCAGGGAGTAATTCTTGTTCCCCTTGCTTTCCCATAGGGCTTAATTACTGTGCCCCAAGTCCCCAAGCCAGAGCTGCCCCATCAGTGCCGTGCTTCACCCCTTCCTTTCTGGAGCTGAACGTCCTTCCTGTCTGCCTCGTGCAGATCGTTAGAGATCGTTTGGAGAAAGCGTCGCTCATTACGACACCGATGCTGTTTGAGGCTGCTGTGTAGCTAGTGCTCGGGAGCTGCGGAGGAGTCCTGCAGTCCCTGTTGCCTCCCTCCTAATTTACACGAGGTGTTACGAGACTCCGAGGCTCCCGGTGCCTCTGAAGCGCACTGTTGCGTGTGCACTGATGGCAGCCCGCGTGGCCCTGGGACTGCCGTGGTCGGCTTTCTGGGTGTAGTTTGCTGCAAAGCGTTTAGCCTCACCGCTGAGGTAACCGATGCCGTGCGGCATCGCTAGGTAACTGAGCGCGGGTGGAAGGTGTCCGTGGCTCTCCTGATAGCTGGTGTGCTGATGTGCTACGGAAAGTGGTTCTTCCTAGGGAACTGTACTTACCAGTGCTTTCTGATGTGTGGTAAAAACTGTTGATGCTGCAGGTGAAGGGACAACTGCAAGGGCTGCTGGTGCTGTCGGTGTCCCTTGGTTGCTGCTGAGCACCGTGCCCGTGCTGCTGGGGGAACAGCACCTCTTCTGTGTCCCCGTTGCAGGTCTCCGATGTGAGGAGATTCTTTCAGGGAGAGGCAGACACTTGGCTTTCAGTGCTTGTTCAGATCCTGGCATTTCTGCTGAGACTACTGACCAATTAGTGCTAATTGTGCTGGGTTTTGTGACTTGGTCCTGGAACAGTCATCTGAGGTCACTGCTTTCCATCATCTGCTGTCTTTGGGCTCAGTTTGAACTATTTTTTTTTCTTCTAGAGAAGAATGCATTATTAACCCTGAGCTCATCAGTGCCTTTCATGTTTAATTTGGAATGTTCCCTTTCAAACGCAGAAACCCTCTTGGTTAATATTCCCTTTTATTGTTTGCTACAAAGAGAAGTATTTATTTGCTACAGGTTCCAACACTGCAACCACTTGAAACGGGTTTCTGCCTTCTCTTTCTGTCAGTTAAAGTCATCAGAGTTGAAAGAAAGTTACCCTCTTCTCCTTATTGCTCAAGTTCCTCTGATATTCATAGGATAGAGGCGTAATAAAAGCAGCAGTTTACACAAAGCATCCTTCACCTTTCCCCTCCACAAACACATATTTGTGGATGGTATTTTCAAGGGGACACTGGTATTTTCATGATTGTAGCTGTCTATCTGTTTGCAGGCCAATATCTTTCAATTTTTATCATCTCAGTACTAGGCTATATAATTAGCTCTGAAATTACCTCCCGCAGGCCAGATATCTGTCCTTAAGAAGAATACAGTCTGAAACAATTCAGTTGTTTATCTAGAAGCAAATCGTTAAATTCGATAACTGGATTGTGAAGGTCTACCACCCCTTACAATGGGAAGGTTGGGTTTTGTTTTTGTTTTTTAACTTGCATACGGGCACTCGTAAATACGCATGGGAGAAGCAGCAGAGAGGCTTTTTGTTTAAGAACTTGGCTGTGAATTGACCTTCCACCACCTCTGTGCCTGCCCAGGTGGGAGTGACAGGGCCCCCAAGTGGACTTGCTCACAATCTTTAGGATTGTGAACAATCAGATTCTGAGTTATGATCAAGGTGGTGCGGGTGATGATGGCTCTTAGCGTTATTTTAATGTTTGTTCTAAAAGCCCTTTCTTTGCTGTATGATAGAGCTCTGTGTCACTGGTAGCAGATTTAAGGTCTCTGCCATTGTGGGATGTGCAGGGCACAACAGTAGTCTTTGGGCAAGAGATGAGCCTCTCCTCTCTTGGAGACGTGCAGGATCCACGTCTTTTGTAGAAGGAAACATACCCTCTGCCAGGTAAGTTTTTTTAATGTGTTTATGGTGGCAATTATATGAGTAAAACTTAACCAGGAGAATTATGAGAGGAATTATGAGGTAAACAAAAAAAAAAAAATGGAAACTAGAACAGTGAAAATTTTGATAAGTATCATGAAATATATATAATTATACATCTAATTATATTCAAGCTTTTCAAATCAAGCATCAATGAAGACTGTAATATATGAGGAATTATCTGCATTTTCTTCTATGAAATCAGGAGAAATGAAACTTATTAGGTAGTTTTGCAGTTTTATTCTCTGAATGACAATTGTAGAACAGGGTACAATTTTAAATGGGAAATAGGGAAGGTATAGGAATGCTTTAAAATGGACCTTTTTCAAGCGTAAGCCCAATTGCACAGGAGATTTGGAAGGGAAATATGCTTTAGATCATCTTAGAAAGTCCAGGGCATAAAGCTAAGTATGATCATTTGTCTTGTTTAGCATTGTTTAATTTGATTATAAAATATGTTTATATTTTATGGCTGCTTGGTACTGTCCCAGCATCTTTGTTAGAGGCAACTCTTTGGCAGTGATGTTTGTATAATCGTGTAAGTATTCGTACAAGGTGCGAGGGAAGGGAAAAACAGCTTTGGAAAGAAAACAGCTGGCTTGCACCTAGAGTGATGGAGTGAACGTTGCCTCACCTACTGTCATTTCTTGGGATGGTTTTGTCATTAGAAAAAAAAGCCTTGGGAAATTGAGCGTTGGCCACCAGTCAATGTTGTGCTTGGAATCGTGGGACTTCACTCCCTGGTGGGGCCCATAAGGCTCTTGTAGACACCACGACTGGGGTGAATGAAAAGGTCAGAGGCAGGAAGAGGTGTAAAATAGTGTCAAAAAGTGCCCAAGAGCTGAGGTGGTCAGTCACTGTAGTACTGTCCTTTTCATGCTTGTGGGGTAACATTTTAGTAGACGTTCAAAGGTGGAAAACAACAGATTTATTTCTTCCCCTCCCCTTTCTCTGTACGAAACTCTTCAGAGAATAGAGTGACTTTCTCCTCCAGAAACGCTGGTGTTGCAGCTCACTGGAAGGAGAGACCATGGAGTCGGCATGGAGTATCTGAACCGTAGAACTTCACAGTTGGTAGAGCCCATCTGCCGGGATCCATAACCCTAAATAAATGTCAGGGTCCACTTGTGGGACTGTCCCTTCCCCCTGCTCAGCCTCGGACATTCCTTTGATGCAAAATGAATTTATTTCTGATACAGCCCATTTCAGACTTACTTCTTAATTCATCTGTAACTGTCTGGAGTGGCAAGGCCTGTATGGGTATGTACAAAGTATTAAGAAGTAAAAATTAAAAATGATACACCTCCTTTTTTCTTTCTTCTCCATTGTCTTACATGATAAATTTGTGCAGATGTAAAGGGCATCTTTGCTTGTGTGTGTGAAATTTGAAATGATCATACCCATCATGATGGAAAATGAAATATTCCTTTCCCTTTCTTCCTCTCCTCCTCTCACATTGGCAGCTGGCTGCCTGGCAAGCCTTGCAAATTCCAGGTCTGCCAGCCTTCGTATTTTGGACCCTGTGGTTGTGGCATTATTGATTTTAATTATTTTGTTCACTGTTGGAGAAGATGAGGAAAGTTGCAATTCAAAATTCTGAGGCTGCACTGAAAATTCTTCTAAGAAGGGAAGAATTTTTTACTGCTTCCCTTCAAGTCAAAATATTAAACGTATTCAAGGGTGAAGAATCCTTAAACCGTTGTTTCCAGCAGGTGGATGGTTGGAGTTGTCACCAGACCCGTGCTCTCTGCCTTGAGACGCAGGTAGAAAGCCTGGGCCCAGTTTTCACCCTGCCCATCTGGCTCCTGGTGTGCTTGCCTCAGCCGCAGCCTGCTGCCTGCTTCAGCCTCTTGGGCCTTTAACTGGGTAAAAGTTTCGTGGGTTCCACTAAAACAAAACCCACACATACAAATAGGCAAAAGAGATTGGTAGTAGCAGTGACTAAATAGTCACACAGTCCCACTGTTAAAAAAAGAAAAAAAAAATTACCACAGCTAAATTTCTTTTTGGGCTAGACCATATATAAAGTACAAAATTGCCCCATGCCCATGTGATCATGATGACAGCACAGAAAGCACATTTTCTTCCTTATCCAGTATTACCTGTCCTGGTACATGTGAATGAGATCAAATAAAATAGATTGGATTTAAAAAGGAGGGCATGGTACTGTGGAGGTTTGTGGTGTGACTGCACCCAAACGGGCCCTCAAAGTTGCCAGTGGAACTTAGCAAGGCACCTTCCGTAGGAGCATCTGTTCCCGAGGACAAGCAATAGTCTGCTAGATTTGCTTCCTGTGTTCAGGAAAAAAAGTGTAAGAAGTTGTGTGCTTGTGGTTCTGGCTCAGCATTTCTTTTGACTTTTTATGAAATGTGTCAAATATCTATTTTTGTTTCAGTGGAGGCCCCAAATTAGTAGCTTGCATATAGAAAAATGAATTGGCTGTGTATCTATATAAGGGTTGTATGATATATATATCATATATATGTATATATATATAGTGAGCATCGAAGATGTACAGATTTCAGTTTGAAGCAAGTGGCTGACTCTGGAAGCTATTCTCTGTGAATTTAGGAAATTTATAGTTGTATTGCTCATGAGTTTATTTTTGTACAGTGACCAAGCAGAGGTTTAAGATGGATGTATTTTCATGAGTCCTGTGCATAAATAATTAATTTGTGTGGTAAGAAAGGGTGCTGATAAAATATAATGCAGGAAGAGATTACAACATCATCTAGGCTTAGCCCTATATTGAGATCCTCTGTAGCTATGTCACTTCTGTTGGATATTTGTCCACTGTGTCCTTAATTCCCTTACTGGTTTTGACAAGTTTTACAAATGTTTTTAAGACAATCTGATATAGTTTTTTTCCCTGTCTTTACTGTTAAAATAAAATCTTTTTTATTGTTGGTATTTATGTCTGATATCAGAGTTAAATTTTCGCCTTTCTAACTGAGAGCAATTTATTGTAGGATTATTCATCAACTGTGCACATATTGATATTTACTGTAGCAGACCATATTTCCCATCCCATGATAGTCAAGATTTATGTATTTGGAAACAGTTACCATTTCTCTCCTCTTCAAGCTTCATTACAAGTTCACTTTTGGGGTAAATAATCGTTTTGTCTGCTCTTGCCTGGGTTATCTGCAGGTAGTTTAAACTTATCATGAATCTTAGTGCCCCAAACCTGATGCATCGTGCCTGCTCAGGCACTGTTAGGGCTTCCGTGAATAATTATTTCATTCTGCTAATACTGTTTTTTTTGTACATTTACATTTACCATTGTTGGCCCAAGCTGGATGTGGGACCCACTGGTATGGCACCCAAATGTTATATGTGATTCTTGTGACTGTCGCTTCTCACACTTGTGTTTATTATTGTCATTTAGAGTGCTTTACCCTTGTCTTAGAGGTGTATCTAATTTCTTTTCAGTTTTAAGAATTGACAAGATTTATTTTTAATTCTTACCTTTAGACAGCATGTTTGCAGCTTGCAGCCCAGCTTGATGTCCTTTTTAAAACTTGGTAGGTTGGCTCCTCCATTGTCCTGTTGTTGGGATAACAGTGATAAGAATTGATTGAAATTAATCACAAATGCTGGACTCAAGGCAAGTTCTTGCAAAACCGTTTTTTATATGAACCTTTATTTTCAAGTATAGTTTTTAAATGAGGGATACTTTTCTTGGGAACTGTCCTGTAGTGCTTTTGACAACTCAGTGGAGTCGAGAAAAATTACGTTTGCTGCCATTCCCATATTCCCATGGCTTGTTATCCTGTCACGGAAAGAAATTAAGGTAATCTGAAGTGATTGATTCTTGACAAATCATGTTGGCTGTTGCTGATTTTCTTGTTATGTTTAAGGGGCTTGTGATGTGCTTGCTATTTTTCTTTTTACAGAAATGTAAGAAGAGCTTTGGGGCAGTTAATTCCTCAGTTCCTCTTTATTCCCCTAATTTAAAAGGAGAAATTATATTTGTCTTTTTCTGGAATTGTCTGTTGATACCCAGGGGTAACTGCCGATAGCCCAGACACGCTTACAGCCTGCTGCTTAAGTATTCCTTGGCACATTGCATAGAGGCCAACCAATTTGAAAAAGTCAAACTTAACTGATTACCCTTTGATCTGTTCTTTGACCAGCTGGAGCTAAAGTTTTTGCGACTGTGTCAGCAGTTGTGGATATTTAATTGTCTGAACCACAGTAATCCCTGTTACTGAAGACTGAAGCAAGAAAAAAACAAAACAAACAAAAAAAGGTTATTAAACATTTCTTCCTTCTCAGGATAATTGCTTTGTAGCTTCCCCTTCCAGTCAGGTTAGTTATTTGGATGCAAAGTTAATGTTAATTAAAAAAATAAATAAATTAAAAAAAGGAAAGAAGAAAAAGAAAAAAGATAAATACAGAAATTAGGAAATTGTTTATTATCTTTTTTATCTTTACAGGGAATTAACCATTTCCATAGTGTGGTGTTTGATATCAAAAATGAGATAAACAAAAATCTTGCCTTGAAAATAGCAGCTGACCACTGTAGTGTTAAGAAAGTAGCACCAGCAAAGGGACTTAAAACTTTGGCAGGACAGTATGAAAGTGGCTATAGAAATAAATGCAAACAATCCACTTGCTTGCCTTAAATATTAGTTATGTATTATTATATTACAAATTTTTCAACATTTATGAAAGCTATTAGGTACAATTTTGGCTTTTGAAAAGTAAAACGTTTTCTGACATCAGTGGATTCTGAATGTGTTTTTTATCTAGTTATTTTCTAGTGCTAACAAGGTCACTGTTCTCATTTCTTTTATTGTTGTTTTTTTGTCTTGTATGTACACTTTGTAGTGAGTAGATGTCAATGCTTTAGAATAGCCTTTGGCACCCTCCGCACTTATTTTTCTGAGATCAAAAAAAAAAAAGTTAGGTTTCCTTTTCTATTTTTGGGATTTTTTTTGTCTTGTCATTTAGGTTTATCTGGTGTTTTTTTTTTTTTTTTCTTTCATACTGCATAAACCACCAGACAGTTGAACTTGATGGAGTTGCTCTGCAGCACGCGCGCCCTGCTCTCATGTTCTGACATTTCAGCTTCTCTTTCCTTAGTGTGAGCAGTAGAGGTAGAGTGCAAGTGAGACCTTTTCATCCCTGGTTGAAGTATTTTAGCCTTGAAGAAGGTTGACAGGTGCAGGGACTGTGCGGCCTCACTCCCTCCACGGAGGTGTTGCGCTGTCGGAAGGACAGGATTCTGGGATATTTTGTGCTTGATCAGGAACAGACCTCGTCCTGGAGCCTGTGTTAGTAATGAATAGTACACAGAAAATGAGCATAGAGAAGAAAACAGCCACAACAAAAACTCTGGTCTGATCACTTCAAGCATGGAAACATGAAGTGGAGGGAATTAAAAAGGATTATGAAATGATTTTCTGTGTTTTTCCTTTAAAGATTGTGCTCGATTTTGTTAGTGGGAAGCACATTGTTTAAGCAGATGATAAATGTGGACTGCGCTGTGTTATCTTTTAGGTGTGTTTAAAGAGATCTCAAGTTAAAAGCTGTGGTATTGTCACAGCCTGGGTTCCTGGGTTATTCTGGAATACATAATGCACATTTGACACGTACAACTACTTAAATTAGGAAGTTATAAAAAGAGAAATTTAGACAAAAGTTACCCTTTTACAGAAATCTAATAATTATGGGGGAAAAAAACAAATGAAGAAAAGCTATTCTAGTGATTGCGTATACCAGCAACACAGGTAAAGATGTGTGAGGATTACCTGCCTGCTGTAGTGCATAAAAGTGCTGCTTTGACATATAACTCATTAACTGTAGTGGAAACCTGCAATGGAAGTAAGGGAAAACTACAGAAAAATGTGTTCATCAAACAAATGTCAAAAAAACATTTGCTATAAATGGCACTGAATATACCCTTATTTCTACAAAATTGCTTTGCTGTTCTCTCACCTCTTACTTTTGGGTGTTTTCTACTTGTTATCAGACAGTGAGCTCCAAATTCTGCTTCCCAAACTGGAAAGTAAAGGTTTTGGTATATCTCAAAAGTGGTTAGTGTGTTGGGTTTTTTTTGTTTGTTTGTTTGTTTTTCGTCTGGCAGGTATCAGTTTTATAAAGGCACACTTTGAAAAACGTGTCCTGATGAAATACGATTGCCGCTGGCTCAAAGAGCGAAGCTCCTGCAGAATGTGGAACTCCTGGCTGTCTCCTCTCATGCTGACCGATAACCTCTCACTTTCCATTTCCCTGCTTGTCTGTGGCCGTCCCTAGGTTTCTACTTGGGCTGTGACCTGCTGTCCTCTTCCCATGTCTGCTCATCCTCTCCCTCCTTTCCCTGGCGGATGGATGCTTAGTAACTTGCCTGGTTTAAGGCTCTTTTGGGTTCTTGTTTTCTGCACTCCCGCTCCTTTGCAGTCCCTCATGTTGCCATTTATAGCTCACTCATTTGTGTTCCCGGGGTTCTCACCGGGAGGTGACATTTGCCAGTCTGGAGACAAATACCTTTTATTTCCAACTTGAGGGGAAGGATTCATTTTCTACCTGCATTGTTAATTTGCGTTGTTAAATTTTTGACATCTTTTATTGATCCAAATGTTGGGTCTGTGAACTTCTGATCAAACACCTCAGCATGTCGCTAACAATCCTCGGAGAAGCTTAAGAGCTATTAACTCTCTTTTCCCAAATTAAGCTTCTTAGTGAAGGCACAAGCTAAGAGGCTTTTTTTTTTTTTTTTATTGCACTTTTTCTGTTTCAGGGAAGTCTTTGTAGCTAAGTAATTCTGTGCAAATGTAATGGGGAGAAAAGTTGCATGTGTAATAGCTGTTCTGTCAGAGACCCTCTGCAAAGGAAGGATTTAGTGCAGAGCAGGAATTAGGTGATGGTTGTTCTGCAGTGGCTGCTCTGGTAGTCCCTGTGCTGTGTGGACTGTTGAGTTGTATAAGAGATTTTGCTTGCCTGATGCCTCAGCAACTGGTGCAGTTTTACGCTCATGAGAGGAGAGATCAGTGAGGTTTGTTCTGGGCTCCAATCTGTGGGAAGTCCAGAAAGGAAATCTCTCCCAGCTGTAAAACTGACAGTTGTGTAAGATCAGAGTAGATACTAAATAGAAAGACTGATAAAAATCCCTTTTTTTTCCTTAAAATGGCTGCAAAATTGCAGTTTAGACCATTTTTAAAAATGAGGGCAATCACATCTTTGGAAAGATAAAGGTGGAGATGCCCAGCATGTGTTGTGTTTCACAGGATGTGAAACAGTTTAGTAAGATATGACAGTAGATGACAAAAAACAGGTGAGACGGTGCCTATTAAAGGCTCTGTGTGCTGTGTAAGTTGAGGTGCAACTGCACATCTTTCAGACCTCTGCGTTCTTTTGTTAATTTGTAAGGTAAAACTTGCTACCGTCATCCAACTGCTGTGACTAGACCTGGAAATAATTTTGTCCTTGCTGACTCTGGGAGAATCTTGGTTTCCTAATGAGGAATCCACAATAGTTTACTGTCAGGTCTTCAGTGAGTATTACTTACTTCTGTCACGTGCCGGGACCTTACCAGAATTAAAAACAGAGCTTTGTGAGATGGGAGGAAACCCAGGCCGTTCTAACTGTTGTGGCTGTGCCCACTATGCTGGAAGTTAAGTGGCATCGGCAAGGTCTGGTGCCTGGAGCTGCTCCTGCTGCTGGAACCGAGTGGGACTGTGAGGGCAGCAGATGCGCTTAGGGCTGGCAAAGGGGTCCTGTGCGAATCCTTTCCAACCCTTGTATTCAAATCACTTTTTCTTCGCCTTTAGGAGAGGCTTATTCGTTAGCATAGTATCTCCTAAAAGCATGTTAGTGCTGATGGAGGAAGAACTCCCATCCAAGATGGAGACTAAAGGAAATGGAGGTGCTTGTACAACTTTACACAAATGCTCTGTGGTTTGTGTATGTATTTGTTTAGATAAATGACTTTTAGCAAATGTGTACTAGCCACTTTATGTGAATAAAGAGAATTTCTGTCTAGAACTCTTTAAGTAATACCATCTTTGGAAATCAAAACTGTTTGTTTTTTTCACTGTTATAAAAATTAAAGCTGTAAAAGAACTCATTAGTTACTTGAATCTCAAGATTTATTCGTAGGCGAGTGGAAGAAATGTCCCTTGTGTCAGTATGGGTTTAAAAATTACAGGCTTCTGGTTCATGAGGCACTTGTAGGGGAATCTGCCAGCTTCAGATTGAAGCTTCTTTGCTGGATCAGAATTTCAATCATTATCTAAACAGTAAGATTCAGTCTCTTTTGTCCATTTCCTAGGGTGAATGTTATATATATTTTAAATGTCATTTATAGGTTTAAAATGCCCTCTTAGAATTGCACTGTGAAGCTTCTTCTTTTTTTTAAGTCTAGCGCTGATCTTTAGGAAGTGTTTTTGTTTTGCAGTGGCACAAGTGAAACAGCAGTTCACCTGATTTAACATCTGTGCTCTTTAGGAGGAAATGGCCAGCCTTAGTGATTACCTTCCCATTTCTGAATGAAAGTTTGTAATCTTCTGTCTAAAAAGCAATTTGCTGTCAAATGAGCAATTTGGTTGTTGGCCCCTTTTTGCATAGTGTAATTGGAACTTGGAAATGCCGTGCAAAATTAAGGACCGTCTGGTTGAAGACAGTTAAGCTCAGAGAGTGAATTAAAGTTGATGCAGGAGCTACACCTGAGCAACATAGTAGATGCCGTGATGGTGTTTAAAATGTTCAAGAAGGTTTTGGCCACTGATTGCATCAGATTTGATACCCCAGGCAGTGTTGAGCACTTTGGGTGGCAGAGCAGGCAACATCAATTTGCATGTCCTGATTTTGTCCAAGAAAATAAGACCCAAAAAAGCTTTGGGTCTCTTTATGCTTATACTTGGTCTATTACATGTCAATTTTGGTTAAATATATATATATATATACATATATATATATGTATATTCTTAAGGCTAATGAGTTGGTGGTTCTTAGAGTCCCCATAGAGCATTAGTTGCATCTGTGTTTTTTGAAAAGTTATTAGTAGCCCTGATACTTTCAAATTCTTGCTTGCTTTTAGTGCAACAATATGACATTTTCAAAAGGAAAGTGTTGCCATTTTTCTTTCTCCTGTTTTGTACCAGCCAGTTGTAAAATTGCATCCATTGCCTCAGGGTTTGGATGTGATCTGTAGTAAGTGTTAAATTGCTTTCTCTAAAAAAGTTTGCAGATAATGAGCTCTTAGCATTCATGTGCTGTCTTCTGCATCTCTTGTTCATGTATTAGAGAAAAATATTCCTGAATTGCTACTGCTTTTCCCAGTGAGAGAGCACTCAAGTTACTGAGTATTTTTGTCATTGCTTTTGTCTTGGTTCTCTGTTTTCCTGGAGCATCCTGCAACTGTTTCCTTGGCTTGCTTTGGAAGGGGGAGACTAATGCACAAATCCTGTTTGCCCTTTGCACCATCCCACTCACCTTGGCGCTGGAGTTATTGTGGTCACCCTCTTTCTGCAATGCGTGGCTGAATTTCTTGTCACATAGTTACAGATTATATAACAAATCGATTATAGCTATCGGGGTTTTATCTTGAGAACAGTGTTATGAACCGCAGTATTTTGAGTGGTCGCAGCAAATTCAAGTGTCACGGACCTGCCATAGGATGTTCTTCAAAGAGTCTTGGTCTCTACAGAGACCAAGAGATCATGACATTTGTCAATAAAATATGAATGGATGTAAAAAATGTTCGTATTGCATTTACCTAAGTGTAAAGCATCCTGCAACACTGCTGCTGAGAAGGGCCCGGGCGCGTCCCCCTCGCGGGGAGGCTTCGCGCTCGAGGAGCCTCTGCTCGGAGGCCGGTGCTGCAGCCCCTGCGTGAGCGAGGCCGTAGCGTTGGTGCGAGCGCCGCCGCAGCCTGTGGGGCGGCCTGCGCCCCGGGGCCTCCCGCGCGGAGCTCCCCGCAGTCGGGAGGCCTCACCTGCCGCTGGTCCCCGTTGTCGCTGGAGCCATGGGATGTGTTTGTCATCGCTGTGAAATTTTGTTGGGCGAAGGGCTTGTTTTCTCGCAGCTCTGTTCTTCTAAGCTGTGGTGATGAGCTGAATTAAATAGGCCACCGGAATGCAGCTCGTGCGTGTGTATCTGTAAGCCGGGGTGAACCTGGGGCGAGCGGTGGAGCACAGATGAACAGCGAGGTGCAGCCAA